>CM037154.1:11109772-11518711 GCA_020921065.1 Vaccinium darrowii
ATTAACTTCTGAAATTTTTACACAACACAAAGAACATCCATGGGTAGCTTCTATAAAAGTTTAGGAAATTTTCCAGTTCTGGAACAATATCAAATAAATCGGCCAAAACAGGGTTCTGTAGAAAAATGGATGAAACTTGACAGCCAAACTTTGAAAAATCACCATAAATCGAGCTCTTAATGTTTTTGAGAGATTCTTGTGTCAAAAGCTTCGTATTGAAACGAAGTTCAAAGTTCCAGAAGAGACCAAAGTCTAATTCACGCTCCAAAGGCGAGAAAACAACCAAATACAGAGGCTACATGAATCTGCCTAAGATCAGATTTCCAGATCTACAGACCCAACTTCAAAAATTCATAATAAATCGAATTCTCAATGGATTTCAGTGATTCCAGCGGCAAAAGAAAGCCCTCTGAATTATCTTTAAATCATATGAAGGATCCAAAACTTAATTAACAGTTTATGAATGAGATTTTGGCCAAAAACCGTGACCCTGTCAGCTGTGATACGCCCACTGTTCATACCAGTACATATACCCGAATTTTGTACAATAAAATTAACAAGAAATACGGAGAGGAGAGGTATACTTGTTAAGATGAAACTTGGGGGAAGGTGGTGATGATCGGCCATGGTGGCGGAGGTCGCCGGAGGTGGTGGAGATGGCCGGACTCTCCCTCTCTCTCTCTCTCCCTCTTTTCTTTCTTCTCTCCTTCTCTTCTTTCTTTTTCTTCTCTTATTTTTTCTTCCCCAGACAATAAAAAGGGGGGCAGGCGTGGGGTGGGGCAGCAGGCGTGGTGTGGGGCGCGAAGCACGACGTGCAGTACAATTTACTCTGAGCGGTGTTCTAACTGTCCGGGTTTCGATTTCAGAAAAATACCAAAATATTCGTGGTGACTTAGAAAATTGTGGGCAACGTCACCGTGTGCTCAGAATTGTCTAGAAAAATCTCAAAAGTTGGACACGCATTACGATGCTATCCCAAGTGACGTCATCGGATAGGTTCGAGTCCCCCAACCATAACAGTTAAGCTGGTATCACCCACGCAGCTAAAAATAAATATATTCCACATCTTTATTATTTAACACAAATTTGCAGGTCTTTACAGATACAAACTTTTTTGGCATAGTACAAAATGACTTGAACCCATCCATATTTATACTACTCATGGAAGGTTCTAGATTTCTTTACAAGATAATATTTAAGTAGATTCTAGATTTTACACATGTGATAAATACATACAACAAATATCTAGGATATTTCTAAAGGCTTTTCTAGACATCTTCTAGAATCTAAGTATTCTAGAACGCTTCTAGAAACTACATACATCTCCTTCCAAAATATCTTCTATTTTGGGCTTTTTTTTATTGGGCTTGTATTGGGCTTCATTTATTATTTTTCCTTGGGCTTCATTTTTTCTTGGACCAAATCAAGTTTATATTTCAACAATATTCTACAAGAGATGAGCAAAATTTACCAAGTAGATATATATCTCTTTATGCGAAACAATCTTAGAAGCTTCTTCAAGAATGTCCAACATTATAGTTCTGCCCATTCTTTATCTTCAGAAAAGGTATGTAAAGGAGCAACAAGCATGCCAACTAGCAAGTGCATCTCAACATCTGTCTAGTGTTGAACTTAAGGAATGTGAAAAAGTCAAAGAAACTCAACTTCATCAACAATAATTTACAAGCACTGAAGTCTCTTAGCAAGCATTGAAGCAAAAAGGACTTGAAGTCTCTTAGCAAGCATTGAAGCAAAAAGGACTTGGTAGAAGAGAGAGTTGGGCATTAAGAGAAAAGAAATTGAGGTACTACTTCTCGCGGATGCCCAAAAAGAGTTATCCAAGCTGTTGGATGATGTCTCTTGTTTTTTTTAGACAATCTTTGCGTATAAGGGAAGATTCCCTATTTGTTTTGTGAAGAAAATTCATGTTGAAACTTGTGGCTCATATGGAGAGATATCAAGGAGTTCTGATGAAAGGCCAGATGTCGAAACAGAACGGAGCGAAGCGACTGAGCAGAGCGGAGTGGAGCGACGACATCTAGCCCATCACGGGTGCAACTGTTGTCGTTGGTGGCCCGTAGGGCCGAATAATTGGGGCAGTGGCGGCTCCAGGATTTCTCGTGAGGGTGTTCAGAAATTCTACTACGGTCCTCTAGAAATAATAACTGTGCATATGCAAAAAAAAAAAAAAAACTTCTAATATAAAAAATGCCACACAAAAAAAAGCAAAATATTTAGTATATTAGAATTTTTCCTCAACGACTTTTCATATTTCGAAACTGTTCCATAGTAGCATCAGTATCAAATGCATCACTCTCCATATAAGCAATCATGCAATCGTTTATCCACTGATATCCCATTCAATTGCTTAGAATTTCAAGAATGGAAGATCTTCACAACCCTTCACAACTTGGTTATGGGCACTATTGTTGCCTCCCACATGAGATTGCAACTTCTACTTCCTATTCCAAAGTTTAAAACCATCTATGACAAAAGCATCACCTCTCGCTTGCTTACTGAAATCAGGATGAAAAAATAACAACGTAGACAAAATGTTGCATCCTTTACTGTATTTCAACCAATTTTTGTACTCTTTGAACCAATTGGGATTAAACTGACGGAAAATTACACGGACATGCCATAATGTTAGGAGGATGAGTTAGAGTAGATAAATATTGGTGAATGTTGCTGTAGACTCATTTGGTGAGTGTCACATGCACATTTCGTGCAAGTAATTTGTATAATAGTTAGTATCTATAGTATTTCTCTACAATTTTAGTAGTTGAGATGGGGTTAGATTCAAAATTGAGCCATTTAGAGGACCGGAGTAATTAGACTATTTTCATACTCCAATGAAGTACCAGAATAGAATAGTTCCAAAATGTTTAGGAGGATCTGGGGGTGACCACAAAGAATTAAGGTAATAAAGTCGATGTGTGTGTGTTGACTGATCAACGAATCAATTCTTCACAGAGAGAGAGGAGAAGAAATCCAGGGGGAAGAGGGGAATTGAAGAAAGAAACGGTGGCAGGGTGGGGGGAAAGAAAAGAAATGGTAAAAGAGTGTGTGAGTCTCGTGGGAAGAAGTCACTTTTTGAGATTGGGTGTTCAAACATTTTAGCTAGGGTGTTCAAAATGGTTCAAATATATTGGTTAGGGTGTTCAAACATTTTTTTTAGGGTGTTCAAAATGACAAAAATATTGAAAATAAATTTTTTTACATGTATTTCTATAAAAAAAAATAAAATCCAGGGTGTTCAGGCGACCACCCTCGGCTCAAGGTGGAGCCGCCTCTGAATTGGGGTACGCCGCCCCCGGTACGGTATAGAATTATTAGAGTTCGAATAGAGTAGGACTATATAATAATACAGACTCGTTCTCGCTCCCGTGGAGGTACCCGATTTTGGGGAACCACGTAAATTCCTGTGTTAAATTCCTTTACTGTTTTCGTATTCTGTTGTGTGCGTGTGGTGATTATTCTAACAATTCAACATTTAAGTTTACTTATTCCTTGAAGAATAAAGTAAGCACGATTTTTTTACTATTATTAAAAAACATTCCCGCATTCAAATTGTCCATCTATTGCGTGCGCAACAAATACCACTGACTAAAAGAAGTCTAAGCTTTAAAAGAACAGCGATAACTTTCATTGCAATAAAGTTGGTGGTACTGGTTACAAAGCTCATAGCGAGTAGTCAACCTTAGGGATCAAAGCAAACCCTAACCTACTACTCCATCTTATTCATATTCTACCCCATGTACGTACGTTTACTAACGTATATAGAAAGTACATGGGAATATATATAGTTATGTGTTACAACATGCTCTTTATATACTAGCTACATTTCAAGGCATTTCCTCCGCCCATCCACCACCTCGACCTCCTCCCCATCCCCCACCACCGTAACCTCCTCGGCCTCCTCCACCATAACCGCCCCGGCCTCCTCCACCATAACCACCACCATAACCGCCCCGGCCTCCTCCCCATCCACTGCCGCTAAAACCTCCCCAGCTGTAACCTCCCCGTCCACCACCACCGTAACCACCCCGGCCTCCTCCCCAGCCCCCACCACCGTAACCACCCCGGCCTCCTCCCCATCCCCCACCACCGTAATAGTCTTCCCATCCACCTCCTCGGCCACCGCCGCGACCACCTCCCCATCCTCCGCCACCGTAACCGACATCGTTCTCGTCTTCCAAGCCTCCGACCCCACCGCTACGTCCTCCTCGACCGCCGTGATGACCGCCCCGATGACCACCGGCATTTACGCCGCCAAAATAACCTCCTCCTCCCCATCCGCCACCACCTCGGCGTCCTCCCCAACCGCCTCCTCCATATCCGCCACCTCCCCCACAGCCGCCGCCTCCACAACCGCCTCCTCCCCAACCGCCATGGTTTGTGTCATCTACCTCCGCTGTAAATATAGATGCAAAATATGTTAGCAAGTTGTGTATTATACAGCAGTATAGACCACTCTGAGACAGCACTTTACATGAAGTCCTTTAAAATATAAATATTGTGTGTTGTCTTTGTAATTGCACGAAATCAAATTATATTCGTATGTAGACATTTTCACCATATTTGTTTTGGTTTTCTTGAAAATTAGGGTGTGTTGTATGGACTTTGCTTTAGTGACAATATTTTACTTTTTTAGTTCATCTTGTTTGACGCCAAGAAGTAAAAAAATAATAATAATAATAATAATTTCATGGACAATTATTTCGTATTTTCTGAGTTTTTCGAAGCTTGAGGACACCCACTACAAGAAAAATGAGATTTTGTAAAGCTCGAGGACACCCACTACAAGAAAAATGACATTTTGTGACGAAACGATTTTGACACCAAATTATCAGATTTTGTCCTCAAAATATTAGCGAAGAAATTTTTTTCCGCCACGTTGCGTCGCAAAAAGCTCAACCTTCTGCCTTATCAGGTGGAAATAAAAGCTCACCTTTTGCCTCTTCTTTAGGAGTGGTCTCCTCTGCCTTAGGTTGGACCATAACATTCTTCTCTTCTTTAGATTTCGCAGTGTTCTGCTGATCTGCCACTGCCGACGCAATGAGAATAACTGCAAGACCCACAAAAATAAAAGCTTTGATCTTCATTTTTTATTTTTTGCCTTACGACAATATTATCAAATTCAATGGTTTGAGAAGGGATGGAAAAGCAAGAGCTTCCCCTCGCCTTTATTTATAGTGGAATAGTGTAGTACTAGGAGACAATGATGGGAAGATTGATCGGTGGGAGAATTAAAATTTGTGTGGTGCTTTGCTACAAAAAGCAGTGCTAGTTGGGCGTTGGAGGATAATTTGGATCTTAGCTACATATGAGCAATCTTATCATCTTTTGTTATGGAATTACGGATTGTAGAAAGGCAGCTGTTGATGATATAAGCCTCTTAAGGCTGGGAAGGCTTGAGCTGGTGGCACTTGGAAATGGAAAGAGAACCACCCTGTTCGGTTGCTTTTTGTGAGTGTTAACAAGAGAAGAGAGTCTGTGTCCAGAACCGTTGGATTCACGTGAAGTTTACAAATAATGAAAATCTCAAGTTCATTAAATTTGCACACACATCTATATTTGAATTTGCTCGCCGTTGAGTTATTACACCAACATCGGTGTGTGGAAGAGCTTTATTTTTTTGAGAAATAGAGAGAAATATCATTAGATCAATCAGCCATCAACAAGAGTACCTGATACACGCCAAAATAGACAAACATAATAAAGTAGACAACAACAATAGTAAAACTACAGAAGTTAGCATGGCTGAAAAGCAAAACCATCACCAATGTCCGGGTGAGGAACAAAAAGGTGCAAAGCATGCTTGGCAAGGAGATGAGCTCGTTGGACATTGTGATGCACAACTTTTGAGATCTATGGAAGAGTTTTGAAAAGTTGTCATTCGTATAATGATAGGCATATGCAATCTTGCGTCTTTAACTCAAGTCTGTAAAATGGAAACTGCAAATTATTTTTTCCAATTAGCTAGAACGTTGTAATTATGGAGAATGATATTAATTATTATCTATCCATAATGATTTTCAATCACGAGTTTTTATTTTCGTACATTTTTCTCAATCTTTTATTTTCTTCCAATATATATATATATTTTTTGATCGGGAAGAAATTTTTATTATAACTCGACAAAGGGTACATCGAGAAACCAACAACCGGCAAATAGCACGGATGAGGCAAAAGCCAACAATCCAGCGAAATGCTGAAAAAACTGGCCAAATAAAAGAAAAGGAGTAGCATCACTCAAACATTACAAAATATCAGGAATTGCAGTGAGGGACTAGAAGGACCGTGAAAATCCAGCAGCGAAATAGCTTAAATCAAATCTTGATTTTTCTAATCCCTTCCAAGCACCTCTTGAAATCATCGACACTGTAATCCTTGACATTATACTTCCCTTTAATCCATATTGCCATTCTAGTCTTTGAAAGCTCAACTACCTCCTCAATCTCCCACACTTTGTTGTTACAGACAATATCATTTTTGCATGTCCAGAGAGTCCAAAGAGCAGCATAGAAGCTGGCCATCCAGTAGAGATTTTCCAGATTTTTGAATCTAAATCCATTCCAAAATTTTAGGAGCTGGAGTAGTGATGAGGGGCATACCCATTCCAGCCTCCACCAACCTAAAATTGCATACCAAGTACTCCATGAGAAGTTACAGTGTAACAATAGATGTGATGGGGTTTCACCTTCAAGATTACAAAAGGGGCATAGAGCTTGAGATCCATTAATGATCCCTTTATTGGCTAAAGCTGATTTAGATGCAATACAATCCTGAATTGCCATCCAGGTGAAAAGCTCTACTTTAGGAGGACAGATGTTTTTCCAAACAGCGAGAAGATCTTTATCCTCCAAGAATTTTTTATCTTCCCAACTTTGGTAGGCAGACTTAACAGAGAAAGTAAGATCTTTACTCCAATTCCATTGGAGACAATCTTCGTTAAAGTTCTGAATCTGTACAAGACCGAAAAGTTGGAGAAGAGAATTTAGATGAACCTTTTCCCATTCAAACAAGGGTCTTCTAAACTGAAAATTCCAGGAGTTCTGCCCATGCTCATCAAACAAATCTGTTATCCAAGCATCTTTCTGAATGGATACACTAAAGAGTCTGGGAAAGGTTGCTTCAAGTGTCCCATTTCCAAGCCATTTGTCTTTCCAGAATTTGATTTTAGTACCTGAGTTAACTTTAAGTTTAAACCCTTGCACAATGCAATCTCCCATGACTGCACACACTTCCCCTACTGAGCAGATGTCTTTCCAAATCTTTGAAGGTTTGCCTCTGCTAGGATCTTTAGGTAGCCATGCTTCCTCACCTATAGAGTATTTCCTGGATACAACTTTGACCCACAAAGCTTCTTTTTCCTTATTGAACCTCCGCCACCATTTAGCCAAAAGAGCTGCATTGTGTTCCATTAATCTCTTGATCCCCAAACCACCATACTTCCTGTTTTTGGTGATTTTATCCCATTTCACTAGATGCAACTTCTTTCTTCCTTCAGAGTCACCCCATAAAAACTGTCTCTGAATTCTTTCTTTATTGTTAGCTGCTTGACCGTTCGGGTGATTAATAATTAACTAGAATTTCGTCCCAAGCGTAGGACTATCGACCGGTGCAGCACAATAAATCCGGAAGTACCGGAGTCGAACCATAGAGACGGTCTACGGTGCTTAACTCAAACAATGTCGGCTCTACGTTTGTAATTGGCTCTCAGGTAGCCACCCCTTGCTCAAATGATTTAATTAATTAACTAAATTCAACTGATTTAACTACTGGACTCTGAATTTAAAAAGAAGAGCACAGCCGTGGGCACTACGGTGTCCGCAGCTAGTCTAATTCACTTTCACTCGGGCCACAATTATTCAATTAATAGATTTAAAAATATGAAAAATAGTTTCCAACAGATGCGCACCCCTTGTCACCAATTTCTGTGCGCATTTGGACTTGGCAATGCCCGAGTTTGTTTGCTAGAAAAACTTCCGTATTAAAAAATTGCGCATTGATTAAAATGATTCGGCACCGAGGTGGAACATAAATTAGCCTAGCCACGGGACACCTTCATCCCGCGGCCGCACTCAATACGACTACTCACTCATTATTAAAAACGCAGCAAGAATAACACGAACCCTAGATCTAAACATGATTAAACAATGGAAATAATAACAGAAAGTAGTACCGAAGATTGCGCAACGAAAATAATCTTGATTAATGAAAGAAGAACGTCAATCCACGTTGAGAATCTTGAAAATGAAACGCTGAACAAGGAATACGAGATCTGTAACCGAAAACTTGAAAAGCTGAGACCTGAGTAAAAATCGTGGAACCCTAATCTGGGTTAAAACATAAGTGTATATACTAATCCTAATAATCCTCCTCAAAATCTAACGAAATTCGGAAACTATTTACGCGAAATAACCGAACGACACCGTTTAGTGAGCCCAGATAGCCAACCGGTAGAGCTACACTGAAATCTCAGTAGCGCTACCGAGCCCTTTATGCCGTGCGTTGACCATGCCTCCTCGCGTTGACCGTAGCCCAATAATAAACCGGTAGCGCTACACCCTTTCTGGTGTAGCGCTCAAGAACTTTCTGTTCAGTTTTTGCATCTTCATGTGCCCACTTTGAGCGCTCCAAGGAATTGGGGTAGCGCTCCCGACGGGTTTTAATCACTTCCATGCAAAATCCGCTCGCCTCCAACTCCTGATCGACGTGCATGCCTTTCCAACGCATCAAAATCACACTTACGCCCCTCAAATACTTGCAAATCCCTTTCAACACCAAAAATACCACGTGCACATATTAATTGGAAAATAAGGCTCAAAACGCACGTCTAACATGCTAAAACCCCCTACTTAGGCGCTCGCAAGCAAGCTTCCCACGCACCTATCACACAACCACAAGTATCTTGAATAAAGACATATAGTAAATTGGTAAGTTACTCAAGGTGGATTTGATAAGAGTGAGTCTACCTCCCATAGAGATGTATCTTTGTTTCCAAAGCTTAAGCTTCTTCTTCACATTATCAACTACTGGCTTCTAAGTGGAAATTCTGTTGGGATTAGCACCTAATGGTAAACCAAGGTATTTCATGGGAAGTTTTCCACTCTGCCAACCTAAGATGTTGGCCCAATCTCTCACTACATGATCCTGAATTCCAACCCCACAAAGCATACTTTTTGAATAGTTAACCTTAAGCCCAGACATTTGTTGGAACCATCTCAAGATCCTTTTGATGTTCAAAATCTCCAACACATTAGTATTACAGAAAAAAATTGTGTCATCTGCAAATTGGAGGTGTGAAATTGTTAGTCCTTCTCTACCCACTCTGACTCCTCTAACCAGACCTCCGTCTAAAGCTCTTTCCATGAGAATGTTAAGGATTTCCACCACCAAGTTAAAAAGAAAAGGTGAGACAGGATCACCTTGTCTTAATACCTTATGAGTGAAAATTTCCTCTGTTGGAGATCCATTGATCAAAAAACGCAGTGATACTGTGGAAATTCATTCTCTAATCCGCCTACACCATCTATCGTCAAAACCAAACTTGTCCACTATATCCAATAAGAAATTCCAATTCACACAATCATAAGCCTTTTCAAAATTAATTTTCAATATCAGAACACCTGAGTTGCTCTTTTTCCAGAAATCAATCACCTCATTAGCGATTAAAACTCCATCAAGAATTTGTTTACCCCCGACAAAAGCAGCCTGTGCATCACCAATAATGCTTGCCATGACCTTTTTCAATCTGTTAGCTAAAACTTTTGTCAAGATTTTGTAGATACAACCAACCATGCTTATAGGTCTAAATTGATTGAACATATTTAGTGACAATTAAACCTTCAAAATGGGGTTGTTCCACTGACTTAGGCTTTTTGGACTTTCTGGGTCGATGTATGCGGGGAAGATGACCTATGTTGTACATGGGAAAAGCCAAAAAAACCAAAAAGAGCACTAGTGGAACAGGACCTAACTTTCTCTATAACTTGAATTATTCTGGTGAAAACTCTCATTGAATATGTACAATGTCGATCTCATTTTAAAGTCATTCTCAATATCTTTCCAATGAAATTAACTCTATGTGAATTTATAAAGTTATAATTGTTTGAAAAAAATCTAGAAATGAAGTTCCTTCGGGGACATCTGAGTAAATTGGAATGATACAGAGAAAAATATAGAAAATGACAATCTAATAAAGAGATTCACGTTACTGTATTTGGATACTTTTTAAATAAAAATCAAATGCGCATAAGCAGTGGTGATTGCCACCACAATGATTTTTAAAAACTGTTACTATTACTCCTATTAAATTAGAATTTTTTCCACTCTCAAATCTTATATGGTATTGCAGAATGGGTTTTCACGAGGAAACCTGTGGTTGTGACGAGTGGCATAGTTTAATTGAGTTTAATTGGATTTTCATTGGAGATTTTAGAGAGCACATGTGACATACTCTTATTACCACTCTTATAATTTACCCAGCCACAAATTAACAACATTAAACAAATTTCCTTATTTTGTTTTCGCTTCCATATTGAAATTTTGAAATAGTACAGTGGAAGATTGAAATTACCATAATTGCATAACTGATTTCCTAATTTGTGAATTATATCTACATGATACTTCTATATAATCAAATTTGAATAGTGGGAGATTGAGATCCATAATTGATTTCCTAATTTGTGAAGTATATCAACAAAGTATTCTACTCAATTCATTGCTCTTAATAGAATTCCTAAAACCAACAGAGGCATGGATTGTATCCCAAGCCTGGAGCCATGGCAACTGGCAAGGTAGGTTTAGATGCTTGGATATCACCTATTGATCTAAAAAAAACATCTTTCATTGGTGGATAAGCGCTCATTGCTCCTTAGGAAGAAGAAATTGCATGTATAGAATCTCTCTCTTATAGACAAAAACATCACCATATAAAAAGAAGAGGCAATTTGAGAGTTTTGGATTTGAAGTGGTGCATCTTCTCAACGTATTTGACATATCTCCGGTCGCATATATGTTGTCTCTTATTGGTATTGCCTATGAATCCCCTTTTTCCTTAATTCCAAGTTCCTTGTAATGAATTTAATCTTCTTCACGAGTATTTCTATATAATGTTTCATCTAAGGTATGGTAGCGGCATCAACCAAGCAATGCGCTTGCTATACGCCAAATGACTTTATATGTTTTACAGCAAGAACGGGTAACAACAAATAAGGTGTCCAATAATTGTCTCCAATATTATTTTTTATTATTTTCTTATTTTTCCATTGCTTTCCCTCTTGTGTGGTTTGATGAATATTTAATATTATGTTTACTTTAATACTCTTAAGATTAAGAAACGTAATAATGCCAACCCATACTCTTTTAATCTCTGTCGTGCCATGCATGACCTCCCTTATTGCTTTTGTTCCATTAATTCTATGTCAGTCCTTTACCCTTTGTGCATTTGTCCAACCAACACCTACTTCATTGTGGCAACACATATACACGTTCAATAATTATAGGCTACTTTACAATAATATATTCTAGAAAATATATTAAGGTTTTAGTCATAGGATATGTTGGGAAAGCCTAAAAGGTATTTTTTTTCTAATTTTTTAAATATTTTTTTGGTGTTGTGATATTCAGATCGGGGCGGGGATCCCCAAACCTTGTTAGGAGCGGGGATGGAAGGTGGAGGTGATTCCCCATTCAGGGGATTGGGTGGGGACCGAGGCAGTCCTTTGCAGCTTACCCATCTTTTTTATGTCCCTTTTAAAGATGCCTGAAGGAGTGGTGAAATCCCTTGAATCTATCCAATCAAGATTTCTTTGGGGTGGTTTTGATCTCAATAGAAAACTTCATATGGTGGCTTGGCAAAAATTAATCAGGGTACAAAAACTGGGGTTCTTGGCATAAGAAATATCAGAGCTATGAATGATGCACTTTTGATGAAGTGGTGGTGGAGATATGGCATAGAGAAAGAAGCACTTTGGAGGAAAGTTATGAAAGCTAAATACAACAACAAAGCCTGCAATTGGTTTCCAAATTGAAATTACCTGAAGAGTATCCACCTTGTGGAAAGACATTGTTCAATCAAAGGTAAGACCAAAATCAAAGTGGGTGATGGAAAGCAAATTCAATTCTGGATTGATGCTTGGTTAGGTAATCATAGTTTTGCTGAGGCCTTTCCTTCTATCTTTAGAATTGTGTGCAACCAACATGAATTACTTAGTGAGGTTTTGGAAAGAAAAGCCCAGATTCACCAATGGGAATTCCAATTTAGAAGGAGATTCTTTGATTGGGAAAGAGATAGTTGGTTTGAATTGCTCACAATCTTGGATGGTGCTGACATTAGGCTATCTAATGGTGCATGTGACTGTCTATCCTGGGGTATTAATTCATCCAAATTCTTCAGTGTTAAATCCCTTTATGAGTTATCAAATCCTGATGTCTCTGATGCAAACACAGCTTTTGATCTCATCTGGAGATGTTCTGCCCCATAGAGAATTCAGCGCTTTGTATGGCTTGTCCATTTGGATAGAATGAAAACCTTTGATTTTCTTATGAGAATTGGCATCATCACAAATACTGAAGAAGCTCAATGCAAATTCTGCTCACTTCATATTGAATCTCCAGACCATCTTCTCCTATTGTGCAATCCAGTTTGGCAAGTGTAGTGAAGCATTCTAGCTTGGTGGGGTGTTCAATGGGTCTCTCCAAATACGGTGGTCAAGCTTCTCCTTTGGTGGAAATGCAATAAATTGAAAAAGGATAAAAAAAACTTATTTGGGAGGTGATTCCACTAGCTATTCTGTGGACAATTTGGAATGCCAGGAACGCATTAGTTTTTGAAAGCACAGCTCCTCAATGGGACAATATCACAGAACTCATCAAAGTCAGAGTGGCATTATGGGTGAAATCTAAGATAGGTGGTAACAACTTCTCTATTGAAGACTTTCTCTTCAGGCTAAATAGTATCTTGCAATCTCTGTGATTTGCTTGTTTTCTGGATGTATTTTGAGCTTTGTACTAGCTAAGTTTTTTTTGTTCTGTTCTCTTGGTTGGCTTCTTGTCAACCTTCTTTCCAGGGTCTGTAGCGGCTATGATCTTCTTGTGGGAGGTTGTTCCCTAAGTTGGGATGCCGTTGTTGATTGCTACTTCCCTTTTAATCTTTGTTCTCTCAGAGATTAATAAAGTTCTCTTCTTTCAAAAAAAAAAAAAAAAAGCTATGGGGTTCAGGGATTGGAGGCGAGAATGGTCAAATTCATCCCCGATCCGCTCTGTTGCCATCCCTAGAGAGGGTACATAAAGATTTGTTGGAAACTATTGGGATCTACATCTGTCTTTACTGTGTAAAGTAACACAGAACGACCATCAATTAATTCAACAAAGTGGCATGCTGTGTTTGGCCAAAAAAAATTGTCTTAATTACATGACCATTATTCATTTAGTTACCAAAACTAGCCATAATAAATGTTTAAGAGTAATTTTAAAAGTGAGAATTGAAGGATGATGATGGAAATTCAAACCAACTTTTTCAAGGATACATGCAATAAATGTATCTCCTTTTAAAAATTTGAAAACCCCAAAAGATACCAGCAAAATGGGACAAACAGAGTACTATTTGCTAAGCAAATTTGCCAAGGTCCATTCATCAATTCAATTGCATGATCATCATGAGTATGTAAAATTAACAAAAAAAGAACAGCAGCGGTAATTTGGTATACAAAGCGAAAAAAATGACATTCAAAAGCCCACCCCAATTTTCCAAAAGATAATCAGGCTGAATTTCCACTATTTTCTAGATGATACTCCCTCCGTCCCAATTTAATTGCTCCCAACCGTTATGCGTGCTTTTTTAAAACTCTTGCAATTTTTATTCTATAATGTATTTTATATGCAATATAGATCTTATTTGATAGATCTCAATTAGTTCTATTAGACAAAATTTAAAAAATTTTGAGTACATTACCAATAAAAAGATATAGACGTTTGAAAATGACACGGATCTTCATAGGGAGCATTTAAAATAGGACAGAGGGAGTATATCGGTACTCTTGTTATCACAAAAATACAGTATCATTTATTGGAAACTACACTCACTTTGACTATACTAGAAACACAGTTTTTCTATTGAAAAATCACAAAAGTTGTATACGAATAGTCGTGTTATTTTTCAAATAAAAAAATGAAGTACTTCCCTGTATCATTTTTCGAATTTTTTCTCACCGAATTACAGTGCGAAAAAATTCGAAAAATGATACGCGGAAGTACTTTATTTTTTTATTTGAAAAAATGACAAGAGAGAGAAAGTGGGGCTATTATTTAGGAACAGAGAGAGTATTTTGGTACTAACTTCATACAAATATACATATATATTCCATTGCAACAAACTTCAGACTTACAAGATTCAGACTCAACGTCCATCTTATTCATACATTTCTTGCGCATAATCTACATAAAGTACTCCTGTATCAAACACAAGCAGAGATATACATAGATACTATATGGACTCCTGCATTACACATGACCGCACACTAAATTTTCATGGCTCTACACCTCCCCATCCACCTCCACGGCCTCCCCAGCCGCCGCCACCGCCACGGCCTCCCCAGCCACCGTAGTTTGCATCAGCTTCCTCCGCTGCATATAAAGATGCAAACAAGTAAGGAGAGTTTTATCAAAATGAGCTATTCTTAAAGACACTTTGTTTATAGGATTAATAAGTAAGGCGTTTTATATATAATAGTTTTTTTTTGGTCAAAATTTATAGGATTAATCCTTCCGCGAAAGGAATAAAAGATTTTTAACGAAGAAAAGACAGTAAAACAGTATTAATTTGCAAGACTTTCTTTGTCTTTGTTGAATTTTATGCGCTTTTGGTAAAAATAAATTAGTCATAATTTTAGGGTTCCATAGCAGGACCACCACCTTCAAATCCGCCGCCACCCCTTCCCCGTCTAGGGCGTCGCCATATCGGGCCGCGACGGAAGTTTGCCTCGGCTGCCTCCACTGTAAATGCAGATGCAATTCAGTTAAACAGGTGGCCGTTTATATTAAGGATGAGATCGTGAAATTCAAGCGGCAAAATTTTCCCAAAATATGTGGGTGACTAACCATTATCAAGGCCATTTCTGCCACAGCAACCACCGCGGCCTCCTCCCCAACCACCGCCTCCCCATCCGCCGTAGTTTGTATCAGCTACTTCTACGTCCTCCACTGCAAATATAGAAGCTAATAGTAACGGCGCGGCGGTAATGATAAAAAAAAAAAAAAATTGAAAAAGGACATGCGATTAATGTATGTCTCCTTTAAAATCTTTTATAAATAATAGTTTTTTTTTGTCAAAATTTACGGGATTAATCCTTCCCGGAAAGGAATAAAAGATTTTTAATACTATTGGACCGGAAATTTTACGAAATTCAAAAAAGACGAAAAAAGACAGTAAAAGAGTATTAATTTGCAAAACTTTCTTCGTCTTTGTTGAATTTTTTTTTTGCTTTTGGTAAAACTAAATTTGTCACAATTTTAAGGCTCCATACCAGGACGACCACCTCCCCATCCGCCGCCACCCCGTCCCCCTCCATGGTGTCGCCCTCCCCCGCCGCCACGGTAGTTTGCCTCGGCTGCCTCCACTGTAGATGCAGACACACCTCTTTTCTCTTAATATTTTCAAATTTTCAATTTCTAGTGACAAAATTTTGATTATTTTTTTCAATTTAGGATTTCTGCTACGGCAACTCAAGAAAACAATCCTTACTAAAAGCTAAAAACAAATTAACCAATGACAAAAAGGCATTTTAAAATTCGATTTTCGGCCTACTTTTGTCTTGTCGAAACATAGTATTTTCAAATGAGTCTAGAGAATTTTTTTATTTTTTATTTTTTATTTTTTAATTTTCTCATTCTTGTCGTAGAAATAAATTGGATAATAAAAAGTTTTTGTATTACAAGTTGCGAAATCATTACGCCCTCTGTCCCATAGTACTTGTCATATAAGGGCAATCCAACTTTTTAAGAGGATATGCAATTAATGTATGTCTATTTGGAAAGTATAATTACATTGCCAATGCTACCCCTTAGTTTCATCATTATCTCAAAATGAAACACATGACCAGCAATATGGAACGGGAGAGTACTAATTAAAGACCACGAACATGAAACATTACTAAAGAAGAAACTCACCATTGTTGGCTTCTTTAGAGGCGACCTCCTCTGCCTTGGGGTTGGAATTAACCTTTTTATCTTCTTTAGAAGAGGTCTCCTCCTTTGCCACTGCACAACTAATTAGAAGGAGAACTGCAAACAAAATAAAAGCTTTGGACTTCATTTTTTTCTTTTCCTCTTAAGAAACTACCACCAAATTGTCAAATTTTCAAGAGAAATGTTTTTGTCTGAGAAAGCTAGAGCATCCCTTCAACACTATTTATAGGGACACAAGTGTAGTACCACCTGTTCTAGGAGACATAAGGGGAGATTGAATCGGTGGAAGATAGAGACAGTAACCATTGAAGTTTGTGTGTTTTTTTGTCACCAAATGTGTAGTTGGGTGTTGAGGGAAGTTTGGCTCCTAGCTTGAATAAACCTTCGAGATCTCATCATCTTAGGTTTAGGACAGAGGTTGACCGAAGGCTGGTATGGATTGAGGTTGGGAAGGTTTGAACTGGTGGCAAGGTCTAAATATATCCATGCATGTGTCCATCATGACACCTTCAGATCATTTCTAGTCTAAGGGGATGTTTGAGAGCCTCATTTCTAGTTTTTCATTTTAAACTTTTTTGCCTTTTAACTTTTTAGATTATGGTCAGAATGTATTTCGAATTTGGTAGAAGTGTTTGAGAAAAATGTGCAGCATGCATTTTGTAACAGGAGTAGGGTTTGAGCGATATGTCCAAAATACATTTCGTGAGTATTTTTGTTAATGAAAATGAGAAAAGTGAAAAATGAGAAGTGGAAAAGCTCCTCACCGCTTTTTTTTCACTTCTCCTCTCTAAAGTCTAAAATGGAAAACTCATTTTAGGAGAAGTCATTTTAGCCAAAGTCTCCCAAACATCCAAAACTCAAAAATGTGAAAATAAAAAGTGGAAAAATGGCTCCCAAACACCCTCTAAGTTTTGGTTTGACGGGTATAGACTAAATCTAGAGCATATATTAATATAATCAATGGTTTGAATTTGCATAGAAATTTTTACTAGTTGGAGTTGGCTTTTTAACTTTTATCGGTAAGAGTTTTTGAACAAATTCATATCATTTATTGTAGTCAATAGAGAATCCAGATTTGAACTTTTCCGTCGAGTTCAAATTAAGAGCCGGATATATTCAACACAACTATGATATTGATAATGTCATCACCGATGAAATGTCGTGACCAAAGTAAACCAATCATTTAATGGTGTTGGGAACCGACACATGGTGCTCCAATAGTACTTTTATCCAACACCCATTGTATTATGTCACATAAAAATATGTGATAAATAATGATATTAAGACATCAAAAGAACATGAAATAATATTGACTCTCCTCAAGTCCAACTACAAGGGGACGAAGAGGGGGTGAAATTTTTCCCAAGCGGTACTAGGGTACAAAGAAAGCAATAGTAATGCTTTCCAAATATTACTATTTTAGGAAGTTCAGGTTTGCCGAGTGGTATGCGCAAATTAATTCGTTTTTTTAATATTGACGGTCTTTGTTCAGATGTACTCCCTCCGTTCCAATTGTCTGTCTAATTTTCAGATTCTAATTTATTAAGAAGACATATTTATTATAACGTAGAAAAGTTGAAATTTTTAAAACTGCCCGTTAATTCAAATTTTACCTGTCCATACAAATCAAGAGGTAAAGGTAAAATGATGTTTCCATTCGGTGAAACTGATTCTTTTACCATCGAAATTGAAAACCGAACTGAATCGAACCGGTATTTTTCAAAATGTCCGATATTTTACACTCCTAGAAAAACCTAACCAAACCGGACAGGAATTTTTATCGAAAAGTTCAGTTTTGTGAGTTAAAACGACACCCCTAACTCTAGTGTGAAAGTTAGTTTTATCAAAAGCCTATGATGCAATTCCATTAAAAATGAGACTAGCATAAAAGTATGACAATTGGGGGACATGGCCACCCTTGGCCCACTCATGGAATCCCAACTACCGCTAAGTACCTCGTATTGTCTTTTTTTTTTGTTAGCTCTACAAAATCTTATTGCCTCAAAGGAATTCCTTTTTCTGCCCCATATTATAACACACCAAGCTTGCCCTCGTTGCCAGATTCCTATTGAAAATCATATGCACATCCTTCGTTTCTGTCCTTTGGCTCGCTTATTCTAAGTAATTGAAAAATGACATGCATGCACTAAATGAATAAGAAATTCGGGACGGAGGGAGTATGACTTCATTTGTTACATTTCATTGCAACAAACTTCAAACTTTACAAGATTGCCAGAGTAGTCGACCTTAGGGAACTAACCCATAGGCATGAGCATGCAGGATGCACATCCATTTTATTCATTCACCTAATCTGCTTCTACCCCCCATGCATATTATTGCTCACTACATGGATACATGGGTACCGAGTCTACAGACTCATTTGTTACACATTCATTTTTATGTTATATAGTTTTATGGCTTGGCCTCATTTTGCATGTAGCTGAGAGCTTCGGCAGCACTGGCGCAGCAATATCGACAACCTCCTCCATATCCACCGTAACCACCGCAACAACCGAATCTGCAACCTCCCCCTCCCCATCCACCGCCGTTGGCTCCTCCTCCCCACCCACCTCCACGGCCTCCTCCCCAACCACCTCCTCCCCATCCACCACCACCGTAATAACCACCATAGTTTGCATCAGCTACCACCTCTGCGATTCATAAATATAAAAGATTCAGAAATTATGCCTTGAACTTGAACTTGAATATGTAAATTACTTGAACCTGATTGAGATACCAATTGGTTAATTATGAGTACAAAAACTGACCATCTTCAGTCTGTGTTTGAGGTTGGGCTTGGGTGAATTGGGAGGCCTCATCGATCCTGCAGCACCGTCTGCATCCACCGCGGGGGCCAAATACGCAGCACCTGGATGGGCAACGCCTTCCTTCAAACTGGTTAGTCTCCTTTGCTTCATCCTCTGCACAGAACGTTGGATAACGCAATGCAATAACTCATATGCTACCTTTAGCAGAAAAATTAGAACAAATCCACCCGTTATCGAGCTTTCAATAAATTTTGTTCCCGATTAAAGAGGAAACCACTTTGTGTTTCACCCTTTGTAACAATCTGCTGATCACATTGGAATGAAGGCCATCTTTTATCTTATTTTCACTAACATTACAAGATATACAAATGTTGTAATTTTACTGTTCCTCTTCCATTCATGCAGTACGTCGATATATTAAAGCATGAAGTTCTTTATAAAGTAAAAATACACACATTATATGCATATATCTGGACATAAGACTTGTCTGTAACTTTCCAGTGCACGTGGAGCTCATAATTTAATTAATGAGAGACTGCGGGCATAAAAAGATTTCAAGCATTGCTGTGTTCAGATCTTTGAATATAAATACATGTGCGTATTTCTGATTATAAACCCAAACGGTCTCCTCTGCCACTGCCCAAAGGTACGTTGAGGCAGTAAATCAAGCTCACCTTTATTCACTTCTTTAGAAGTGGTCTCCTCTGCCACTGCCGAAGTAACAAGAAGGAGAACTGCAAACAAAAGACCTAGGAAAACAAAAGCTTTGGAATTCATTTCTTTATTTTCCTTGTGAAAACACGACAATTGTTAATTTCAAGAGAGAGGATGCCTTCACCACTATTTATAGTGAAAAGTGTAGTACCAGATAGTAACGTGTCTTATGTCACCTTGATAATGTAGTTGGGTGTTGAGGAAAATATTTGGCTCCTAGCTCAAAATTTCAAAATCTTATCAGCTTTGATGATGGTCTCGAATCGATTGAAGAAACGTAGGTGTTGGGGACTGAGCTAGGTTGGGAAGGCTGGAACTGGTGACTGGTGGAACATGGAAATAGAAAAACACTGAGTCTAGAGAGTTATACATATAGACATTAAAACATATATATGCATGACATTGTATGGGAACAAATTAAGCTCTGTTGCCACCTTCTTAATTAGTAGTCAACATTTTCTGCTAGATTAATTGTCAAGGTCTCATGTCCTTTTCTTAGTCTCCCCAGAAAGGAAATTCAACTTTAGTGCATGTGTGAAAGTTGCTGTTGAACCAGGTGGATGAACCAGAGGGGTCAGATCTCTCTTGATCACCCTCTGGCATGTGAATTCGACTACAAACATGATCCAAACAGCTATAACAAGGGCTAGCTGAACCTGCTTAAGTTATGGGATACCTGGATGGGTAATGGCAAAGACATGTAGGAGGAAAGTGTTGGATCAAAGAAACGATCAAGGGAAATTGTGCTCTTGAAATAAAGATACTCTTATAAAAAAAATTGAAATATTGTGTAAATAACTACCTTACAAACTGACTCAAACACTTGTCCAATTTATAAGACTATCCTAAGAAGTATCTAGACAAGTATACAAAACTAGACAATGAATAGGTTAATGAACAAACCCTTGGACTCTATAGATGAATAAATCTATATACATGAATGACCCTTGAGTTAAATTCATGTATCACTACACATACATGAACCATGTGTAAAAACTCTTCACGTGCCAATATCCAAGTACGTTGTGTAGCTCAGAATTCCAACAGAAAGACACCTTCGTGAATAAAGAGTGAGAGAAAAAATATTAGGGACTTAGAGGGCATCGAGGGTCGGTGGGAGCTCAACTACTCTTCAACTCATTTTTCGTTGTGATGGCGTCATGACCTTGCTCATTTTAATTGACGTTGCTCATTTTAATCTTTGTAAATGCTTTCGAAGATTAATAAATTCCTTCTTCTTACAATAAAAAAACTACTCATGTTAAAAAAAATTAAAAGAAAAACTACTCTTGAACTCTCCATTGCAGATTTATTGTGAATGTTTTCACTGGTTTGGATGGAATTGCAATACATAATCTGACTTCAGCCGTTTCTGCCCATAATGATCAATGCATGTGGAAAAAAATTTCAATACACCCATTATTTGCAACGCACTCTCACAATGTGGATTTATATATCTGTAGGTCCCACCCCATACGAGAGAGACATTACAAATAGCCGTTGTGCATTGGAACGTTTTTCGTCAATGTGGCCTTTGTGATAATTGTGGTCTTTGCTTTTTACACACAAACGCTATGATACTAAGGTGACTTAGAAGAACTTCTGCAGATTTTACTTGAAGAATTGTCACTGCTATACAAAAAGAAGGGTACTATCATCCAAGGACGGAGCCCGGATTCGGTTACGGGGTGACACCATTCAATGGAAAACTAGTTACATGTTATGCGGAAAAATATGAAGAAAAAAAATAATTAGGAAGTCATATGGAGTAATTGGGTTTTGTTATGGCTTCATGACTAGAAAGAAAATTGGAAACCCAACTTTCCCAAAATCGGGGTTCCCTAATTGTATCAAAATGCAGGATCCCTAATGAGATCCGGACTACACATTCGTATTATTTCAAGTTTAAAGAGATCAGAAAGGGAGGGAGAGAGTTTTGTTAATATTCATGCAAGGTATTGCTATTGTGCAAACCAAATAGCTACTTTTTGGACAATGCTTATTTGAGAAATAGCAAGAAATATATGACAGAGGGATTTCAGCGATTAAAGGGGTGCTCAATGTGATTTCAATCAAATTGAGACGGTGTTGTTAACATTTACCTTTTGTATTTCGTCATCTTGATTTTTAATCCATGGTAATTTGCATGTTTCATGACTAGAAAGGAAATCGGAAACCCGACTTTCCCCAAACACATCAGTTGTTTTCTTTTACTAATTATTCCCTCCCTCCATCCCAAATTTCTTATCCACTTTCATTATTCACGACACCTTAAAAAAAAATTTATATTAATTTCAAATATATTAATTTCAAATTTATAATGTTATATACATTTCTCATAGATCTCGTTTGATAATTCTCGATGAGTTCCATCAAACAAAAGTTTTTTAAATTATAAGAAGCATTATTGATTAAAAAATATAAGTAATTAAAAAATGGCGCACATACACGTAAATAATGGACAAGAAATTCCAGATGGAAGGAGTATAACTTCATTTGGTACATTTCATTACAACAAACTTCAAACTTTACAAGATTGCCAGAGTAGTCGACCTTAGGGAACTAACCCATAGGCATGAGCATGCAGGATGCACATCCATTTTATTCATTCACCTAATCTGCTTCTACCCCCATGCATATTATTGCTCACTACATGGATACATGAGTACCGAGTCTACAGATTCATATGTTACACATTCATTTTTACGTTATATAGTTTTATGGCTTGGCCTCATTTTGCATGTAGCTGAGAGCTTCGGCAGCACTGGCGCAGCAATATCGACAACCTCCTCCATATCCACCGTAACCACCGCAACAACCGAATCTGCAACCTCCCCCTCCCCATCCACCGTCGTTGACTCCTCCCCGCCCACCTCCACGGCCTCCTCCCCATCCGCGACCTCCTCCTCCCCAACCGCCTCCTCCCCATCCGCGGCCTCCTCCTCCCCAACCGCCTCCTCCCCATTCGCGGCCTCCTCCTCCCCATCCGCCACCACCATAATAACCACCATAGTTTGCATCAGCTACCTCCTCTGCAAAACATAAATGTAAAAGATACAGAAAGTCTGCCTTGAACTATAACTTGAACATGAATTTGAAAATTAATGATGAAAATCTTAGAGATTACCAATTGATGAATTACGAGTACAAAAACTGACCGTTTTCATTCTGGATTTGAGCTTGGGCATGGGTGAATTGGGAGGCCTCATTGGCACTCCTGCAGCACCATCTACATCCACCGTAGAGTCCATAACCGCAGCACCCGAATGGGCAACGCATTCCTCCCCACTGGTTAGTCTCCTTTGCTTCATCCTCTGCACAAAAAGTTGGAAAACGAAATGCAATGACTTTTCTCCCCACTCATATGCTGCCTTTAGCAGAAAAATTAGAGCAAATCCACCCATTATCGAGCTTTCATTAAATTTTCTTTCCCGATCAAAAAGAAAGCCACTTTGTGTTTCCAACCAATATGCAGTAATAAAATTAATGCTGGTCACATTGGAATGAAGGCCATCTTTTATTTTACTTTCGCTAACATTACAAGATGTACAAATGTTGTCATCTTACTGTTAATCTCCCATTCATGCAGTATATCTGTATATTATAGCATGAAGTTCTTTATAAAGCGAAAATACACACATTATATGCGTACATTTGGAGTTTGTGAGACTTGTCTGGAACTTTCCGATGCACGTGGACCTCATAAACTGATGAGAGACTCGTGTGCATAAAACGATTTCGAACATTTTTGTATTCAGATCTTTGAACATAAATATGTGTGCGTATTTTTCTAAGTATAAAACCAATTGGACAAGCTGCCCGAAAGGTGAAGGCAGTCAATCAAGCTTACCTTTATTCACTTCTTTAGAAGTGGTCTCCTCTGCCACTGCCGAAGTAACAAGAATGAGAACTGCAAACAAAAGACCTAGGAAAACAAAAGCTTTGGAATTCATTTCTTTATTTTCCTAGCGAAAACACTACAATGGTTAATTTCAAGAAACAGGATACGAAAGAGAGGTCTTCACCACTATTTATAGTGACAAGTGTAGCAGCAGATTGTAATGTGTATTTATTTATTTATTTTTAATGATGGAGGAACAGCTCAACAGCTATGCCGTTTGGACTTGACTGCACAACCCAAACCTCCGGGGAACTAGTTCAGCAACATACCGCCACAGCCTCCCACTTAAATTAGGATACTCACACACAAAGGGAAATCAAACCCGAGTCCTTGAATAGTACGCCCCAACATGACATCCGCCCGAGCCACTATGGCAACCCTGGGTGAGTGACGGTAATGAGTCTTATGTCACCTTGATAATGTAGTTGGGTGTTGAGGAAAATATTTGGCTCCTAGCTCAAAATTTCAAAATCTTATCAGCTTTGATGTTGGTCTCGAATCGATTGAAGAAAGGTAGGTGTTGGGGACTGAGCTAGGTTGGGAAGGCTTGAACTGGTGACTGTTGGAACGTGGAAATAGAAAAAGAGAGTGAGTCTAGAGAGTTATGCATATAGACATTAAGACATATATATGCCTGACATTATATATATGGGAACAAATTAAGCTCTTTTGCCACCTTCTTAATTAGTAGTCAACATTTTCTGCTAAATTGTCAAGGTCTCATGTCCTTTTCTTAGTCCCCCCATTAAGGAAATTCAACTTCGGTGCATGTGTGAAAGTTGCTGTTGAACCAGGTGGATGAACAAGAGGGTTCAGATCTCTCTTGATCATCCTCTGGCATGTGAATTCGACTACAAACATGATCCAAACAGCTAAAACAAGGGCTAGCTGAACCTGCTTAAGTTATGGCATATCTGAATGGGTAATGCCAAAGACATGTACGAAGAAAGACCTTCGCGAAAAAATAGAGATTTAAAGGGTGAGAGGAAAAATATTAGAGACTTAGAGGGCATCAAGAGTTCCACCCGCACAACTACTCTTCAACCTGTTTTTTGTTGTGCTGGCGTCGTGACCTTGCTCATTTTAATCTTTGTAAACACTTTTGAAGATTTAAAAAAAAAAAAAAAACTACTAGTTTGCGACAGGGATTTGGCCGACACAAAACGTTATTTTTTAAGACGAGATGCAGTGCCGTTGCAAAAAAATAGTTTTTTGTGATAGCAATTCCTGGCGACGCAAATAGGTTGACACAAAAAGCCCTTTCTCTTGTAGTGACTCTTGAACGTAACTCTCCAATGCAGATTTATTGTGGATGTTTTCAGTGGTTTGGATGGAATTGCAATAAATAACAACACGCACCAACAGTTTCTATCCATAATGATCAATGTGGGAAAAAAAATTTCAATACACCCGTTACTTGCAATGCACTTTCACAATGTGGATCTATATATCTGTAGGTCTCACCTTATGTGAGAGAGACATTACGTATAATTGTTGCATTGAAAATTTTCTCATAATGTGGCCTTTGTGATAATTGTGGTCTTTGTTTTTTACACATCAACGTTACGATACTAAGGTGACTAAAAGAACTTCTATAGATTTTACTAGAAGTTAGGAAAAGTTTAAGTGCCCAGAAAACATACCCAAAATGTACCCAAATTTGAAAATCAATAGCCCAGATTCACTTGGAATGAATCTAGGCCATTAATTTTTGAATTCTAAGTAAATTATAGGTATATTTTCTAGGCATGTAATAGTGCTCGAAGAATTGTCACTACTATACAAAGCAGGGGACTACCATATATCCACTGAGTAAGCTTGTACATGTAGAAGAACTACTTCTGCAGATTTGTTGTACGTTTAATCTGTTCATACAAGAGAGAACGAGAGTTAAACAAATTTATTGGTTGATTAACCCTGAGGGTGTTGCTTTAAAAAATGCAAAAATGTTTTCGATAACCGGTTTCTTCCCCTCCTTGACCGGGACTGGGTTTGCATGTGTTTCTTTTTCTGTATTTTTCAGGTTTGAGCAGCGGACAGGAGTAAGGTAAAAGTTGTGTTTGTTTCAGCAGCAAACAGAAGTAAGGTAAATATCGTGTCCGTGGATTTTATGCCTTTATGTTGTGGTGGCTGTGGGGCTTCAAGTGGCGGAGGTGGTAGGAGTCCTTGGTGGAGGCTGCTTTGTTTTGTTTCGTTGTTGTTGTTTATGTTGCTTTGATGGTGGTGCTTGTCTTAGCTTTTGTTCACTGAGTTTTGTTGAGTAGGCTAGATGTAATGGTATTGGAGGTCTCCCTGCATTCTGATCAATTGCATCATTTAGGTCTATTCTATCGGCATTGCTAAGTGATTAATACAATTTTTTAATCAAGTTTTTTTTTTTTTTTTGTTTTATCGGCTTGGTCAGTTTTAATATTTTCACCCCTAAGTGAGAGAATAATTAATTTGCCTCGCAAAATGAGTATACATGCCTCTTATAAATTGGCAGCTAATTAAAGAGAATGATGTTCTATGTATGAAAGATATATGCTCATAGTAGGCATGTGTGCATGGTATCACCAATGGAATAATCAAAATTAAATAACAAAAAGTTATCACATCACTTTTAGTTATTCATTTAGAGGGTGGCTGAAGTTAACAATATGGAATTCCATAATGGTATAATCAAAACTAAATAATTAATTTTTTTTTCAAAATTTTTTTTCTTTTCTTTTTTTTTTTTAATAAAAAATAACAGTTTCTGAAAAAAATAGTTTTCAAAAAAAAAAATTTTACAATTTTTTTCTTCAAAATAAAAAAAAGGGTTTTTTGAAAACATTGTTTAAAAAGAGAGAAGGTTTCTGTGAAATGACGAGTGTACTTAATTGAAGATATGTGTGATTCATTAAATTTGATTATTATGAAAAAGTTACTAACTTTGGTTATGCAAATGATAAAATTTGGTTATTGGTTAAGAGACTTCTAACTAGACTTATTCTATTATGAGCTACATATTGCTAACTTCAGCAACACTTTGCTTTTGGTTATGCCATTGCCCACTGGGAGTAACTTAAGTTGCTAACTACATATAAACGTTAGGGGTAGTTTCTTAAAATAAGTCAAGTCTATCTTTTTGGGTTTTCTTTTTATTTAAATTTTTTTTGCATTTGTTAGTTTTTCGTCAAAACTAATTTTGTGGATTATTGATTTGTTTAGATGAGAGAAATAAGAAAAGAAAAAAATATATTATTATGACTGAGACCCTTTTTTTTTTTTTCTGGAAATATCCAACTTTTAACACTTTTGACGCAAAACTAATAAAAAAAATTTGTTAATTGAATACAAAATCCAAAAAACACTTTTAATCAAGTGACTTATTCTGAGAACAGGGCCGGCCCAGGCCCAGGGCCCACAAGGCCTGGGCCTAGGGCACTCCAAAAATGGCTCAAATTTGGGGCACTCCAACACTTTGTACAAATGGGTTTGACTAGAACACTTTTTTGACCCAAAAAAGAAAAAAATCCATTATTAGTTATAAAAGAGCCCAACCATTATAGCCCAATATTTAAAAAAAGACCCGAAAACCATTGTGGCCCAATATTAAAAAAAAAGCCCCAAAGGTGAAGTTGGTTTTATAGGTGAAGTTGGTTTCATCACTTCTATGAGTATCCAATGTGGGACTAAAGGGAGCAGTGCAAGTTTCACTTCTATGAGAGCATGCAACAGATTCTTTTGTTTAAGAAAATATGTCAAGGTCTTAGAGATAGGGAATAGAAGAAGCCATAGAAATGGAAGAATATCAAGTAGCGGAGCCTACCTCAATACTCGAATTTATACAAATAATCAGAGACTTCAAGCCAATTTACCCAATGAAGCCATAAAGGCTGTGTTAGATAATTAGCCAGAAGCTAGATAATTTCTGCGGGATTAACAAAATGCATCGAGAAAGTCCTTTATAAGAACAACTCGATTTAAAGGACACAAGTATGGATTTAAGTTTGAATCACTTCACTGGAGAAATATCATCAGGATCCAGAAACACTCTGTTTGAACTACGAAAAGTCCAAAAAATTACTAGAAAACCAAGATGCATAGCAAACTAAGGCCATCTCAAATCCTCAATCCGAGTAAAATGTTGGTTAAAAAAGCTTTGATTTGAAATGATGCATTCCAACCCTTACTCTTTTCTTCTCATTAGACCTTTTCCAAAAGCTTCCCAAATTATCCTTATATGGCCGAATCCTCCTTCGACCATTTGGTCCATTTCTTTATGAAAGTTTGATTTTGGAGAAAGCTTTTTAATCCCACATCGGCAGAACAAGTGGGAGTTTTTGCTCCTCTTCCTAAATAGCCTCAACTTGACTCTCCCTATTTCCAAGTGGCAGAACAAGCCAATATCTAGTGATGATTTTATATGCTATGTTTGGTTTTAATTTTAATTTTTTTAAAAAAAAATTGTTAAGAGTGAAGGGCACATTATTGTAAGTAGGCCTAGGGCACTTTGGACCCTTGGGCCGGCCCTGTCTGAGAAACTACCCAATTAAATGGCTTGTTTGAAAGCTCAGTTCACATGACAACATCTGAGGCATACAGCATGCTGGCGGAGATATCGTAGGATTGGTTTGGCTTAGAAAGAAATCTTTTATTATAACACTTCGAGAAATCAGAACCGTTCATTTTGTATATAATTTGTCGAGAATAACTATATGTCAAAAATCAGTTTAATCAAGTTTCGTTTTTCATATGAACGAATTGATTGTGTAACAAAAAAATTGGAAGCGCCCAAAGTAATATTTGGAACTCCAATACTTAATTTCTTTTCAAAATGGGAAGCCAAATATTGTGTGAAAATTAAAAAAAAAAATTTCCACAAAATCAATTTCCATCATATTTTGACAAAAAAAGAAAAGAAAAGAAAACATTATTCAGAGAAAACTACATAAGTGTAACACTCAAATAGTATAGTACATTATCTAACACAAACTGAAAACTGAAGACAGATAAGTACAGACCATGCCCTCACAGAGGAACTACTACATGACTATCCCCCCGAAGACCATCTTTAGATATCCTTCATTATTCATTCATATTTTCACACGGTATAAGGATACCCTAAATAACACCAATAACCTTAATTCCCTCCCCCATAAATACCACCACCATGTCCTCTGTTATATCCGCCACGTCCGTTTTCCAAACTGTTTCCGCCGTTGTATCCGCCACGTCCGTTTTCCCAACTATGTCCTCTGTTGTATCCGCCATGTCCGTTTTCCAAACTATTTCCGCCTTGGTATCCGCCACGTCCAGTTTCCAAACTATTTCCGCCTTGGTATTCACCACGTCCGCTTTCCAAATTGTTTCCACTGTTGTATCTGCGACGTCCGTCTTCGGAACCGACCCCACGATAATACTTGGCATCATCTATCCCACGAGACTGTTCAGCTGCACAAATAAGGATATAATCTTTAAACATATGACCTAATAACCTTATCTGGATTCTGGACACAGAATTGTTTGGAATTTTCTGATGCACGTGGACCTCATAAACTAATTAATGAGAGACTCGCGTGCATAAAACGATTTCGAGCATTTTCGTATTCAGATCTTTGAACATAAATACGTGTGCGTCGTTCTGAGTATAAAACCAATTGGACAAGCTGACGAAAGGTGAAGGCAGTCAATCAAGCTCACCTTTCTTCATTTCTTTAGAAGTGGTTTCCTCTGCCACTGCCGAAGTAACAAGAAGGAGAACTGCAAACAAAAAACCTAGGAAAACAAAAGCTTTGGAATTCATTTCTTTATTTTCCTTGTGAAAGCACTACAATTGTTAATTTCAAGACAGACGATGCGAAAGACATGCCTGCGCCACTATTTATGGTGACAAGTGTAGTACCAGTTCGATGGTTAAGTATCTACTTTTTTTTTTTTTTTTTATGACAGACGAACAACCCAACAGTGAGGCCCTTTGGACCTAACTACACAACCCAGACCTCCAGGGGAACTAGCGCAGCAATGGTAGATCTAGGAATCGAATTTGTCCTGGGCTAATCCATATAATTGAATATTTGCATGGGCTAACCACATAGATCTTTTATTGAACAAAAATTTTGCATGTAAATTTTTAATCTTTTTTGTAACTTACCTGGGCTATAGCCCACCCTATGATAGCTATAGATCCGCCCTTGAGCGCAACAACACACTGCTACAGCCCCCGACTTAAATCAGGGTACTCACACAGAGGAAAATCGAACTTGAGACCTTGAAGAGTTCTCCCAAAGCCTAGTATCCGCCCGAATCACTGGGGCAACCCCTGGGTGTGTGATGGTAATCTGTCTTATATGTCAACTTGATAATGTAGTTGGTTGTTGAGGAAAATATTTGGCTCCTAGCATAAAATTTCAAAATCTTATCAGCTTTGATGAATTTCTAGATTGAAGAAAGGCAGGTGTTGGGGACTGAGCTAGGCTTGACTGGTGGTGGAACATGGAAATAGAAAATGACTGAGTCTATAGAGTTATGCATACACATATACATGCCTGACATTAGATGAGTCTATAGAAAATGACTAAGCTCTGTTGCCACTTTCTTAATTAGTAGTCAACATTTTCTGCTTAGATTGTCATGGGCTCATGTCCTTTTCTTAGTCTCCCCAGAAAGGAAATCAACTTTAGTGTATGTGTGAAAGTGGTTGTTGAACCAGGTGGATGAACCAGAGGGGTCGATCTCTCTCGATCACCTTCTGGCATGTGAATTCGACTACAAACAAAATATAAGCTAGCTATAACAAGGGCTAGCTGATAATTTAATGAGCAATGTTTCAGACACTAAATAGTTTATAAAATAATAAACTAATTGTACATAATACATATTGCAACGCCAACACGACATTAATGCATATTGCAATACAAGGTTAACTGATCATTAGTCCTTGTAATGGGCCAATACAAAGCCTAGTCCATCTCCATTAGTCTTTGTAATGGATCTTAAGCTATTTCCCCAAGCATTTTGCTGCAAGTCTTTAGCATATTCTTTTTGAAAATATTTATTGACCTGATATAAGTACCGAATTAAATTATATATTCCTACAATATTTGTGTCTAGCTAAAATTCTAAGGTCCAAATTAAATGTCCGTCTGATTTCCATAATAGATAAGATAAACAATATCACATGACCCGGGTGGTGCTGTGCAAGCACCGCGTGGTGCTCTTGGCCGTCTGATCGTGTTTTGGATGGCTTGGATGCATTTGGCAATTTTGATTTAATTTTGATTTACTTTTGCAGGTACAAAATCAAAGCACATCCAGACTACTCAAAACAGATCGGATGGCTGAGGGGTGGGCAACACCATGCACAGCACCCCCGGATTCCCAATATGATAAGAGTGACACAAAATAATTCTCTTCATATTTGTGTCTAGCTAAAATTCTTAATGTGTTTTGGTCCGGCCGTTCTTGGGCAGGGTACGTACTTTGATCAAATCCATTCAGGGTGGTCCCCGTAAGGTTTTGAAGCATTTTTGGTCGTCATGGTAGAGTTCGTTTTTCCACATTGTTTTGAAGATCAAGAAAAACGATGATTCAGTTCGTGGTTGATTTATGACACTTCAAGCGATCTGATTGACTTGAAATTTGACTGAGAGTTTTGTAATGTAGTATAAATTTAGAAACGGCTAGATATCCAAAAATTGGGGACCTTGGGGTCTCGATTCCTCTGAACCTGGTATACAAGCCATTTCGGAAAGCGCAATCTCCTTGAAAAGAGAAAATGAGTTCCGAATCGCCCGAAACTTGAGGCCTCAATGTATCACTTAGGGCATAAGTATGAAATTTGATATGATGTGGAGTGGTACAGACAAAAATTGGGTTTTTTGGCCCTAATCGTTTGATTTTACCAAGAATTAGCATGAGCCGGGTGATAGTTCAATAGTTTAACATCCTTGACTTCTGATGTGGCATGAACCAATGCATCTGACGATCTTCATGTGAGACTAGGTCTCTCGAAAGTAAAGTTGGCGGATTTATTGGCCAAGAATCAAGCTGCAGGGGGGCGATTTTTGATAATCTGATGGAGGGAGGAGCATGACCACCCTATAAAATGGCATGGCTATTAGCTAGGATATCCACATGACAACAGTATGATACGTAGTGTGCCGACTTACCTTTGTTGGGAATCGTGTGTTCTACTCCGGCAAGGTCTGTTTGATTTTCTGATAGTCAACCGTCTCCACTCTGTTGGTATCGATGTCATCGATTTGCTTTGATAAAAATGGGTGGGGTAAAGTCCGGTCTCAACATCATTTTCAAGTGGATTTGTAATTTTTCCTTTTCAAAATTGCGCATTGGTTTTTGTCACTATTGAGAGAGAGCGTCGCCTAATTCAATGGCTTCTTATGAAAAACATCATGTAGAGAGAGAGCGTCGCCTAATTCAATGGCTTCTTATGAAAAACATCATGTAAAGAGAGAGCGTTGCCTAATTCAATGGCTTCTTATGAAAAACATCATGTAGAATCTACTATTACCTAAGCCTAAGCGGTGAAGAGGGGATTTATAATTGGTGGTCGAAATTCACGACCTCTTTAAACTTGTGTGTTTTTTAGGAGATTTCATTATAAGATAGTCCCTAAGAAACATCATGTAGAATCTACTATTACCTGAGCCTAGGAGATTTCATTATTAGTGATGTAAAAGGGAAAAAGAATAAAGTTCTACAGATCGAGGAAACAGAATTCATCAATTGGTTCACTGGAGGCCTACCTAAACTACTAATTTATATCTGCTAAAATTCCATCTACCTAAACTACTAATTTTAAGTTCAGTTTGTAATCGTAGTTTGTGAATCAATAGTGAAACTGGCTAAGCTATTTTGTCACTGTTCCACTATTTAAACTTTTGAACTATTAACTCACAAGTTTACAGATTGCAAAAATTATGCGAATACAATTGAAATCCTATGTGTTTATACATTTTCTTGGTGGAAATATCAATGTCAAATATTATGTAAGAAGATTAGTGGAATTTAATCATGCACCAAATTAAACTTCCAATCAGGTATACCTGATGGAATTCCCATCAGGGACTCCTACAATTCTCCAATTTATCGATCAAATTTTCATAATTCAAATCATCCAATGTGTTTAAAAAAGAGTGAAAGAAAAATACCGGGAAAGGCTTGATCCAATCAGGTTTCTATAAAAACTATATACATACATTTTTATCGAAAACTGATCGGATCAAACCCTTCCCGTTATTTTTTTCACTCATTTCTCGCGTGGTCCTTTAAAAATACCTTTTAAACACATTGAACGGTTCGGATCATGAACATTTGATCGGGAAATAGGAGTCTCTAATAGGAAGCCTATCAAATATACCTGATTGGAAGCTCACTATTTAATCATGCCATAAAAAATCTTGCCGCCACCATCGACTTCCTACCCTCACACCTTAAATGGAAAACAATCGTGATGGCCATGAGGGGTTAACTAGTGCATATTTTCTATATTAATTAGATAGGTGATAACATTCCTCTTTCGTCAGTATAATGCAATTATTTTCAACCGGCTTTCGATTAAACCCTACAACCCTGTACATAGCTATTTTACACACGTGCACGTGGTGAAGTAGTCTCAAGAATTTCCGGTAAAAAGCGTTCAACTTTAAACCTTAGAAAGAAGCAAACTGTTGAAAGTTGTGACTCATATGAAGAGCTACTGAGAAGTTCTAATGAAGACTAGATACCGAGCGGAGTGGAGTGGAGGTACCCGGTTTTGGGGCTAGAATAGAGTAGGGTGTAGAAATACTCTCTATTGTAAAAACTCTGGCTGACTTTTATCATAGTAAAGACTTGCTCACTTCCTTGGAGGTACCCAATTTTGGGAAACTCCGTAAATCTTGTGTTGGTTTCTTTATAGTTTTCGTATTCCATTATTAAGTATGTGGTGATTTCTCTAACACAAACTAATAAATCCAGTCCAAGCCTTACATTTGTTATTAATAGACTACGAGACATTCAAACAGCTTCTTGTGCTTCAGAACGTATCATTAAAGGTACGTTCTTTAACACAAATTTTGAACCAACAGAGATAAATACACATCATTCCCTCACAGAAGAACTACTTCATAGCTCTCAATGTCGAGGGCACAATGGAATATCCTTATTATTCATACATACTAAGATAACACGGTGCATGGATATCATAAATAGCACCTACAACGTTAATTCCCTCCTCAATAACGGCCGCCGCCACGACCGCCTCTGCCACCTTCGTAACCACCGCCATGTCCGCCTTCATGGCCTCCTTCGTAACCGCCGCCACGTCCGCCTTCATAACCTCCTCCCCGGCCGCCTTCGTATCCACCACCACGGCCGCCTTCGTACTTGGTGTCATCTACACCGATCCTCTGTTTAGCTGCAAAAGCAAAAGGCCGGGTTCACTCAATTGAAACTCAATGACGGGTTCACTCAATTGAAACTCAATGACAACAAGGCAAGTGAGGCGGCTTGCATTGATTGGTCAGGCGTTAAATGGCCTAGACCTCAATTACCTTAATTAAAAAAAAAAAAAAAGGGCAACACTGACAACCTCAATTACCTTCGTAACCGCCGCCATGTCCGCCTTCATATCCTCCGCCAAGTCCGCCTTCATGGCCTCCTCCACGGCCTCCTTCGTAGCCGCCGCCACGTCCGCCTTCATAGCCTCCTCCCCGGCCGCCTTCGTATCCACCGCCACGGCCGCCTTCGTACTTGGTGTCATCTACGCCGATCCTCTGTTCAGCTGCAAAAGCAAAAGGTCGGGTTCACTCAGTTGAAACTCGTTGATTGGTCAGGGCGTTAATGGCCTAGACCTCAATTACCTTTCTTAATAAAAAAAAGGGCAACACTGACAATCTCAATTACCTTCGTAACCGCCGCCATGTCCGCCTCCGCCACGTCCGCCTTCATGGCCTGCTCCACGGCCTCCTTCGTAACCGCCGCCACGTCCGCCTTCATAGCCTCCTCCCCGGCCGCCTTCGTATCCATCGCCACGGCCGCCTTCGTGTCTGTTGTCATCTACCCCGATCCTCTGTTCAGCTGCTAAAGCAAAAGGTCGGGTTCACTCAGTTGAAACTCATTGATTCGTCAGGGCGTTAATGGCCGATACCTAAATTACCTTAATAAAAAAAAAGAGGCAACAATGACAACCTCAATTACCTTTCCCTCTTTCCTTGTACAAAATTATTTAGTCTTCAATTATCCAACTTTAATTATACGTTCAAAAGGTCGGGTTCACTTATTTGTGTTATTAAAAAGATTTTATGCGTGATAAAGCATTGAACTAGCATATTAGGCTCCGGTCCGTTTGATTAGAAAGAAAAGTATCCTTGGAAATGAAAATGAGAAAAAGTGAAGTAGAAAAAAAGAATGTGAAAATAAAAATTTATTTGCCTTTATGCGTTTGATTAAAATGAAAAGTTCTATAAGAATCTTGTAATAAAATGTTTATAGTTAGTAACATTTAATATGAATGATGATAGAATGTTGAGTTTATGTTTTTTGCTCTACAATTGTGTACTAGTGCTGCCAGAGCTGACTCAAGACTTTGAAGTGCTAGAAGCGAACTTAAAAAATGGGACCTTTTGTATGTTTCTATTTGAAAATTCAAAATAACAAATAATAAAAACGAATAAATAATGTGTAATTGTTGTGAGATCAGATGTGCTGTATTATTTTAAAGCTCATGCTAATGATATCCATTTGGTTTTCCATGATGTTGGTATTAATTAATTGAGATTGGAATTAGTTGTTTTTTCCAATTATTGTGCAGTATATATATGAAAAAGGATAAACCAATATCAAAACAAAGTTGAGGTGACGGAGTACCTGCACTGCCATTTTAAGTACCAAAAAAAAAAAATTCACAAAAAATTCTCGTCCCTATCCGGCTAGCCCATTTTCCGAAGGCCAATTAAAGTGGAAATTTGGCTGATAATGGACAAAATGACAAATTCATGCCTTAAAACAACTAGGTACGAAATCAATGAAATCAGTTTAGATAGACTCACTAGAAGTGGAAGTCTCAGCCAAATCTCTGGCTGTCACCTCCGAGGTAATGAGAAGAACAGTGGCAAGAAAAAGGCCAAGGAAAATAATTGCTTTTGAACCCATATTTCTCTCTTCAGTTGTTTCTTTGGATAAAATTGAAGTTCAATTTAGATGTCTATTTATAGGTTTAGAGGTAGAGAGATGGCAGTGGCTGTGAGGACGCAATGATAAGTGTGTGTGACATATCATGCACTACACATTAAAGAAAGGTTGACAAATTAGGCACGAGGTAGTAAACTGTTTAGTAGTTGGTCATTTTTTAAAATGATACTTAAAAAAATAAAAATTAACTAGTTTCAATTATCTGATTTTTTAAATTTTTCACAGGCCTTTCTGTAACATTATTTTATACTTAATGACTTGCTCGAATTGTGTATGTATGACTCATATGTGAACCCCAAACACCGATCTCTTTATCATCGTTACGCCCTTGATCGGTAGCCATAGTAGGACTGAAACTATACAGTGCCGCAACTGGTACTGCACATTCGAGGCCTCCATAATGTTAAGTTCCCACCATACCCTTATCCTTCATTCTCATCAAACTTTTTTTTGGCACCATTCTTGGCTTGCAAAGCGATGTGAATCACTCATCTTGGAGGTCACGATACAATGATGTGTTTACTACTAATCAACTTGACCTTACGGTGATAGTTGTACAAACATGTAATATTGAAGTAGACAAATTTTGTTTAAAACCATGTAATATAAAGAAACATGGGTTGTGTTTGGTTAGATAGTTTAATTTAGTTTTAATGATGTCATCAGATGTAATGAGTGGAGAGAGATAGAAAGAGAAATGAGAAAAATGATGATGTCATTAAAACTAAAACTAAACTGGGAAACGAACAGGGAATTTGTTCACATAGCTAATGTCTGATCAAGCGGATCTTCCACGCGCATATTTTGGGTTTGAGATGGACGATTCAGATCACCTACAATGATAAAGCTGAAAATGTAAAATTTGATGAATTATGGAGGGGAGCTTATCTCGTGGTCTCAGATGTATCGTGTGAAGTTGCACAGAAATTACTCCATGTTTGCGTTCCCTTAGCTCTGATCAAAGCAGTTTAATTTGGCCTGGGACTTAGGAGTATTCTTGCTCCTAAGATTTTAGGTTCAATTAACCTTGGCATCTCCTTTGGGCCAGAACATAGAATTTTTAAATAGAAGGTCTAAGGTTCGAATCTTAACTTTTTTTTTTTTTTGGGACACCCACGATAAGTTAAAAAAATGGTATTATTGTAGTTTCTTTTCCCTTAATCTTTGGTAGTTTAATTTCGAAGTACTACAAAAAAAAAAAAAAAGAAGGTAAATGCAAAGAGATTTGAACTTTTCTGCGGGAATAAATTACTCTGTTATCGCTTATCCGGACTTGTCCAGTAACATATGGAAATTGATAGGCCAGTCATTTGTGCCATTGTTTCAAAAAATAAACCTTCTTTCTATTATCTCCTTCATGGTTGGTGGGGTTATAGTAATCCATTCGCATTCTTTTTATTTTATACTGATATCTTATTTTAGCAAGTGGAAGGTTGGTAATTTTGGGCTTTCGTATATATGGTACTTTGACAATTGGGTTGATGATTTTTGGCCTTTGCATGTATGGTACTTTTGACAAAGGGACAGGTTATAATCTAAATCGTTCTTCTTAATTGTAGAACTCACCGAGTAGCATATTCATGAAACAAATCAACTTGATTGTACATTAAAAAGTACTATATCAAAACTTAAAATTCTAATTTATAAAATAAACGATCATAGATTTTAAATTTGAACTTTCCATGACCTTGGATTTTCCTGGAAAGAATTTGAACTCTTTAACCCTTATTTTGTTTATTTCCTTTTCCCATTAATTACCAAATAAGTTTTTTTCTTACTAAATGATGAAAAATAGTGACTTACAATGTCACCCGGATCCATCACACTTTCGGAAGCAAGTTTGAAGGTGAAAAATAGTGATGTTTATGGTTTTTGTAATAGCGTATGCTTGAGGTGCCAACTTTTTCTTTTTTGGCCAGCCTTTATCGCTAATCTATTACATGGGAGAGTGGGGATGGGACTCAATCCCATGATGCAGTGCGGAGCATTTAAGAGTTCTACCACATGAGCTAGCCACCACTTGCAAGTGCCAACTTAATTAGTTAAGATGTTTGCCTCCATTGTGATCTTGCCGAGTGTCCTTTTAATATTGGTTATCATTTTGCTAAGATCAATAAATTCCCTATTGTTCAAAAAAAAAAAAAACACTACCACTATGACTCAAAGCTAAGTATGACTGTATAATTATATATTATCCCACCATATTAAATAATGAAGGTGTCCACGAGGAGTCCACTTATATTTAACACGTTTATCTTCTTGTTATGAACCTAATCACAAATATCACAACTGATCTTACCTTGTACTTCTTTTATCATTATGTAAATGACACATGCTCACTCTGTGGCAGTGGTTGAGTGTGAGAGAAATGTTAGGATTCCAACAACGCACCTCTCGCAACAGAAGCAGTAAAATCAAGAGAAACACAACACACAAATATACGTGGTTCGGCCAAATTGGACCTACATCCACGGGGAGGGGGATTTCACTATAATCCGGAGGAAATCCATGATCTTGTGTTACACACTCACACTCTCATCTCACAATAATGAAACCTCACCAGTTCTCTCGTGTATCTCTCTCTCTCCGGGAGAGCCACAACCGGCTCCCCCTTTCACACTCTCTGCCTCTCTCTCTACATTGTGCTACCACACTACATAAACAATGCATCATAGAGTATTTATAGAGTTACACAAAAAACACTAATCCACTCCCTCTGGGCCTAAGCCCAACTGGCCCACACGGGGTGGAATCCCAACAATCACCCCCTCCAACCCGAGTGGGCAATGTCGTCTGCAACACCCCCATGTCGCCTCCTCCAATCAGCTAACTCTGGTAAGCGCCTGTGTCACTAACCAGTCGAGCATCCATGCACTACCAAACAGAGTACACAAATCCCGAAAGAGTGTATCCGTGCAAAACCAGACTCCGCAGCCAATTAGAAAATCCCGAGTACCGCATCCCATAAAAAAGAATGCCTCCATTCGCACACCTCAAACCCGAAGTGTATGCGTTCACCAACAGAAGCGCCTGCGCTCTCCAAAAGAAGCGCTCGCACCCCCTCATCGAGTGCCCGCAGCTTCATCGCTGCGCTCCGCCACTCTAGCATCCTGTCCTGTCAAGAGAATGCAGTAACCCTCTGCCCACACCAGAGGCTCACTCCTCCAAATGATCTCACACACCATCTGTGATGAGGCTGACTCCTTCTCTGACACCGCATCCCTCACCGAGCACCTTCGCACCCCAAAAAACCGGGATACACCTCTCGTGAATCTGGGATGTGAACAAATCCTGCTATATCTCCGTGGCTCAAACTAATCTACCGCTCTGACAGGCGCCTGTGTCATTCCCAAACAAGCATATCCGCACCCCAACTGGGCACACTACTCGAATGAATGTATCCCTGCAAGCCAGATCTTCCGCGGTTGATCACAATCCTGCACCCCCTAACCGGAGTGCCCGCATCCAGGCATCCAAAACCCAGATGCTCATGCCCAATCACAGGACATAATCCGTGACTCCATCTCTCCACACCAACAAGAGCTCATAACTGGAAAGATAATCCGCCACAAAAAACACAGAAGAAAGAGAATACCAGTATGCATCATCTGATCTCCATCTCAATCCCTCTGTCCGGAGCTCCCGTGAACATATCCTGAACAACCAATTGCATCCCCATTGCTAGCTAGCATCCTGCACACTCCTGATTCGACTCCCAACGCATCCAGTACCATCCAGGTCGCGACACCTCGGTACAATCTCGCGCTTTATCCTGTGTGCATCCACAATGGTCGTCATCCCTGCTCACGTCACAACACCCATACTGCCTGACCATGCCTGACATCAGCTCCAACTGTCACTGCACTCCCACAAGCCTGTATGGTGGCCCATCATCCAATCTAATGCAGCTCAAATCACAACTGCAAATCCTGATAATAGGTCTTCAAATCCGATTGAACCAGACTGCCTCCGATCACTGCTAACCAACTCCGACCTGTCACTCTAGTGAGCGCCTGTGTCATTAACCAATCAAATGTATCCGCACCCACCAAACAGAGATACAACACTCGAAAGAATGTATCCCTGCTCACTAGCTTCTCCGACTGATCACCACGGCTCAAATGCCGCGAATCCGCAATCATCCGATTGCCCCGGTCAACCTCCGATCTCTGCAAAGTCTGTCCAATACTCCTGGTGTGTAGCTATCCAACTCCGCTCGCCTCATTAGTCACCTATCTGCCACTCCTGCCACTATCCTGGTCTCTCACCACTCTCCGTCGCTCTCCCGGGTCTCATACTGCCCTCTGGACTATCCATGTTCCAATCTCAGCTCTCCCAGCACCCCCTGGACTCCCATCGGATCTCCCATGGTTTGCCTCCTGCAAAATCGGGCCTGAATCACACAAAACCAAGCCCACCAATGAATCCGGAACCGTCCAATTAGCTAAGAACAAGCCTCCTCACAACCCAAAACGCCTCTAAACACTCAAATCTAGCTCAATCCAGCAATAACACATACTTCCGAGCCTCAACATGAAAAACAGAGCACGTGGTTGGATCCGGAACGAAAAACCGAGTCGGGAACCGGTCTAAACCGGCCATGAACTGGTCAAAATACCACTGAACCGGTCAAAATACACTTTCCGGTCTGCTTCCGGACCGCCGTCCGGTCTGGTCTACGATGAACCCGGTCTGTCTCTTCCTCTGAACCACCGGTCTAACCGGTTTTAACCTTTTGAACGCCGGTCTGATCCCTCTGACCTGACCTCTGACCCCTTTGACCTGTACCTTGACCCTTTTGACCTCTTTGACCCTGAACCCTGACCCTTATGACCCTTTTTGCTGACGTGGCACTTGACCTGCTGACGTGGCATGACCTTCTGCTGTGGCATCCGACGTGGCTGCTGGCTGGCGCTGACTCAGCGCCACGTGGTGCTGACTGTGCTCCACGTGGGTCTTCTTCCAGACCCTTCAGCGCGTGAACTCCATGCTCGCGACACATCTAACGCGCCGAACTACAGGTGGCGCATGGAGGCGCGTGCGGTAGTTTCCGGCTACCGGGTTTGTTCCTCCGTGATCGTCTCTCCATGGGCAACAAAACCCTATCTTCAAAAGTTTACCCCGACCACTCTAAACAAGACCGCTAAGCCTCTGTTCCTCCGCCTCTTTCCGCCTCCGTCCGTCGACATTCAACACGCTATTCCGACCTCCTCCGGCCACCAATCGCGACGAGCCTTACACCGTTGGATTCCTCTCTGAGAGTAGCACCTTTCCCTCTGATCAAAAACAAGTTTCGTCACCTGTTTTGTCCGACCAAAGCTTCAAACAGTGCTCCGATGGCCTCCGAGTGATTATCGACTGTTTTGCGCTCTCCGGTGCTTCAACCCAAGCTTTGATACCAATTTGTTAGGATTCCAACAACGCACCTCTCGCAACAGAAGCAGTAAAATCAAGAGAAACACAACACACAAATATACGTGGTTCGGCAAAATCGGACCTACATCCACGGGGAGGGGGATTTCACTATAATCCGGAGGAAATCCATGATCTTGCGTTACACACTCACACTCTCATCTCACAATAATGAAACCTCACCAGTTCTCTCGTGTATCTCTCTCTCTCCGGGAGAGCCACAACCGGCTCCCCCTCTCACACTCTCTGCCTCTCTCTCTACATTGTGCTACCACACTACATAAACAATGCATCATAGAGTATTTATAGAGTTACACAAAAAACCCTAATTCACTCTCTCTGGGCCTAAGCCCAACTGGCCCACACGGGGTGGAATCCCAACAAGAAATTATTCCAAAATATTGTGTTGATATGGTATCAAAGTAAGGGCCATTCCATTTCACGTTTTAAGAATTCACAATTCACACCCCATGATGATAGGCCCAACATAAAGGCCGCATGATGGTAAACTCAGAAGGAGGATACATGTGACAAAGGTTGCACATAAGGCGAATGTTTTGGAAATAGAATCTCACATTGCTTGGGTAAGAAATGAGTGATCAATTAATATAATATACTGTTGGGACCTCTCCACCTAATTAATAACTTAAGTTTTTGGGTTGAATATAAAGTTTCCACGTGATATCAGAGCGAGGTTCATTCTTGCTTTAGACCCATAAACAAGTACAGAAATCTCACCAAGCCAGCCCAAGACAAGCTGGTAGTAACCAAGATTGAAACACAAAAGAACTCAGTGAAAAGTTCAACTATTGTCTACATGGAGAGGTTCAACTATTGTTAGTGGCAGAGCCACATGCATGCCAGTGTGGGCCTGTGCCCACACTAGATCTTTGAAAGGATTTTATTTTTTTATTTTTTATTTTTTATTTTTTATTAGAAAAATATACATCACTTTTTTTATATGTACAAAAAACTAATTAGTGCTTGGGGCGTCATTACTTGGTGTTATAATGTTATTCTCCTGTGCATATTTATGTGGGACTCAAGACAAAATATATGAGTTTTACCTGAATATGTGATGAAGGCCGATAAAAAAAAAAGTAATAGAGAAGAGTGTTAGGGCATCACGTGGCAATGCCCCAGAACCACTGTATAACTATTTCCTCACTGTATAACTATTTCCTCACAAATAAGCCTTATTTAAGTGAAATTTTTGCTTCGGAACTATAACGTGTTTACGGAATCCCTGACCTCCACCAACTCGAACCCCAGACACCCTTGGAAGCCAAGTAGTACAACAAAATAGCCTAAGAAGAACATCTATCCATAAATTTGATGCAGTAGCCATGGAGGAAGAGTATTTTCGACATTTTAACCCTAAGGTGGCAAAATCGTAATTATGCTGCTGTGGAATTTTGCGTTGGGCCCATTTGGGTCGGACCCGAAATGGCCCAACAATCAAGACCCATCGCGTGCGGCCACGGTGTACGTCGTTTTCCAGGCTTTCATCGTTGTTTAGGGCTCCGAATGGCCAAATTTGCCGTTTAAGGAAAGATTTGACTTGCCAATTACTTGGGCAAGGAAAATCTGAATTAAGCTGCGCTTTTGGGAAACATTTCTCTAGTTTTTTATTTTGTTATTATTTTCGAATTTTCCATTTTTGGTAATTTTGCGTTTTTTTTTATTGATTTGGCTTCTTTTTCGGAGCAAATCAATTAGGGTTTTCGGTTTCCTATATAATAAGTTGTAAGCCTTAAGGGCAAGACAATTTTTTAGTATTATTGAATGATAAAATAGTCTAGAGAGCGTTTTCTCTAAACTTTCTTGTTTGTGTTCGATTGTTGCACGTCTTTTCTGTAGTTCATAAGGTGCCCTACATCAATTGGTATCAGAGCATTGAGTTGCAATCCTGACTATGGCCGGAGGACGTGTTGGAGGTCGAGGGGGACGAGCTGATCGTACCTCTAATTTGGAGGACATTTATGAAAGAGATGACATAGCGCAGGAGGCGCGATTCCAACAACTAGAACAGAGCTTGTCGGCTGCAATAGCCACTTTAACCAACCAAGTTGCTGCCCTAGATGTTGGGGAGAATCCACCTCGCCATCAATCGTACAATCGGCGGCCTCGAGAGGAGGACGAAAGTACGGATGATGAAGTAGCTGAAAACCCTTTTGCTGCGGGGACATTCGGCGTCGGCAGAGCTAGCGGCGGTGGCTTTCATCAACAAATTAAGGGGCAGAGGCCGGGAGATCATGGTTGATAACCGTGATTTCCGTCCATGGGAGTCTGGTTTAAAGATCGGCCTGCCTGAGTTCCAGGGGGGTTTGACGCCATAGGAGTTCCTTGATTGGGTTGCGGCTATGGATTATGTCTTGGAGTTCAAACAAGTTAATTCCAAAAGATAAACGGGTGTCGCTGGTGGCTACAAGATTCAGGGGTAGGGCCGCAGCATGGTGGCAGCAACTAAAGCAAACTCGGCTGCGGCAGGGAAAAGACAAGATTAGTTCGTGGGAAAAATTAAAGAAAAAGATGCGGGTGGCTTTCTTCCCCACAACTACTCGCGTCTGATGTATCAATGACTGCAGAATCTTCATCAGAATTCACGTTCTGTGGAAGATTACACCACAGAGTTCCATCAATTGGTAGCCTGGAATGATCTTGTAGAAACAGAGGAGCAGTTGGTATCAAGGTATGTGGGAGGATTGCGTGAACAATTTTAGTTTACGTTAAATATGTTCGAGTTATTCTCTGTCTCCGATGCCTATCAAAAGGCGTTGCAAATAGAAAAACAGGCTAGTCGTCGGCCTTCTTCGACTCCGTGGAGTGCTACGGCTCGACCCACGATCGGCCATACTTCCGCAAAGCCAATTGCTAGCCTGCCCCCCACTAATCCGCCAGCAATTACGGCAGGTGCTGGTGCTGGTTTTGGTTCTGGTTCGAAGTGTTTTAAATGTGGTGAGCCTGGTCATCGTGCCTTTGAGTGTAGAAAGGGCGAGCGACCAGGAAAAGCTTTATTTGTGGATTCGGATGGGGTTGTGAATGAGCAATGTGAATCATACGAGCAAGAGGCAGAATATGATGAGGAGGTTATGGAGGAAGTAGTTGGGCATAACGGTCCATTATTGGTTGTTCGGCGATTGTGCTATGCTCCGCGTGAAGCAAAGGGTGATTCGTGGCTCCTTGGTAATGTGTTTCAGTCTACTTGTACCATTGGAGGGAAGGTGTGTCGATTTGTGATTGATTCCGGGAGCTGCGAGAACATGGTGGCAAAAGACGCAGTCTAAAAGCTTGGTCTAAAGACGGAGGCTCATCCCAGTCCCTACAGGCTTTCATGGTTGAAGAAAGGTAACGAAGTTAAAGTTTCCAAAAGATGTTTAGTGGCTTTCTCTATTGGTTCCAAGTACAGGGATGAAATCTAGTATGATGTTGTGGCCATGGATGCTTGCCACCTTCTATTGGGGCGACCATGGCAATATCATCGTAAGGTGGTTCATGACGGGGGCGCTAATACATATGCGCTAGCATTCAATGGTGTGAAGATTGTGTTGCTACCTTCCAAGAAGGTTGTACCCAAACCACAAATTGGGGAGGGTACCACCCTCCTGACGAGAGTGCAGTTTGAAGAGGAGTTGTCAACAAGCAAGGTGGATTTTGTGTTAGTGGCGAAAGAGGGTTCTAAGGCCTTGGTAGAAGAAGATGTTCCAGCAATGGTTCAACCTCTTCTGCAAGAATTTCAGGATGTGTTTCCAGCAGACTTACCAGATGGGTTGCCACCTCTGTGGGATATTCAGCACCAGATTGATTTGGTGCCCAATTCGAGTTTGTCCAATCGGCCTCATTATCGTATGAGTCTGAAAGAGCATGAAGAGTTACGGAGACAAGTGGAGGAGCTATTGTCTAAGGACTTTATCCATGAAAGCCTCAGCCCGTGTGCAGTACTAGCCCTGTTAACTCCCAAAAAAGATGGATCGTGGAGGATGTGCGTTGACAACAGGGCGATTAACAAGATCACGGTGAAGTATCACTTTCCAATTCCAGGGTTAGATGATCTGCTAGACCAGTTGGGTAGTGCAAGGGTGTTCTCGAAGCTGGACTTGAAGAGTGGGTACCATCAACTTCAAATCAGGCTAGGGGATGAATGGAAAACTGCGTTCAAAATTCGGGAGGGTTTTTATGAGTGGATGGTGATGTCGTTCGGTCTGTCCAATGCGCCTAGTACCTTCATGAGGATGATGAACCAGGCCCTTCGTCCTTTTATCGGTAAATCTGTTGTCATTTATTTTGATGATATTTTAATATATAGTGTCACGCCTAATCAGCACATACAACACTTAAGGGAAGTTCTTATTGTTTTGCATGCTAAAAAATTATTTGGGGCAATCAAGCAGTGTGTGTTCTTAACCGATACAGTGCTTTTTCTTGGATATGTTGTATCCAAGGATGGGATTTCAGTGGATGAGTCTAAGGTTGAGGCTATTTGTAGCTGGCCACAACCGCGGACTTTATTCGATGTTCGCAGTTTCCATGGGCTTGTGGCATTCTACTGTTGTTTTATTCCGCACTTTAGCACTATCATGGCTCCTATAACAGATTGTATCAAGGGTGGCAGGTTTGCGTGGAGTGATGCAGCAACTGTTGCGTTTGAATTGATCAAGCAAAAATTAACTTCGGCTCCTGTGTTGATCATGCCGGACTTTTCGCAGCCATTTGAGCTGCATTGTGATGCATCAAAGGTTGGAATTGGGGCTGTCCTTAACCAATATTCTAAACCAGTTGCTTATTTAAGTGAGAAACTAAATGGAGCAAAGATGAATTACAGCACCTATGATGTGGAGTTCTATGCCTTGGTCCAAGCATTTAAGCACTGGTATCACTATCTTATTCATAGTGATTTCATTCTATATTCTGATCACAAGGCATTGAAGCACCTCAATGCTCAAGATAAGTTGTTTAGTCAGCATGCTAAATGGGCAGCATATATTTAACAGTTCTCTTTCTCTATCAAGCACAAGTCTGGTGCTTTGAATCGAGTAGCTAATGCCCTCAGTCGGCGTTTCAATTTTCTTGTTTTGATACGCACTAAGGTAACAGGTTTTGATGCTTTTCATGAGTTATTGGCAGCGGATCCATATTTTTCTACTATCATTGAAGATATCGCAAGGGGAGCCCAATCAGAATTTCACATGCAAAATGGGTTCTTATTCAAAGGAAATTTGTTGTGTGTTCTGGAGTCTAGCCTGCGGTTGAAGATCATTAAGGAGTTGCATGACGAGGGGCATGTGGGTCGGGATAAGACTTATCGCTTACATGGGCTGCCTATGTCTATCGTTTTTTATCGGGATACCAGATTTTTGAGTCATTTTTGGCATTGTTTGTGGAGGCTAGCCAACACTCAATTGGATTTTAGTACGACTTATCATCCCCAGACCGATGGCCAAACTGAGGTGGTGAACCGTTCTTTGGGCAATTTACTGCGTAGTTTGGTGGAGGATCATCTCAACAGTTGGGATCAAAAGCTGTGTCAAGCAGAGTTTGCTTTCAACCATTCCGTCAATCGGAGCACGAGATTCTCTCCTTTTCAGGTTGTCTATTGGTTTAATCCGCGCACACCAGTCGACCTAGCTCCTGTTCCATGCTTGAAGCGCTCTAGTGGCAAGGCTGAAGATTTCATGAAGAATTTACCGCAAATACATGCAGAGACCAGGTTGCGTTTCGAGAGTAGTACATCCAAGTACAAGGCAGCGATAGACAAGAAGCGCCAACTAGTGGAGTTTGACGTTGGTGATTTCGTTTATGCGGTCCTCACTAAAGACCGTTATACATCTCATGAGTATAACAAACTTGCTACACATAAAATTGACCCCGTTGAGATTATTGAGAAGATCAATCCAAACGCTTATCGTTTGAAGCTTCCAAGCCACGTTCGTACCACCGATGTGTTTAATGTCAAACACCTAATTCCATTCCGAGGTGATAGCTCGTTAGATGATGATGCAAATTCGAGGGCGAATTTCTTTTTAGAAGGGGAGAATGATGCTGTAGCCATGGAGGAAGAGTATTTTCGGCATTTTAAGCCTAGGGTGGCAAAATCGTAATTATGCTGCTGTGGAATTTTGCGTTGGGCCCACTTGGGTCGGACCCGAAACGGCCCAACAATCAAGACCCATGGCCTATGGCCATGGCGTATGTCGTTTTTCGGGTTTTCATCGTTGTTTAGGACTCTGAATGGCCAAATTTATCGTTTAAGGAAAGATTTGACTTGCCAATTACTTGGGCAAGGAAAATCCGAATTAAGCTGCGCTTTTGGGTAACATTTCTCTAGTTTTTTATTTTGTTATTATTTTCGAATTTTTCATTTTTAGTAATTTTGCGTTTTTTATTGATATGGCTTCTTTTTCGGAGCAAATCAATTGGGGGTTCCGGTTTCCTATATAATAAGTTGTAAGTCTTAAGGGCAAGGCAATTTTTTAGTATTATTGAATGATAAAAAAGTCTAGAGAGCGTTTTCTCTAAACTTTCTTGTTTGTGTTCGATTGTTGCACCTCTTTTCTGTAGTTCATAAGGTGCTCTACATAAAAAATGCAAGTCAAGTGAGACTCAATTCAAATGAAAATCAAGATATGTTAGATTCTTTAAAAAGAGATTTTTTTTTTTTCACAACAAAAGTACTGACATTTATAAATTGTGCCCTCACTAGAAAAATTTTCTGGCTACGCCATTGAGTATTGTCTCGGTTGCCTCTGCCCTGGGCCGATGTCCCTCCTTGTCTCACGCCCCTAACTGGCACGAACAGGGGCAATAACGAAGGCATGGTTCATTTAGAGCCCCAAAAAAGATATCATCAAAACGGGAGGTAGGAGTCTTGCCACGACAGAAAAATCCATGTGCAGTCTGCCCACTGGGAGGGTGGGGGAACGCATGGCGCTCTCGTCAATCCACCCCAAAATCGAGTATTTAGATGACATCCAACGAGGAGGGAGTGATTGCAAGTTGATAACGCACGACCTATGCGAAAGATTTAGAATTATAAACTAAGTACTCTCTCCGTCCCAAAATATTTGTACGTTATGCAAAACACGAACTTAAAAATAATACTATTTGTTCAAATTACAAAAAAAATATTCGAATTCAAATGAAATCATATGCGTTTATATCATGTTTTCTTGGTGGAAATTTAAATGCCAAATATTATGTAAGACCATTTAATAAGATTAGTGGTATTTGATCATGCCAATAAAAAAATCTTGGCGCCGCCATCGACTCCCTACCCTCTCACCTAAATGAAAAACAATCATGATGACCATGCATGAGGGGTAAACTAGTGCATATTTGCTATATTACATAGGTGATAACATTCCCTCTTTCGTCTTTTATATAATGCAAATATTTTGAACCGGCTTTCGCGCACTTTTGATTATGCCCTACAACCCTTTACATAGCTATTTTACGCACGTACACATGGTGAAGTAGTCTCAAGAATTTCCAGTTAAACATTAATTAAACCTTAGAAAGGCGCAAACTTTAATTAAGCCTTACATTCGCCAATTATTCGTCAGTTGGGAAAACACTAGCATTGTTATTAACAGACCACGAAACATTCAAACAGCTTCTTGTGCTTTAACACAAATTTGGATAAAATACACATCATTCCCTCACAGAAGAACTACTTCAGGGCTCTCAATGTCAAGGGCACAATGGGATATCCTTATTATTCATACATACTAAGATAACACGGTGCATGGATATCATAAATTGCACCTATAACGTTAATTCCCTCCTCAATAACGGCCGCCGCCACGACCGCCTCTGCCTCCTTCGTAACCGCCATCTCCTCGTCCTCCTTCGTAACCACCGCCATGCCCACCTTCGTATCCTCCGCCACGTCCACCGTCATGGCCTCCTCCACGGCCGCCTTCGTAGCCTCCACCACGGCCGCCTTCGTACTTGGTGTCATCTACGCCGATCCTCTGTTCAGCTGTAAAAGCAAAAGGTCGGGTTCACTCAGTTGAAACTCAAAGACAATAAGACAAGTGAGGCGGCTTGCATTGATTGGTCAGGGCGTTATATGGCCTTGACCTCAATTACCTTTCTTAATAAAAAAAGGGCAACACTGACAACCTCAATTACCTTCGTAACCGCCGCCATGTCCGCCTTCATGGCCTCCTCCACGGCCTCCTTCGTAACCGCCGCCACGTCCGCCTTCATAGCCTCCTCCACGGCCGCCTTCGTATCCACCGCCACGGCCGCCTTCGTGTCTGTTGTCATCTACCCCGATCCTCTGTTCAGCTGCAAAAGCAAAAGGTCGGGTTCACTCAGTTGAAACTCATTGATTGGTCAGGGCGTTAATGGCCTATACCTAAATTACCTTAATAAAAAAAAGGGGCAACAATGACAACCTCAATTACGTTTCCCTCTTTCCTTGTATAAAATTATTTAGTCTTCAATTATCCAACTTTAATTATACGTTCACATTCATATCACATTGGGAAAGAAGATATAAACTTAATTTGTGCATCTATTTGTGTTATCCAAAAAAATTTATGCGTGATAAAGCATTGAACTAGCATATTAGGCTCCGGTCCGTTTGATTAGAAAGAAAAGTACCCTTAGAAATGAAAATGAGAGAAAGTGAAGTAGAAGAAAAGAATGTGAAAATAAAAATTTATTTGCCTTTATGCGTTTGATTAAAATGAAAAGTCCTATAAGAATTTTGTAATAAAATGTTTATAGTTTTTTTTGCACGGCAAAAAGAGACTATAATGTTTATAGTTACTAACTCACCCTTAACATTTAATATGAATGATGATAGAATGTTGAGTTTATGCTTTTTGCTCTACAATTGTGTACTAGTGCCGCCAGAGCTGACTCAAGACTTTGAAGTGCTAGAAGCGAACTTAAAAAATGGGACCTTTTGTATGTTTCTATTTGAAAATTCAAAATAACAAATAATAAAAACGAATAAATAATGTGTAATCGTTGTGAGATCAGATGTGTTGTATTATTTTAAAGTTCATGCTAATGATATATATCCATTTGCTTTTCCATGATGTTGGTATTAATTAAACAATTGAGATTGGAATTAGTTGTTTTTTCCAATTATTGTGAAGTATATATATGAAAAAGGAAAAACCAATATCAAAAAAAAGTTGAGGTGACGGAGTACCTGCACTTCCATTTTAAGTACCAAATAAAAAAAAATTCACAAAAAATTCTCGTCCCTAGCCGGCTAGCCCATTTTCCGAAGGCCAATTAAAGAGGGAATTTGGTAGATAATGGACAAAATGACAAATCCATGCCTTAAAACAACTAGGTACGAAATCAATGAAATCAGTTTAGATAGACTCACTAGAAGTGGAAGTCTCAGCCAAATCTCTGGCTGTCACCTCCGAGGTAATGAGAAGAACAGTGGCAAGAAAAAGGCCAAGGAAAATAATTGCTTTTGAACCCATATTTCTCTCTTCAGTTGTTTCTTTGGATGAAATTGAAGTTCAATTTAGATGTCTATTTATAGGTTTAGAGGTAGAGAGATGGCAGTGGCTGTGAGGACGCAATGATAAGTGTGTGTGACATATCATGCACTACACATTAAAGAAAAGTTGACATATTAGGCACGAGGTAGTAAACTGTTTAGTAGTTGGTCATTTTTTTAAATGACAATTAAAAAAATAAAAATTAACTAGTTTCAATTATCTGATTTTTTTTAATTTTTCACAAGCCTATCTGTAATATTATTTTATACTTAATGACTTGCTCGAATTGTGTATGTAAAACTCATATGTGAACCCCGAATACCGATCTTTGTATCATCGTTACACCCTTGATCGGTAGCCATAGTAGAACTGAAACTATACAGTGCCGCAACTGGTACTGCACATTCGAGGCCTCCATAATGTTAAGTTCCCACCATACCCTTATCCTCCATAATTTTTCAAACTTTTTTTTTTTTTTTTGCACCATTCTTGGCTTGCAAAGCGATGTGAATCACTCAGCTCGGATGTGTTTACTACTAATCAACTTGACCTTACGGTGATAGTTGTACAAACTTGTAATATTAAAGTAGACAAATTTTGTCTAAAACCATGTTCACCACTTGTAATATAAAGAAACATGGTAATTTGTTCACATAGCTAATGTCCGATCAAGCGGATCTTCCACGCGCATATTTTGGGTTCGAGATGGCCGATTCAGATCACCTACAACGATAAAGCTGAAAATGTAAAATTTGATGAATTATGGAGGGGAGCTTAACTCGTGGTCTCAGATGTATCGTGTGAAGTTGCACAGAAATTACTCCATGTTTGCGTTCCCCTAGCTCTGATCAAAGCAGTTTTGGCCTGGGACTTAGGAGTTTTCTTCCTCCTAAGATTTCAGGTTCGATTAACCTTGGCATCTCTTTTGGGCCAGAACATAGAATTTTCAAATAGAAGGTCTAAGGTTCGAATCCTAACTAATTTTTTTTTTTTTGGGCACCCTCGATAAGTTAAAAAAATGGTATTATTGTAGCTTCTTTTCCCTTAATCTTTGGTAGTTTAATTTCGAAGTACAAAAAAAAAAAAAAAAAAGGTAAATGCAAAGAGATTTTAACTTTTCTGCGGGAATAAATTACTCAGTTATCGCTTATCCGGACTTGTCATTCTAACTTGTTTTTGGTGTTCCACTAACTTGTTTTTTGGTTTTTTGTTTTTTAGACCTTTAGTTGTAGTTTAAATCTACAACTTGTTCCACTAAAGTGTTTTTTTGGTTTTTTAGTTGTAGTTTATTGTAAAGGGCAGTTGGTTTTTTTTGAGAGTTTTTTGTTAGTGGAATAGAGTAGTTTTTGAGTTAAAACAAAACTAGTATTTTAGAGGAGTTTTTTTGTTAGTGGAATAGAATAGTTTTTTAGTTAAAACAAATCTAGTTTTTTGTTAGTGGAACATAGTCTTTTGTGCCATTGTTTCAAAAAATAAACCTTCTTTTCTATTATCTCCTTCATAGTTGGTGGGGTTATAGTAATCCATTCGCATTCTTTTTATTTTATACTGATATCTTATTTTACCAAGTGGAAGGTTGGTAATTTTGGGCTTTTGTATATATGGTACTTTGACAATTGGGTTGATGAATTTGGGCCTTTGCATATATGGTACTTTTGACAAAGGGACGGGTTATAATCTAAATCGTTCTTCTTAATTGTAGAACTCACCAAGTAGCATATTCATGAAACAAATCAGCTTGATTGTTACATTAAAAAGTGCCATATCAAAACTTAAAATTCTAATTTATAAAATAAACGATCATAGATTTTAAATTTGAACTTTCCATGACCTTGGATTTTCCTGGAAAGAATTTGAACTCTTTAACCCTTATTTTGTTTATTTCATTTTCCCATTAATTACCAAATAAGTTTTTTTTCTTACTAAATGATGAAAAATAGTGACTTACAATGTCACCGGGATCCATCACGTTTTCGGGAGCGAGTTTGAAAGTGAAAAATAGTGATGTTTATGGTTTTTGTAATAGTGTATGCTTGAGGTGCCAACTTTTTCTTTTTTGGTCATTCGTTATCGCTAATCTTTTACATGGGAGAGTAGGGATGGGACTCGATCCTAGGATGCAGTGTGGTGCATCCAAGAGTTCTACCACATTAGCTAGCCACCACTTGCAGGTGCCAACTTAATTAGTTAAGATGTTTGCCTCCATTGTGATCGATGCCGTCTTGCCGAGTGTCCTTTTAATATTGGTCATCATTTTGCTAAGATCAATAAATTCCCTAAAAAAGAAGAGAAAAAAAAAAACTACCACTATGACTCAAAGCTATGTATGACTATATAATTATATATTATCCCACCATATCAAATAATGAAGGTGTCCACGAGGAGTCCACTTATATTTAACACGTTTATCTTCTTGTTATGAACCTAATCACAAATATCACAACTGATCTTACCTTGTACTTCTGTTATCATTATGTAAATGATTCGCACTCTGTGGTTGAGTGTGTGAGAAATTATTCCAAAATATTGTGTTAACATAGTATCAAAGTAAGGGTCATTCCATTTCACATTTTAAGAATTCACAATTTACACCCCATGATGATAGACCCAACATATATAAAGGCCATGTGATGGTAACTCGAAAGGAGGATACATGTGACAGAGGTTGCACATAAGGCGAATGTTTTGAAAATAGAATTTCACATTGCTTGGGTAAGGAATGAGTGATCAATTAATATAATATACTGTTGGGACCTCTCCACCTAATTAATAACTTTAGCTTTTGGGTTGAATATAAAGTTTCCACATGATATTAGAGCGAGGTTCATTCCTGCTTCAGACCCATAAGCAAGTACAGAAATCTCACCAAGCCAACCCAAGCCAAACTGGTAGTAAGCAAGATTGAAACACAAAAGAACTCAGTGAAAAGTTCAACTATTGTCCACATGGAGAGGTTCAACTATTGTCAGTGGGGGAGCCACATGCATGCCAGTGTGGGCATGTGCCCACATTGGATCTTTGAAAGGATTAATTAGTGCTTGGGGCGTCATTACTTGGTGTTATAATGTTACTATCACGACCCAATCCAGAAGGCTAGAAAATCGTGACCGGCCAGTGATACTAAATCACCCCAGGCCTCTATAAAAATCACATTTGTTCAACTTTTCTAAAATAATCAAATACCTTAAAAATGGAGAGCCAAATCATTAAATTTAATATAATACATTTAGAGCTGACCTAATGTGCAACAAGAATACCATTTACTAATCTGTATTATATTACAACCCTATAGCCCACACCGATACAAATAGATTTCTAATTTAGGAGCACCACAATTTTATTGACAAATATATCTAATTTGTATAAATTGGCAGCAGCAAGAACCATCAATCATTAATGACACGAGATCCGTAGAGCCTTCTTTTACCCCTGTTTCCTGGAATGGGTTCATAAACATAAAACCATTCCAGTGAGTGTTACGATATACAAAGGTTCCATAATTAACATGGGAATAGTTTAACAAAAATTAACTTTAAATCCAAGTTTCCAAGCTTGAGATTGCAAACCGTAAAATAATCAATATTGCAGTTATTCAGGCTCAAAACTGCCAAACCGTAATTTAATTATTAATACAGTTATTCAGCAAACTGTCAAACCTCTAACATCTTTTATGGGCGGAAACCGGCAACTGTTTGAGGAGCGACCCTACCGTTTGGGAAATGATATCAAGTCCATAGGATACCCGGATATATCCTCTCATTTAGGCGCCAAAACTCAACGCCCAGATGTTTTGCCAAAACGGACAATATAGTCCGTTCACTTTTTCCTTTTCAATCGATCCCATGCTCATTTTTAAAATCTCATTTCCAAATTGTGCTTATTAGCACTATGATGCTTCCGTACAAGACATCTATTTTTAACATATTTTATCGATCCAATTTGCAATTCATAAATCACAAAACATTTAAAAATAAACTATGCAAACAATGTATATTCGCAACTCACCTTTGTAGCATGAACTAAAGCACTATCGCATGTATATGTAACTTAAAAACCGGCCCAGGGACTGAAAAGAGGGGAGCAGAAAATGAGTCGCTGGACGTTCGTCAAGATGGGTGTTTCGACAGAGTGAAGAAAAGTACTGCAATGGAGCAGCTTCTTTTCCTAGGTGGGAGGAGGAATATGAAATTGAAGAATAAGGAGAGATGGGGTTATGTGGTGTACAGATCTTTGCAGATAGGGATGGCAATGGGGAGGGTAGGGGGTGGATACCACTACCTCCATCCCCGATCCCCGAACCTAAATCAATCCCCGTCCCCTCCCCGATCCCCACCGGAGATTTTATTTTAACCTCCATCCCTGCCCCGATGCGGGGAACGGGGATCCCCACGGGGAATAATGGATCCAAAAATAGTTGCTCTTTAAAGTGTAGGTTTTTTTTTTAATAGTCTTACACTTTAAAGTGAATCAACTTGCTACTGTCCTAAATACTCAAGTTGTTTGGAACTTTGCCCAATATGTACATCCAGCACTTCCATCTCGTGCTACTGAAGAGTTAACACTTCCGGGATCCTTGACAGGATCCTCCCCGTATATATATATATATATATATATATATATACAAGAAGTTTCCTATAAGGGCTCCCTCACAAAAAAAAGAGCAGGAAAACAGCTGTGAGCCGTTGGATCGAGTGAAGGGCATAGGATCCAACGGCCCACAACTGTTTTTCCGCACTTTTTTTGTGAGAGAGCCCTCACAGGATATGTTCTGTATATATATATGTGAACGGGGATGCGGGGAGGGGCGGGGATCGGGGAGGGGATCGGGTAGGGGACGACAATACCATCCCCTACCCGATCCCCGAAATATTTTAAAAATAAATCCCATCTCCTACCCGATCCCCGAATCCTCTCCCCGAATGGGTAGGCGACAGGTTGGATAGGGGTGGGTCGGCCGAGATTGCCATCCCTATTTGCAGAGGGAGTAATTACTATGGGAAAATAGAATGGTGCCAGAGGCTATTTAGAGAATTGTGAGAGACCCGATCCGACAACAATAAATCCAATGAACCCCATTCAAACTCTTACATGGATTATAAAAATAATTGAATTTGCATCAGATAAGAATTATTCAATAGACAGAATTTATAGCAGCGCGTTGGAGCTAAATATTAGTTGGGAATAAGAAGAATATCTCGCCAAAGATGTGCATCCGGTCCATGACCGGTTGCACTTGTCCGGGCTTCGCTTTCGGAAAAATCTCAAAAAAATTCACTGTTGACTTGGAAAATTATTTTATGAATAACCCTGGCCATGAAATTTTGACAAAAATAGGATCTTGAATTATATAATAAAAATCGGGTTATCACAATTACTCTCCTGCGCATATTTATGTGGGACCCAACACTAAATATATGAGTTTTACCTGAATATATGATGAAGGCGGATAAAAAAAAAGTAATAGAGAAGGGTGTTCGGGCATCACGAGGCGATGCCCCAAAACCACTGTATAACTATTTCCTCACAAACAAGCCTTATTTAAGTGAAAATTTTTCTTCGGAACTATAACGTGTTTACGGAATCTCTGACCTTCACCAACTCGAACCCCAGACACCCTTGGAAGCCAAGCGGTATAACAAAATAGCCTAAGAGGAACATCTATCCATAAAAGGCAAGTCAAGTGAGACTCAATTCAAATGAAAATCAAGATATGTTAGATTCTTTAAAAAGAGATTTTTTTTTTCACAACAAAAGTATTGACATTTATAAATTGTGTCCTCACTAGAGCAACTTTTTGGCTACGCCACTGACTGTTGTCTCGGTTGCCTCTGCCCTGGTACATTTTGTTTAGTTTTAATAAAATTTTGTTGCTGAAAAAAAAAAAAAAAAAAACTGTACCGCACATTTGTGTCCTGCATAATGTTAATTAAGTTCCCACCATACCCTTATCCTTTATCCTCATCAAACTTTAGATTTACAGAACAATGTGAATCACTCATCTCGGGAGTCACGATACAAGGATGTGTTTACTAGTAATCAACCTGATCGGACGGTATATAGTTGTACGAATATGCAATTAAAGTAGACAAATTTTGTTTAAAATCATGGTCACCATTTCTAATACAAAGAAATTTTGTTCACATAGCTTTAATGTCCGATCATCTTTCGCGCACATGTTTTGCCTTTGAGATGGACGATCTGGATTGCCTATAATGATAAAGCTGAAAACGTAAAATTTGATGAAGGATGGAGGGAGTTTAACCCGTGGTCATAGATGTATTGTTATAGAAATCCGAATTTATGTAAAGTGAGAGAAAACAAGGGACAAAATGAGAATGTTGGAATAATTTTTTGGAAACCTTTAAAATAGACAATCTTTATAGCACATCCGAAAATAAAATACTAGACCATCGATGCAGGACAGATGCTTTTTTGAAGTGGTGACATGTCCATATATATCTTCACAATGGAAAGAGGATTAACCTCTTCTATAATACTAAGGACATAAGATTCTATCACAACACAACACTACAAGAAAATGTGCTTTTGGTGTCAACCTATTTGCGTCACCAGAGAATGTTGTTGCAAAAAGCCATTTTTTGCGACAGCAGTGACTCCCATCTCAAAAAGTATCAATTTGCGTTAACCGTATCCCTGTCGCAAAAAACTGTTGGCAATTAGGTTATGTTTGCGACAGCAAAACAACCCTTGGACATACTCCTTTTTTTAGCGCTTAAAAAGTTTCATGGCGGGGGATGAAAAGTTTTCAGTTTCAGTTCTAAATTTTTGGGGGTAAAATTTCCAAGTGTTTTCGTTTTTCCCCCGAATCAAGATGGCCCCCAAACCTAAACCACTCTCTCTCATCCTGCCGTGCCACCCAAGTTACGATTGCCCCCCAAAACCCAACTCTCTCTCTCTCTCTCTCTCTCTCTCTCTCTCTCTCTGTTGATCGAAGACTACAAGCACCGCAAGGAACCGGTCGAACACCACGGCGTTGCTACTACCACTTCATTCCGCTATCAGTATGCTCAAAGAAGATCTCAATTCCAGTCGTTAATTTCTTCTCTCTCCAGTAGTATGCATCTGTATATTGGTAAAATATTTACTATTTAGGGCTCTCTTCCTGCTCTTTTATTCCAGTGATTGTTAAGCTCACCGTCCGTTACGCCTTCTCTTTTCTTCGCCGATTAGTACTGGTTCTACCGTTTAACTTGTCCCTTTCTTTTTGCAATGAATGAACAACATCTCGTCATTTCTTTTCTTTTCTTTTCTGCCATCTAATTGATTGTAAAAACTAATTTCTTAGCTTCTTTTCTTTTCTGCTATCTAAGTGATTGTAAAAACTCATTTCTTAGCATATAGAAAACTCATCTCTTGACATATAGATTGACGCTTAGAAACTGTATGATGAAATGATTATGGGGCTTGGTTGTGAATTTCTATACTCTTTGAAACTGATTGATTTGGAATTATCCCTATATATACAGATAATGTATATTTATATATACATACATATGCATAGGGAGGGGTGACAAACTAGCTATAAGACGACCAGTTAGTTGTTCGAAATTAATACTTAACGGGCTTTAAAATGTGTTCAAGCTTATCTTATTTATGAGGCTTCAATCGAGCCGAACACGTGCCAATTTCGAGTAATTGGAATTTTTTATATATAATAATCAAAATGAGCCGAGTGGTAGTTTGTTCTAGCTTGGTATGAAGGCTTAACGAGCTGTTAACGAACAAACACAAGCTTGAACCGGAGTACCTTGGGTCGTTTATCAGCCCTATACATGTATTTTGTGAAGGGGATATTGATTAAAAAAAATGTAGTGAAGGGGATTGAAGATTTAGTTATGAGATTTTGCAAGTCAAGAACAACAGCATGTATCGTTTTCAAGTTATAGGAATTGGTAACAGATAATAACGGTCAAAATCATGGTCATTAACAGGTAAAGGATTGAAGGTGTTTGAGAAGTGTTTTGACTTACCATAAGGACATTCAATGCTACTGGTTAAGTTACTAATTTTTAGAAATATCATACCTACATATCCATTCTGATGGTCCCCAACCCTATTTGAGCCAGCAATTGGAAGAGAACATAGGACGCCGAAATGAAGATATTGGTTCGGTGAGGGAAGGAGAAGAAGGTGATATTATTGATGTTTGAAATGAACATGGTTTAAATTTGGGGTTTTTTTTTTATTAGCAGGTTCAAATTTGGGTTAAGGGTCGTATATGTATTCATCTCCTTTATCATTTCTATCTTTTTGGACTAGCTATCTTTTAGGCTTATGATATGTGTTTTTGTCTACTATTGTCTTTGGTATGAGCATGTCTTAAACTTGTGTTCACATGACTGACTAGCGTTTTCACTAGACAAAAATTATTTGCCTAGTATTTATGTAATCAACTAGCATTTCCACTAGACAAAAATTAACTTCGCTGCATCAATGTAAGTTAGTGTCTAAAGACAGATAGATATGACGAAGAGAAAGGCCAACAAACGCCCTCGCACCATGGCTGAGGCCACAGAGAAAAGTTTACTTGAGGTAGAAAAACCTCCAACACTAGGACAATTGAGGCGACTCACGTATCTCATGCAACACTACCATGTCAAGCAACGCAGGTATCTCATATCTGCTTAGGTTTACTTAACTGCTATAGAATTGAGCACAAGTATGGTGGCAATTGGAAATCTGCATAATGATTTTATGTGCACTCTTGTGAATCGAAATAATCTTTTGTTGTTGTTTGTAGAGACAGAGAGGAAAATGCTGGACATAAATCTTTTTCGGGACTATAAGGGCCACGATCCAGAAAAGATTTAATTCAATGCACGGAAATGATTAACGCGATTGACAAAAAAAAAACTCCGAACTCAGAAAGGTATGTCTTACTGTTGATTTGCTGGTTAACTATGGTTACTAGGTTATTGCACAAGGTTGCAAAATCCATAGTATCTTTTGTTTGGTGTTGGATTCCATAGTATCTTTTGTTTTATTTGTGAAACTCGACCTGAATTTTGAGGCTTATACGGACCTTTATAAATTTGTAAAATAGGTGGTGGTGGTTTGGTTTTGAACTGAATTTACAATTGCTGAATGAGGAATTGACTATTGTTTCTAAAGAACTGTATAATTTATGGGGTTGGCATAGTCAGGTGATGAAAGTGAATTGATTAGAGGAACTGATGGGATTAAGCAATCGATTGCTGGGAAAGAACTATAATTAAGTTCAGAAGGTTCGAGCTGAACTGTTTTCAAAATTGGTCGTAATTGGAAATCTGGTGCATGATTCAGCTCCCACTGCATTGTGCTTGTACGTGTAAAGGTGCTTGTTTGTAGATTTTGAAATGGCCAAGTCCAATAAGGTTTATAGCACGGGATTATTTACTCATTTCCTTAAAGGGCATGCTGGTACAGATTCTAAATTCTATCCCTAGGAACCGTTTGAACACAGTCTTGGAACTCTTTGAACTCTCTGTTCTATATGTGTAATGATTAAAGCATGGTATTTTGGGTATGTTTGATTTCAGGGTAGGATGGAGACTATGGGGTGGGACTAAGGGGATGGATCCACATGTTTTTCCTCTTTCTTGAGCCCGACATTTTTTTTTTTTCCCAAGTCCGGCATTTATTTGACGGGGATTATATAAGATTAAGAGTGGACGGGATGAGGTAGATTATGTTATCAGTTAAGTGTCCCATGTAAAGTAATCCATGTTAGTATCTTGAGCCGCACTTCATGTTATGAATCTCTAATTCATGTTTTTGTATGGTTCATTTCAGTTTTAACGTTTTTTCAATGATATTTTCCTAATTGATTTGGGCTCTTGCATTTTGGTTTTTATTCGATTCAGCTTAAATAGGAGGTCTTTTCTGATTGAAGTTGCTGAGGTCCAGTCTGGGGAAGCTGTTGTATGAGGGAATGTCTTGTGGTGATGCAGAATATATAAGGAAGCTGTTGTACAATGTATGTCTGTGTTTTGGGATGCTGCCTTTGTCTTTGAGTCTGCTATTATATGGTGGTCCATATATGAAGATTTTTTCTTGGAGCTAGGATACTGCTCCTACACTGGTGCAACTGAAAAGCTGCTGATTGGTGTCTATGCTTAGATCCGAAATGATACGTATCTTTGGTCCAAGAGTAAAGCCGAAGTTTAGTTTGGTTCCCTATTTTGACAATTACTTCATGTTTGGTGGTTGAACTGGTATCACCTTTGGGTTACCTTTCTTTTCCTTTTTAGCTCTACTTTTCAGTCCTTCATAGATGTATTGCCTTGCCAAACATTAGCTCTTGAGCTTGGGATTGATTCTCCTTGATGTATCCTTTGTTGAGTATCAATAAAGTTTGTTGTCGATAAAAAAAAAAAGAAAAAAAAGAATGGATGAATGAGTTCACCAAGGACGTCACCCACTTAGTTGTCGCATGACCGTCACAAAAAGGTTTTTACGACAGCAAGATGAGTATATGCGACGGCCCTGTCTTGACGCAAAAAGCGTTTTTTCTAGTAGTGCAACAACAATAGCCTGTGTGGCACTGCATCACTGATGGTTATAAAATAGTTTCAAAATGCGTATTTTCCCCATCAAATGTGTAGTGCCACACAAGCTCTTGTGGTTAGTGGTGTGATATAGTCTGTGCCCATGGTATTATATATTGTAAATTCTTTTCCCGTAATCTTTGGTAGTATGATTTCCGATCTACCAAAAAAACGTAAATGCAAAGAGCTTTTTAAAAAGAACTAGTGAGAGGGTTGTGGGCGATGCCCGCAACTTCACATCTTTTGGAGATATTGTAATATGCAATATAAATAACAAAGACAAACATCAGTTAAAAATTAAATAAAATGATAAAGAACGAGACAGACTGATAAATTTTCGGAAGGATTAGGAGCTCGATGTACATAATACTTTTTTTTTTTAACTGGAATGTACATAATACTTGATGGGCCTTACTAAGCTAAAACAACCGTGCGTATGCATAAGGGTATATATGGAGGATCGCTGTGAATTTAGAAAAATATAGTGAATGTTATTAATGAAAACTTGATAAATCAGAGTGGTCTTTTAGAAAGGGAGAATATTCTTTACACTGGCGGTGTAAACCAAAGTTTTTTTCCAAATCGATTACATTGCGTCATGTCACCAAACAGTAGTCCTAAAAGGTCGAACATGGACACATGGTGCAATGCAATTGATTTGGAGAAAACTTTGATTTACACCGTCAGTATAAGGAAAATATAAGTATATTGGAACATAGACTGATTTTTTTTTTGGATAACCAACATTGATCAATGATGCTAATAGTACCAAAAGAACATGAGGAAAAATATACCCCAAACAACCCATGGCCTGGTGAGCCCTTAACTATATTCACCCATTTCAAGACCAAATATACAAATTGGTATAGTAATTTGCGGTGGACATATAAGAAATTAATTCTATGATTTGTTCTTTGGAAAAAGCTTTAATTGTTAAATTTAGAATCTTAGTTTGTTCTTTTACAACGTAATGTAAGGTATTGCTTCCTCCATCTCAAATTGAGATTGATCTCTCCTTCAAAAAGTAGTGTAAATTTGTGATAAAAGAATAAAGTGATTTCATACGCAATTTTTTGTGTTTCTTTGCACCAAATTAAATTTCTTTCTTTAGTTTGGATTGTCAAAATAAAAAATCAGGTACAAAATGATTTTATTAATTAATTAAAAAAACATGACTTTTCCTCCAAACATTTGGAAAAAGTTTTGTTCATCGGTTACTCAATGTGATAAGAATCAATTTTCGTAATCACATTTGTATCGCACATTTGTCATCATTTGAGATAATACCTCATTTACCTATACATAGAATACAAAGGAGTTATGTTGGGTTCATGAGATGATCTTATAAGTGTCACGTCCGGTGAATTGGTTACCCAAATAGAGTATACAGATATGGTGACTGTTACTAAATTCCACGACTGCAAGGTATAAATTCATATATTGTTTTTGTTGTACAATCCGGGTCATGCACGCACTCAAACTGATGCAGGGCGTCTTATGAACTACAGAAAAGACGTGCAACAAACGAACAGTACAAACTGGATAGTTTAGAGAAAATACTCTCTAGACTCTGTTTTTCATTCAATAGTAATCATAAACTACTTTGCCCTAAGGCTTACATCAATTATTTATACTAATAGCAACCCTAAAACTAAAAAGGAAATAAACTACTAGCTAGCAACCCTAATTGTTGTAAAACAAGAAAACATAAAATAGGAAATTGAATCAACCTAAATTATAAATACACTACTACAAAAAGGCATAAAGATCACAGTCTTTTGGTGTGATCTTTCATTTTTAATCTCGGTCGAAAAACCGTGATCTAACCTAGTGTGATTAAAAGTCCCCATCTTTCAATCACGGTTCTAGACCGTGATGAAAACTCATAAAAAACTGTGATTAAAACCATAAAAAAAACTGTGATCTTTGACAATATAACATCTCAATTTTGCCTAAAAACCGTGATTGTTTACAGAGAAAAGATCTCAGTTTTTAGTAAAACCATGATTAAAAAATGAAAAAATCCGTGATGAAAAAAAAATTCTCACTAATATAGGTGTCCAAAAATTGCCTTACCTTGCAAACTATGCATTCATCCAAATTTGATCCTTTGACCTCTTGCACAAGACAACTAACACCTATCCACCCAACCAATTATGCATTTCATTATGTTGTTGAACTATTTAGTATATATAGTAGTTTTTGTATGTCTTTCACTTGCCCATATTAGTTTCTTGAGCATTGACTATGATTTTCTAGGCTTTATGTACTCTTATAGTTTCCTAGCTTGTTTGATAAAGTTTAATTTTTGGTTACAAAGATATTTTTTTCCGTTAAACACATATTCTATGAGTTTCTGACAATAAATTTTTTTGGTTTAAAAAGAATGTCCCATATTCTAATTCAGCAAAATTTCCTTTCATCAAAACATTTAAATCCCTCTACTCTTTCTCAGTATAATTATGATCCTCCAACTCAATAATTTTCATCAAATTGAAACTTTTTTCCCCATAAAATTTTACTCCCAACCATTCTCCCATATCCATCACATTCTGAAACAAGACAGAAAAAATAAGAAAGATCTCAGTTTTTGTAAAAACGTGATAAAAAATTAAGAGTTAGATTCTTTTATCACGGTTAAGTACATAAACCGAGATGAAATACAGTTTTAATCTCGGTCATTTATAAAACGTGATTAAAAATAAAAATAAAATTATCTCATTTTACTTACAATCACACTTTTTAAATGACTGAGATTAAAGCTTAATTTATTTCCATTTTCAATCACGTTTTATAGATGACCGAGATTAAAATTGTCTTTCATCTCGGTTTATGTACTTAACCGTGATAAAAAATCTAACTCTTATTTTTTTATCACGCTTTTACAAAAACTGAGATCTTTCTTATTTTTGAGGCGTGATCTTTTTACCTTTTTTCTAGTAGTGATAACTCAAACTACGTAATCTCCTAACAAAATACTAGAATTGAAACAATAAAATAAATACAAATAAACTGCTAGTTTTCCAAAATCTGATCTGCATCATTTTCTCGGGCTTGAAAAAAACTTGTCCTCGAGTTTTCATAGTGTGGAAGAATTTGATTCGCCTTTCCTTGTCTACATCAGTCTTGTACTTCAAATTAATTTCCTCGAACCTAAACTTTGAGAATTCTTTAAAAAATAATGGATCAATTTCCAATGTAAGGCATGAAACCCGTGATTTAGTACTTGCAAAATCTTCAAGAAATTCCCAAAAAGGATCCACAAATTGTCCTTGTATAGAAGTTTTATGCTTACTATCGTAGTCAACCAAAATAGAAGATAATCCTTCGTTGCACCAAAACCTCATATTAACACCAACAGGTTTGAGATCAGCCATTGTTTTTGCTTGGGCAATTTTTTCAGACCCTTGGACAATTTCTTCTTTTACAATAATATTTTTTGTCAGTTCTTTATCAAAGATTGGCGCTTTATTCCAACCCACAATCGGATCTGGAATAATTTTTTTGTGTAAATGGCCAGTCAACAACAGTAGCATCATTCATTGCATCAACCTCCAAGATTTTTTCTGGTGTCACACCTCCCTGGAACTTAGCAAAGTTGATCTTCAAACCAGATTCCCATGGTCGGAAATCACGATTTTCAACCATGATCTCCCGGCCTTTGCCCCTTTGTTGATAGTAGCAGCCGCCGCCAGCCCTGCTGACACCTAATGCCCTCGCAGCAAAAGGGTTTTTAGCCGCTTCACCCTTCGTACTTTCGTCCTCCTCATGAGGCCGCCAATTATACGGACGATAGCGAGGTGAATTCCCCCCAACATCTAGGGCACCAACTTTGTCGGTTAAGGTGACTATTGCAAACAAGTGTTGTTCTAGTTGTTGGAACTGCGCCTCCTGCGCTACGTCATCTCTTTCATAGATGTCCTCCAAACTAGCGGTACGAACACCTCGTTCCCCTTGACCTCTAGCACGTCCTCCGGCCATAGTCAGGATTGGCACTCAATGCTCTGATACCAACTGATGCAGGGCGTCTTATGAACTACAGAAAAGACGTGCAACAATCGAACACAAACTGGATATTTTAGAGAAAATACTATCTAGACTTTGTTTTTCATTCAATAGTAATCATAAACTACTTTTCCCTAAGGCTTACATCAATTATTTATACTAATAGCAATCCTAAAACTAAAAAGGAAATAAACTACTAGCTAGCAACCCTAATTGTTGTAAAACAAGAAAACATAAAATAGGAAATTGAATCAACCTAAATTCTAAATAACTCCAAATTAGTAATCTCCTATCAAAATACTAAAATTGAAACAATAAAATAAATACAAATAAACTGCTAGTTTTCCAAAATCTGATCTGCATCACAAACACACACAAGAAATCTGAGGAAAAATCCCGTCCATCCGTATATATTCTCAAAATATACAAAGACATGAAAAAACCTCTCCGAGGAGCAATAACCGGCTCCCACTCCGGCGGGGGGAGGTCACAACCGACTCCCCTTCTCACACTCTCAGCCTGTCTCGCTCACATTGTGCTACCACACACTAAAAAGAGAGACAACAAGAGTATTTATAGAGATACAAATCCTAAACACAATAGGAAATCCTAAACGTAATAGGAAATCTCTCTCATCCGGGCCTAAGCCCATCCGGCCCACACGGGGTGGAATCCCAACAATCACCCCCTCCACACCAAGTAGGCAAAGTTGTCTGCAACACCCCCATGTCGCCATCTCCAATCAGCTACCTCTAGCAAGCGCCGGTGTCACTAACCAGTCGAGCATTCAAGCACCATCGAGCAGAGTACAAAAACCCGAAAGAGCGCATCCTTACAAAACTAGAATCCGCAGCCAATCAGAAAATCTGAGTACCGCACCCCCCCAACTGGAATGCCTCTACTCGCACACCTCAAACCTGAGATGTATGCGCTCACCAACAGAAGCGCCCGCAACTTCATCACCGCGCTCCGCCACTTTAGCATCCTGTCCTGTCAAGAGAATGCAGCTACCATCTGCCCACACCAGCTGCTCACTCCTCCAAATTGATCTCACACACCATCTGCGATGAGGCTGACTCCTTCTCTGACACTGTATCCCTCATTGAGTACCTCCGCACCCCAAAACCGGGATACACCTTTCGTAAATTCGGGATGTGAACAAATCCTGCTGGATCTCCGTGGCTCCGATTGAACCAGACTGCCTCTGATCATCGTTGACCAACTTCGATTTGTCACTCTAGTAAATGCCTGTGCCATTAACCAGTCGAGTGTATCCGCATCCACCAAACAGAGATGCAACACTCGAAAGAATGTATCCTTGCTCACTAGTTTCTCCGACTGATCACCACGGCTCAACCGCAGCGAATCCGCAATCATCCGATTGATTCGGTCAACCTCCGATATCTGCAAAGTGATCTGTCCAATACTCCTAGTGTGTAGCTCTTCCAACTTTGCTCGCCTCTTTTATCACCTATCCACCACTCTTGGTTCATCCATTTTGCCCGAAACCCTTTGCTGACGTGGCGCCAAGTCAGCATTGACCGACTGACATGGCGTTGACCATCTAACGTGGCATCCTTTGATGACCAAAACCAAGCACGACCACTCTGTTGGACTTGTCTCGTCGAGATGAACAAAACCCTGTGAGCAAAATCTCCAACTAACTTCGTTTCTTTTTTCCGTTCTTGAATCTGTGAGTTTCAAACGCGAATCCGGTGACCTCTCGCTCCACCCGAGCTCTGATACCAGTTTGTTGTGCAATCCGAGTCACGCATGCACTCAAAAAGACACACGAAATCTGAGGAAAAACCCCGTCCATCTGTATATATTCTCAAAATATACAAAGACATGAAAAAACCTCTCCGATGAGCAATAACTCCCACTCCGGCGGGGGGAGGCCACAACCGGCTCCCCCCTCACACTCTGAGCCCTGTCCCGCTCACATTGTGCTACCACACACCAAAAAGAGAGACAACAAGAGTATTTATAGAGATACAAATCCTAAACACAATAGGAAATCTTAAACGTAATAGGAAATCTCTCTCATCCGAGCCTAAGCCCATCCGGCCCACACAGGGTGGAATCCCAACAGTTTTAAATTTAGTTTGTTATTTTTGGTACCTCATGTATCACTATATCGGTTCTATATGTCAATGCTAAGTTATAAATTAAAATGCCTCCTTAAATTTGAGCATCTTCAACCCATCTCTATTCCTCCATAATGGAGGATGGATGTGACACATTGATGGGAGATTTTGTAATTTATACTCCGTATACCTTCTTTTCTTCATTTTTTTTGTACTTTTTGTAATTTTCTACAAATATGCACAAATATTAATGGCGATTAAGTTTGTTCACAAGCTAGATACATTAATATTTGTGCATATTTAATTGTACAAGGTATAGATTATCTCTATATTAATCACAAGCCTTTTATTTTATAATTAACTCTCTTTTGTGTCTTTTGTACTATTTGTATTTTCATAGTTAATAAAGAACAAAAATTAAGGTGAGTAAGAATTGAGAATGTAAAAAGAAAATACAGACATAACTATTCGAAACATACAAATAGATGAATCAAAAATAGGAAAGTGAAAATAAAGAGATGAAATAATTTGTGATTAGAAAAAAAAATAATTATTTGTAGACGGTATAGATTATCTTCTAGGAGTATATTCATAACAGCCTTTTATTTTATAATTTTCTTTTGTGTCTTCTGTACTATTTGCATTTTAAAAATTAATAAAGGACTAAAAATCAATGCCGAGAGTAAGAATTGGGAATGTGAAAAGAAAATACAGAACTATTCAAAACATACAAATAGATGAATCAAAAATAGGAAAGTGAAAATAAAGAGATAAAATAATTTGTGAGTAGAAGAAGAAAAAAAATTTTGCACTCAGACTTTGTTATCAGTGCACTATAGAATTTACAGTATCTTTTAGTGCTTATATGAAAGATAAAAATAGATGAAAAAAAAAGTGAAAAGTCAAGATGAAGAGATGAAGATGGCTCGATTTTTATTTTTTATTTTTTTAAAAAAATATTTGTGATAGGAAAAATGATTTTTGCATTCTACTTTCTTAAACTTTTAATTTTAACAAAAAAGATTCTTAGGGCTTATAAGTACTTCTTATAATTTAAAACACAAATAAGAAAGAAAAATTTTAAAATTCATTTCTAAAAGGGTGGAGTGCAAGTGGTGGTTAGCTCATGCGGTAGAGCTCTTGGATGCCCCACATTGCATCCCAGGATCGAGTCCCATTCCCCCCTCCCCCCATGTTATAGATTAAGAATGACGAATGGCAAAAAAAAAAAGGGTGGAGTGAAAAAATTGGAAACAGGGGGGTGCTGCGCAGCGTGCTGTGCGGGCCCATTTCAGTGCCGCACTGGCACCGTTCCAATGATTGGAGACGTCCACCGCGTAGAGCTCGTCGAGTATTATAAGTGTACCAAAAATCAACTCAATCGGATATCGTTAAGTGTCTTATCGGAACACAAATAAGTTGAAAAAAATGGTTTCAATGTTTTTCATCCGGTGTTTTAAGACATATGTGTTCCAATTTTTTTCAACTTATTTTTGCTCCGATGAGGCACTTAACGATATCTGAACAAGTTGATTTTTGGTACATTCATAGTATTCGACAAGCTCTACACGGTGGACGTCTCTGATCGTCGAAACGGTGCAGGCGCGAGGTCGAAATGGGCCACACAGCACGCTGCACCGCACGGGGCTACGCAGCACCTCCCCCGGTTCCGAAAAAACTAATATACCAAAAAAAACAAAAAACACAGAAGAGAAAAAAGAGAGAGAGAGAGAGAGAGAGAGAGAGATGAAGATTCTCGCGTACTCCCTCCGTCCGACTTTGTTTGTTTCTCATTTTATTGCAACCGAATAAAAAATTAATGATATCTTTAAATTGGTAAGTAATTATATGTCTAATATGGATCTTGTTTAATAGAACTCGATTAGTTCTATAGGACAATTTTTTTAAAATTACATAAAACATTATAAATTATAAGATATAATTATCTGAAAAGTGGCACGAACTCTCAAAATGGACTAACAAATCCGAACAAATAGAGTACTATTTTCCTTAGACTTTTAGCCATGCTATGTAGACGGAGCCACGTAGATGAGGCAGGTTCATGGTTGGAGTCTTGGATTGTGATATCGCCTTGGATTTGTTCTTTATTTACCGTGAGGTGCACAAACAAAGGGCATAATTGGAATTTTCCCAAGGACGAAAGACCAAACTTTCGTTCACCCAACTCGCCCTTTATATATTATACTAGTGAGAGGCCCCGCGGGCGTTGCCCGCGGTATGGCACTTGTCCATGAGAATGAAAATTGAACGGAGCAATTGGATATGAAACAAAGTAGTCGGCGTATTGGAGTAAAAATGACATAATGACATCTTAATTGAAGGTACAAAAAATATCGAATAATAAAATTGAAAACACTGAAGAGTCGTCGTTCCTTAGTATGTTGTTTCTTTTAAGAAAATGATGACAACATATGTGCAATGTTAGAGGCATGTACAAAACTTTGTTTTGGATTAGGCATGAATTTCATGGTGTCAACTGACTCCATAGGTAACCACCACGCACAATTGCAAAAAACTAAATTGACCCAAAGCCTATGATTTTTATGAAATATTTAATTCAACAGAGTTTGGCTAAGTGTAATTTAAAATGAGTGATTTTTTTTTTTAAATACACTGCAAGACACAATACTTAAACAAAAATGATAGGTACACACCCTTTCAACCACTCCCCACCACACCCTCTCTCACATGTGTGGTGGGGCTCACTCGGTGGGTCCCAGTAGGCCCCACCACACATGTGAGAGAGGGTGTGGTGGAGAGTGGTTGAGAGGGTGTACCTATCATTGTTCATATTTAAAGTCGTTACTCCATGTTAGCCTCAGACACATTTGAGAGAATATACTAAAGACTATGCACTTGGGTTATCACTTCAGTAAGGAAGATGAACTCTAACTAATAAATTGAAAAACTGTAGTGGCTTACCGCTTTCACACAAATTTTTGTTGGCTTTTTATAGATGCATAATTTGAATATTTTCCCTAAGACTTTTGTCTGACCTTGCATATGCTTCACTATGTTTTCTACTTCTTTTGAGCATTTTTGTGCACTTTTCCTCAGCATATAATTTTCTTCGCATATTGGAAAATTTCTTTTTTTCTATACCATTATATACAAAATATATATCAATATCTGTACTTGATAATAAATCATACCATATAAAATTACATTAAAAATTAGAATGTTAGATATAGAAAAATATTAATCATATGTAGGACCAATAAAATAAATAAGTAGATGTTAGACATAAACAAATGGTATCAAATAAAATACTTAACCTAAGATATTAACAAATTAAAGAACTTGTTCATTTTTGTTCTAAACTTTGAATTGTGAGTTCTAATTATATTTCTCGTGACTGGAACTTCAAAACTTGGCACCTCCTAAAATAAAGCTCCTGGTTACTATTTTGCTATTTCAAAATATAAGAATATTTGATATGGCATAATATAGAAAGTAGACATGAGAGGGGTCTACTTCTAGAATATCCAACCACTTTTGAATTACAAACGTTGTGCCCGTTCGATGCGTGGGACAACATGATTAAAAGGGTTCATTAAGATTCACTTTGAATCTTTGATGTTCCCGTGCATCCGAATATGTGTAGTAACTATTGAAAGTTTTTCATTTTTTTCTTTTTTGAATTTTACTGATCACACACCCTCATGCAATAACTTTGTTTGAAAATTTCGAAGAAACAAACTGAAACCATAGTTTCTTCTCTTGTAAGTGTTGTTGCGAACCTGTGGGACCTGCCATGATGTTATTTTGATGATCTAAACCATTTATATTATAGACTCATTGTGTAGGTAAATTATGAAAATAATCGTAGCCTCATGACTTAAAAGAAAAAATAGTAAACCCGATGTGCAGGTTTTGTGATTTTTGGATGCTACTTTGTTTTAAAAGATAATTTGTTGAGGACATTTGAAGAAGGTTTGTTTTTTCACTTTGTATGCAAAGATGATTTGTTTGGAAATTGGGAGAAGGTTTGTTTGGAATAGATTTTTGGTAGGGGTTTTTAAAATATAAAATAAGATGGAAATGTGAAAAATCTTTAAAAAATGGCATGCAGGAGAGAGATTTAATGAGAACGCTCCATTTTATTTGTAGAAACTATATTTATGTAATATACATAGATAGATCATGGATAGATGCTATATTGCTATCATCAAGCGTTGGGCCTTATTGTTTAGGCTAAGGACATCTTCAGTGCACTTCCTAAAAATAGCTCGTAAATTACATCTTAAAATGTACAGATAAGCATAAGTTTGGTCCAATTTTCACTCCTAGAGCTTTCTAATTTTAGAGAGTAAAATGCAAAGTACTTCCTCTGTCCCATTTTGTTTGCCAATCTTCGAAGATCGTATCATCGGTCAAATACTTATAACTTTTAATCTATAATGTTTTTCATGATTTTTATAATTTCGTATAATAGAACTCATCGAGAACTATCAAACAATATCTATATGGAATATTTTTTTGACATTCATATTGAAAGATATAAGTAATTGAAACCAGACACGGCATATTAAAAATGACAAACAAAATATGACGGAGGGAGTATTAAGCTAGCAGTTTACATGGAAAACGCCAAATTTTGGGCGACAATTTTTTTTTTTGGCTCAACTATTACACGTGGGTATCGCCAAGGAATTTAAGGCTAAGTTTTTCATTTGATAAAATCAAGTGGGTGATTTTATCAAATGAAGTGAAGGGGTGCTAAAATCAAGTGGGTCCAGTGCTAAAAGCAAGGGTGATTTTAGCACTGGGCCCACTTGATTTTAGCAACCCTTCACTTCATTTGATAAAATCACCCACTTGATTTTATCAAATATTGATTTTATCAAATGGAAAACTTAGCCTAAGCCAGTCATCACCAAAGCCAGTCATCAGAATTCAGAAGCAACAAAGTTTATGTTTTAACCAATAGGGACAAAAGCGTCATTTCATGAAGGACGAAGGCCGAAGGACGAAAGTTTCGTCCCTAAACTCCCGCTTTATATATAGTTAAAGTAAGGAAATGCGAAGAGATTTTAACTTTGCGCGGGAATAAAATATTCTGTTATCGCTTATCAGGACTCGTCCATAAACGTGCAACATATGGAAATTGATCGGCCAGTGTAACTTTTCCGCCATTGTTTTAAAGAAATAAACCTTCTTTCTATTATCATCATCATTGTTGGTGGGGTTATAGTAATCCATTCGCATTCTTTTTATTTTATAAAATATCTTATTTTACCAAGTGCGTGTTGAGTAATTTTGGGCTTTTGTATTATCTATGGTACTTCGACGTTTTTTTTTTTTTTTTTTTTAATTCTAAGCCGTTCATGGCCGATCATGGATAGCTGTGATCGGCCCAACAACCATGTTGTCCTCGAAGGGACAACACTCTTCTCCAATTCTTATAATACATTCGCATTCTTTTTATTTTACGTAGAAAAGTGTTATTAGCACTCTCCTTTTCTCTATTGGTATTTTATTTATTTATTTATTTATTTTAATAGGTAAACTTACTCTTACATTTTATATACTCCATAAAGACAAAAAATGAGTGCCAATAAAAAAAAGTGGAGTGCCAATATCAATTCTCCTTAAGTGATACCTCACTTTGCTAAATTTCAATTCAGTTAATGTGAGAAGAATTATTTATGAGAGGATACCAAAAATACCTCTGAAACTACTGAAAAAGGAAAAACTACCGAAAACACAATAGTAGGCTCACGATAGATAAGATATCTGACTGGCATCCGGGGCTCGATCCAGGATTCGGCCCTGTTTCTAGCTTTTCATTATTTTTTTTCTGACTCTCTTTTGTTATAATTTGGTCTGGGAGTTTGATGAGAGAATGGTGGCCAAGGGCTCGTGACGAAGGGCGAGAACTCCAAGAGGGGAACTGGTGAGGAGATGAGGAAGAACTGATGCCGTAATAATGTTCTCTCTTTTTTTATACTCCTATATAAATTGATTTTTTTTATAAAAAAAAATACTACTCCATTTCTTGATGGTGGCATCATTTATAAAATAAATGCATTGTGTAATTTGGGGAGTGTGAATTGTACAAATTGGGTGTGGATTCTAATTCAAAATTCACCCTAAAATTTTTAGAACTCATACCCTAAAAAAAATTTAGAATTCCCACCCTGAATATTTAGAATTCACACGCTAAGTGTGAATTTGGGGGTGTGAATTGTTATCGGGTGTGAATTGTTGGGGGTGTGAATTTTGGGGTGTAAATTATACATTTAAGGGCAAAAGAGTAAAAGCATATTTAAAAAGGGTTTGAATGAGATAGCATGACAAAAGAGGGTTTGGATGGAACCCCCTCAAAAAAAACTGGGGCGGGCGGGCGGCCTGTAATTTCCCAAACATAATTTTCTATAGTGGTATGTCTAGTCCAATCAATCATATGGGTCATTTGTGTCCAATCAATCATTTGGGCCATTTGTGTATGGGCCATTTGTGTTTTATCAGATTCAACACCAATCCACCAGAAAACTAATTATTGGGCTCCAAGCATTAGGCTTCCTTTGGGCTGGACCATGGTTTTGGAATTCTGAGTTTTTGAGTGGAAATCGAAAAATACATTATGCTAGAATACGTTCTTGAAAGTGAGATATACTTCCAAGTTGATTTTAGAATCTAAATTAATATTTTTAGACTTTTCATAAATTGTACATTATTTAAAATATAGTACGAAACATTCAACATCAGCTCCTTGTCATTTAAAACATATCACGAGTAGTACGTGATTTAAAACAACTTGAAACCAAACACACTTAAATACAAACTCTGTCCTCGGGAATGAAATAGTACATGACTACCAATCCTAAAGGCCTTATTGGACATCCTCCATTATTGATACATATTTTAACACGGCACACAAGACTTCACAAATTCGCACGTATACGACGTTAATTCCTTTCTTAATAACCACCACCGCCATGTCCACCTCGGCCTCCTCCATGTCCGCCTCGGCCTCCTCCGCCATAGTTACCGCCACCGCCTCCTCTGCCACCACCATAGTTACCGCCTCCGCCACCGTATTTTGCGTCTTCTACACCACCACCGCCATGTCCTCCGCCACCATGTCCGCCACCGCCTCCTCTGCCACCGCCACCGCCATAGTTACCACCACCGCCTCCTCTACCACCACCATAGTTACCGCCTCCGCCACCGTATTTTGCGTCATCTACACCACCACCGCCATGTCCTCCGCCACCATGTCCGCCACCGCCACCGCCATAGTTACCGCCACCGCCTCCTCTGCCACCACCATAGTTACCGCCTCTGCCACCGTATTTTGCGTCATCTACACCAAGATTATTCTGTTCCGCTGCACCAATGATGTACATTATACATATGCAAGCATGTTACGTAATTTTGACAATCAATGACAAATTAAGGCAAAAAAGAACTGCCGATGAAATAAAAATGAGAAAAGTTGCTTTTCTTTGACTGCTGGTTGTTGTTTGCTGGTTATGTAAAGATGACATAAACAAGCTTGAAATTTGAATATTTTGGAAATTACTTGAAACAAGTTTGGCAATAATTGCAAGTTTTCGTAATTTTTTTTTTACTTATCTTGACTTCTTAATTGGCACAAGTATTTTCGGACACCCAAAATAAAATAAAAAATTTTAAGATCCAGGAAAAAAGTTTTCCGAAAAATGTCCAGGAAAGAGAAACGAATGGATCAGATTCAAAGTGATGTAAATCTCAACCACTAATATCTCTTCTCAGAATATTTTCGTGGAAACTTTTCATGCACCCTCCTAACCCTCAAATAGAATACTGAGACAAAACTATGGCCAGTTTAATATTTTGACTTCTCAAATTCAAGTGATAAAATCAATGAAAATTCTAAAATCCACCCAATAAGTTGTCCTTAAGGTTTGAAAGGTGTGAAAAGTACTTGTGAAGGGGTTTTAAAATATACGAAAAAGTACAAAGAAATACTCCTCTCTGTCACAATTTTATAGTCCCTTCGTTCTATCCTAACCGGATAAAAAAACGATTATATCTTTCAATCGGTAATACTATTTTATATACAATATGAATCTTGTTTGATAGATCTTGAATTAATCTGATAAATAAAGTGTTCAAAATCACCTAAAACATTATAGATTATAAGATATTAAACTTTGAAAAGTGGCACAAACTTCCAAAATGGACTATAAAATTGAGACGAAGGAAGTATGTGCTTTTTGTTATATATTTTCTTTTGCTTATTGTTAGCCAAGGTTAGATCTACTTACCAGAAGTGGAAGTCTCCGCCAAATCCTTGGCCGTCACGTCCGAAGTACTAATGACAAGAACAATGGCCAGAAAAAGGCCAAGGAAAACAATTGCTTTGTAACCCATTTTAGTTGATTGGATGGAATTAGCCGGATTGAATGAAATTGAAGTTCAGTGTTGATGTCCATTTATAGCCCAGGGAGGTATCACCAGGCTGAGAGTGCACATTAAAATATGTTTGGTATTGAGGCACGTTGGCAGGATGTGTGGTTGGCTGTGGAGCAGACCATAGTCTTTACTGCAATAAATTATGGATTTTTAATCCGAAATTTTTTGGCAATATTTGTTAGTTTTTTGTCACAACAAAGTTATGTTGATGAAATACCTTTGATGCCCTTTTGTAACAACAAGCTTCGTAGTAATAAATTTGTTATGACAAAATCTGAAACTCGTTACAAGAAAAAAAAAAAATACTATGGTGATTAAAAGAAAGTTTCAATAGTAGTTACAAACTATTTTGTCACTGTGTGTAATTCTTTTGTTGACATGTGGCTGAGATTTGTCACAATAAAGTACTATTTCTACGAGGTATAAAAATATTATGGGGAAACTATTTTGTCACAAAAACTCAGGTTTCGTATATAGAAAGCTGTTACGACAAAATAAATTTGTTACAATTGGTAATCTAATTTCATCATTATAAACTTGTGCTGATAAAAAACCTCATTCAGAAGCTATTAGGATAAAATTTTGCGGAAAACATGTGCTATTGATAAAAATATTTTGTCACTATTACAAGTTCACAACTGATTCAGAAGCTAGTTGCATAAATATTACATAATTAGCAATACTTATCTTTCATTCACGAGACACAAATTAATTATTCATGTCAAACAAGTATTTCCTAAGAAAAGATTTGCGCAAAAGAGATCCAACGCAAAACAAGTTATGAAATAGTAACTTAATCGTAAGCAATACGATTAAAGTTCCGCATAATCTACTTCATCCCAATTAAATTTTTTTTAAAAGAAATGTCTTAGAAATAGTAGAAGTATTGCAAAGAATTTAATTATTTCCTCCGAAACTCTTGCCTGGGCGGGTGCATAAATTATTTCCAAATTATTTAAGATGTAAATATTTCAGAGAAAACTATTATTGTGTCTCGGGTTTTGGCTTTGGTCTCAGTTCTTCATTATCTTCTGTTTCTTGTTTGAGTCTGGTTGGTCCAGTAGTTTGCTTGGAGTCTGCTAAGGAGTAGCTGCTGTTTTCTCCCCTAGTTTTATTTGCTGAGTTTGATGGAACCGTGGTGGTGCTTGCTGAGCTTCTATGTAAAGACCTGAAGGCTTTTTCTTTTGGAAGGCTGTTGGGTGCTCTATTTGTGCTGATCCTTGGTCAATTGCTGCTGTGATGAAGCAATGTATGGATGTGTTTGAAGGTTCTAATTTTCTGCTGTTAACAATGCTCCTTGAAGGCCCAGTTCTAAAGGTGCCTGAAGGATTTGCACTACTCTCATTGGTACGTACCTGTTGTTTTGATGATTCTAGTCGGTTTATGCTGCTGCTTGTGGATTGGATGCTCTCATGGTTTGGGTGGTTGGCTGTTTTGATGGTTTGGGTGGAGACAACCTATTGCTATGCACTGCTATATGGCTCATGGGGTTGAATTGCCCCCTTTTTTTTTATTCTTTTGTTTTCCTTTCCCTTTCAGCATTTCGCTGAATTTTCTTTCCCTGCCTTTACTCTGCTTTGTGCTTTGTATTTGGTTTTTGCTCGATGTACACTTTGTCGAGTTCTAATAAATTTTATTGCCGATCAAAAAAAAAAAAGATACGGGGACGTGTACGGATGGGAATTTCGACACGACACGCAATTCCGACATAATATATATAAGTAGGTTAAGGTTGGTTACTTTTTTGCGCAGAACGCTAATACGACACCGCATGTAAAAAAGCTACTGTGCTAAACAAGTTATCATAGAGCTGAGAAAATTTTGACACAAATATAAAATAACACAACACGAATACGATGCAATGCATGGTGCCCATCCCTTGGGACGTGTCCATATGTCCGCAATGGAAAGAGGATCGATTTTACCGTTAACATTGTCGGGGTAGAAATTACGAGTATTTTGTTGTCGGGGCTATTAAAATATGGATAGATTTTCTGTGGGATCTACCACTGCATGTCTGCATTATTAAGAACTGAGAAACTTGTAAACGTGTAAACTTCCAAGACGATGGTCCCGACCCCGTAGATAAGGTGACTGATTTTTAAACTCTTTTTTTTTTTTTTTCTTTAATTAGAGTTATCCTCTGGAAAAAAAAAATGCGCTTCAACCCAAGGGATAACTCTGAGGTACACCAGAGATAAGCAAATCTAGACGTATTGAATTCGAAACTTGGCAATCTTTTAGGTTCATGCTACAAGAGACAAATGTTTTGTAAATTGTAATCCTTAGTCCGGGTGTAGATGGTATTTCTTAATTTGACCGAACTAGATAAAGGAGTAGTTGATGTGTGGAGGGTGAGATCTCCAATCACTACATATCATTACGACGCGAAGTAAGAGGGGTTGGGTCGATTATTTTGACACGTACATGAAAATGCATGACACGCTCCGTCTACACGAAAAATTATACTGGACTAATACACGTTAGAGTCATGTAACTTGATAAGGACACATATAGCCGTTTAATTTTCCGTATCGACTCGTTAATCCCAAATGACACCACTAAAAAACGATACGACACAAAGCCGACTTTGCTAGCGCATAGCCCCTACTTGTGTTTCTTTAAAGATTACTTTGATTCTTTTGAATTTCTTAATCAGTAGAAGATTTTATTTTTTATTTTTTGACAAACAAGCAAATTCCATAAATAGAAAACATTAAATATTGTCCATAGCTGCCTTGGCAAGATTATGGGCAGCAGTTACAATACATCTAGCTACTTTTATAACTTTAACATAATCAAAACTAATACATAGATGACAAAAATTCAAGAGGTTGAGTTAAAACTGATGCATTCATTGGGTTGTTGAGTCCTTTGACAAACTCCATGCTATCGGTATTGATGCACACTTCCTTAAAAACCTTATTCTTTGGCTAAGTTTTCCATTTGATAAAATGGACATTTGCTAAAATCAAGTGAGTGATTTTATCAAATGAAGTGGGGAGGTGATTTTATCTCCAATAAATCTGGACACATGTGCATCCAGATTCATTGGAGATAAAATCACCTCCCTGCTTCATTTGATAAAATCACCCACTTGATTTTAGCAAATGTCATATGTTCAGATTCATTTGAGATAAAATCACCTCCCCACTTCATTTGATAAAATCACCCACTTGATTTTAGCAAATATCCATTGTATCAAATGGAAAACTTAGCCCATTGCAAAACCAAAATACTTGCTCTGATTTCTACTAAAGTTGCAGAACTCGCTTTGTATTCCATCACTTGCTGGACTTCCTCTGCATCTTGACCCCTATTCTTCACCCAAGCAATGACTCCTTTTAACGTACTCAAGTTCACAAAATGCTTCTGATTGGCAACATATGTTCCTCGATTAGATATGCTGAAAATGTGGCTAACTTCTGCTTCTCTCCTAATATGTGGTTATTTACTCACTATGCCCCCAGAGTCAAGCATGGCCTTCGATTTGCTCTTCCTTTCTGGATCAAAACTGAGTCTCAAGGCTGCAAATCTGGCTAGTACTGCATCACGATCTGTTGTCTCACCTCGAAATACTTTATCATTACAGTTACACCAGATAATCCAAATCATACATACTGAATCACATATCGCTCTTTTATCTAGGCGCAATTTTAAGCCAACTTTCCAACCATTCAGTAACCGACATAGGGCTACCACTATCAAAATCAAAACCCAAATGGGAAGCTCTCCATAGGAGAGAAGGCACTTAAAGAACAGGTGTTCTAGAGTTTCATGCTCTGTCTCGCACATTGGGCATGCCAACTCGATATCCATTGCTCTTCGACTCAAAACATCTTTAACCGCCAAGATGCCATGAACTACTTTCCAAATGAAAATCATGAACTTGGGAGGAAAATTCAAAGCCCATACTTTTGAATATGATATCAAATCTGTGGTCTTAGATGTATTGCGTGAAGTTGCACGGAAATTACTCCATGTTTGCATTCCTCTCTAATCAAAGCAGTCTTGCTATAGGATTTAAGAGTTTACTCCCTCCTAAAGTCTCTGATTCAATTCACCTTGTCATCTTTTATGGAAATTATAAACGTACTATTTGAAATAAAACTCCAAAAATTTAAACTTTTTGTGAGTCAAGTCGATTCAGATTGGGATGTTTATAGAAATCCGAATTTACGTAAAGCGAGAAAAAACAAGGGACAAAATGAGAATGTTGGAATAATGTTTTGGAAACCTTTAAAATAGACAATCTTTATGGCACATCCGAAAATAAAATACTAGACCATCCATGCAGGACAGATGCTTTTCGAAGTGGTGACATGTCCATATATATCTTCACAATGGAAAGAGGATTAACTTCATCTATAATACTAAGGACATAAAATTCCATCATAACACAACAAAAACAACAACAACCTGCGTGGCATTGCATCGTTGATGGTTATAAAATAGTTTCAAAATACTTATTTTCCCAATCAAATGTGTAGTGCCACACAAGCTCTTGTGGTTAGTGGTGTGATAGAGTCTGTGCCCATAGTATTATTGTAACTTCCTTTCCCGTAATCTTTGATAGTATAATTTCCGAAGTACCCAAAAAAAAGTAAATGCAAAGAGCTTTTTATAAAAAAAAATGCAAAGAGATTTTAACTTTTTGTGGGAATAAATTATTCTCACTGTGTTTGGTTTAGAGTTTTGAGAAGAAATTTTTTGAGAAATTTTTTGAGATAGTGTTTGGATGAGTTTTTGGAAAAAGTAATAATTAGAAAGATGTGTAATGATTGGAGAGAGATAGAGAGAAAAATGAAAATAATGATTGGATAAAAGGATATGAGTAGAGAGAGAAAAGTGATTAATGATTGGAGAGATGAGAGAGGGGGAAGGAATCTTTTTGGAAAATTTTTTGGAAATGTGAACCAAACACAGCCTCTGTTATCGCTTATCCGGACTCGTCCATAAAGGTGTAACATATGGAAATGTCAGGCCAGTATAACTTTTCTGCCATTGTTTTAAAGAAATAGACTTATAATCCATTCGCATTCTTTTTACCAAGTGCGTGCTGAGTAATTTTATAAAATATCTTACTTTACCAAGTGTGTTGAGATATTTTACCAAGTGCGTGTTGAGATATTTTACCAAGTGCGTGTTGAGATATTTTACCAAGTGCGTGTTGAGTAATTTTATAAAATATCTTAGTTTACCAAGTGCGTGTTGAGTAATTTTGGGCTTTTGTATTATCTATGGTACTTTGACAATATATATATATATATATATATATATATATATATATATATATATATATATTTAATTCTAAGCTGTTCATTTCCGATCATGAACGGCTGTGATCGGCCTAACAACCATGCTGTCCTCGAAAGGACAACACTCTCCCCCAATCTTGTAATACATTTGCATTCTTTTTATTTTAAGTTGGGAAGTGTTATTGACACTCTCTTTTTCTCTATTGGCACTATATTTTTTTTTGTTTTTAATAGGTAAACTTACTCTTACATTTTAGATACTCCATAAAGACAAAAAATGAGTGCCAATAAAAAAAAGTGGAGTACCAATATCAATTCAATTTAAGTAATATCTTACTTTGCTAAATTTCAATTCAGTTAATGTGAGAAGAATTATTTATGAGAGGATACCAAAAATACCTCTGAAAATACTGAAAAAGGAAAAACTACCAAAAACACAATAGTAGGCTCACAATCGATAAGATATCTGTCTGGTATCCCACAATAGATAAGATAAACACAATTTTGGTATATATAGTCCATTTGTGTATGGGCTTTTTGTGTCCAATCAATCATTTAGGCCATTTGTGTTTTACCAGGTTCAACACCGATCCACCAGGCTTCCGTTGGGCTGGACCATGGTTTTGGGATTTTGAGTTTTTGAGTGGAAATCGACAAAATACATTATGCTAGAATACGTTCTTGAAAGTGAGATATACTTCAAGGAGAAAATATTCTTTATACTGGTGGTGTAAACCAAGATTTTCTTAAAATCGATTGCATTGCGCTACGTGTCCATGTTTTACCTTTTAGGATCACTATTTGTCCACATGGCACAATGTAATAAATTTGGAAGAAACTTTGGTTTACACCACCGGTGTAAAGAACGTTTTCCCCAATTCAACTTGATTTTAGATTCTAAATTAATATTTTTAGACTTTTCATAAATTATACATTATTTATAATATACTGCGAAACATTCAAAATCAGCTCCTCGTTACTTAAAACATATCACGAATAGTACGTGATTTAAAACAAATTGAAACCAAACACGCTTAAATACAAACCCCAGCCCTTAGGGTTGAAATAGTACATGACTACCAATTCCAAGGGCCTTATTGGACATCCTCCATTATTGATACATATTTTAACACGGCGCACAAGGCATCATAAATTCGCACATACACGACGTTAATTCCTTCATTAATAACCACCACCGCCATGTCCACCTCGGCCTCCTTTGTGTCCTCCGCCACCGCCTCCTTTGCCACCACCATAGTTACCGCCACCGCCACCGCCATAGTTACCGCCACCGCCACCGCCTCCTTTGCCACCACCATAGTTACCGCCACCACCTCTGCCACCGTCATCTACACTACCATTATTCTGTTCCGCTGCACCAATGATGTACATTATACATATGCAAGCATGTTACGTACTTTTGACAATCAATGACAAATAAAGGAAAAAAAGAACTGCCGATAAAATAAAAATGAGAAAAGTTGCTTTTCTTTGACTGGTTGTTGTATGCTAGTTATGTAAAGATGACATAAGCAAGCTTGAAGTTTGAATATTTTAGAAATTACTTGAAACAAGTTTGGCAATAATTGCAGGTTTTCGTAATTTTGTTTTGACTTATCTTGACTTCTTAATTGGCACAAGTATTTTCGGACACCCAAAATAAAATAAAAAATGTCAAGGTCCAGGAAAAGTTTTCCCGAAAATCTCCAGAAAAGAGAAACAAATGGTTCAGATTCAAAGTAATGTGAATCTCAACCACTAATTTCAATTTTCTGAACATTTTCGAGGAACTTTTCATACACCCTCCTAACCCTCAAAGAAAATAAGGGACAAAACAATGGCCAGTTTAGTATTTTGACTTCTCAAATTCAAGTAATAAAATCAAAGAAAATTCTAAAATCCACCTAATAAGTTGTCCTTAAGGTTTAAAAAGAGTGAAAAGTGCTTGTGAAGGTGTTTTAAAATATACAAAAAGTACAATAAAATATATGCTTTTTGTCATTCTCTTTTACTTATTGTTAGCCAAGGTTAGATCTACTTACCAGAAGTGGAAGTCTCCGCCAAATCCTTGGCCGTCACGTCCGAAGTAATGAGAAGAACAATGGCCAGAAAAAGGCCAAGGAAAACAATTGCTTTGGAACCCATTTTAGTTGATTGGATGGAATTGGCCGGATTGAATGAAATTGAAGTTCAGTGTTGATGTCCATTTATAGCCAAGGGAGGTATGTATCATCGGCAGGATGTGTGGTTGGCTGTGGAGCAGACGATGGTCTTTAATGCAATAAATTCTGGATTTTAATACTGAAAAATTTTGGCACTATTTGTGGGCTCCTTTGGAAAAAAAATTAAAACCGGATTATTGGTTTTTTCATTTTGTCCTTATTCAATTTTTTTTTTTTTGCATTTGTTAGTTTTGCTTCAAGATTTTGTGATTTCTGGATTCCTCTCGACGAGACGAATTTAACAAATATTTATGGTCAAACCAAATATTTTTTATGAATAAAGCCGAAATACTTGGATTATTAGATTAATTTTGGCTTTATTAAAAAATATTTAGTTTGCCCATAAATTTATACTCTCTTTGTCCCGCAAAGTTAGACACTTTTGGAAGTTCTAACTTTTAAGGAGGAAATATTATTCTATTGTAAAAATCCCAAGTGTCCAATCTTACCCTCCAAGTGTACTTTGACTTGTGCGTTAAAATTTGAAATTCAAATTTTGTGCTCAAAAGAAAAGGGTAAAATGGGAAATTTGTCATATTTTGCTTTTGACTTTTCAAAGTGGACAAATTACATGGGACAACAAAAAACATGAAAGTGTTAAACTTTTAGGGACGGAGGGAGTACTTGTTAGATTCATCTCGTTAAGAGGAATCCAGAAACCACAAAATCTTGACGCAAAACTAACAAATGCAAAAAAAAAAATTGAATAAGGACAAAATGAAAAAACCGATAATCCGTTTTTTATTTTTTTCCAAGAGTGTTTTTTGTCACAACAAAATTATGTTGATGAAATACCTTTGCTGCCCTTTTGTAACAGCAAGCTCGTAGTAATAAACTTGTTATGACAAAATCTGAAACTCGTTACAAGAAACAAAAATAACTATGGTGAAAAAGAAAGTTTCAATAGTAGTTACAAACTACTTTTGTTACTGTGTGTAATTCTTTTGTTGACATTTGGCTGAGATTTGTCATGATAAAGTACTATTTCTATGAGGTATAAAAATATTATGGTGAAACTATTTTGTTACAAAAACTTAGGTTTCGTCTATAGAACGCTGTTATGACAAAATAAATTTGTTACAATTGATAATCTAATTTCACCATTATAAACTTGTGCTGATAAAAAACTTCATTCGTCACGAAAAAAGAAACGAAAATAAAAGTTAATTTTGCTACAACATCATCATTAATTTTGTTACCACTAGGACAATTCTATCATTACGTACGTACCATTTGTGAAAAAAAAAAAATAGTTAGCTACAAGGCCCACAACATTACTATATATGAAATTCATCACAACATATAAGAGGAGTTTTCTTGTTGTGATAAAGGGATTTTGTCGCAATAGGTTACAAAATCTTCTTGTCACCATAACCCAATTATTATTATGAGAGAGACATGCTATCAGGATAAAATTTTGCGGAAAATTAAACATGTGCTATTGATAAAAATATTTTGTCACTGTTACAAATTCACAACTGATTCAGAAGATAGTTGCATAAACATTACATAATTAGCAATACTTATCTTTCATTCACGAGACACAAATTAATTATTCATGGCAAACAAGTATTTCCTAAGAAAAGATTTGAACAAAAGAGATCCAATGCAAAACAAGTTATGAAATAGTAACTTAATCATAAGCAATACGATTAAAGTTCCACATAATCTAGTGCATCCCAATTAATTTTTTTAAAAAGAAATGTCTTACAAATAGTAGAATTATTGCAAAGAATTTAATTATTTCCTCCGAAACTCTTGCCAGTGCGGGTGCGTAAATTATTCCTAAATTATTTAAGAATAGAAATTACTCCATGGCTGCATTCCCGTCTCATAAAATTCGCGTCAGTTGTTATTAATATACGGGGACGTGTATGGGTGGGAATTTCAACACAACACGAGAATCCGACATGATATTAGCCGGTTAAAGTGAGCTATTTTTGACACGAAACCCTAATATGACACGGCACATAAGAAAAACTACTAACCATGTCATGATAGTGTTGAGAGAATTTTGACACAAATACGAGACGAATACGATGAGACGCATGGTGCCCATTCCTTGGGACGTGGCCATATGTCCGCAATGGAAAGAGGATCGATTTGACTTTGTAACGTTGTCGGGGAAGAAATTGTTTTGTGGGATCTACCACTGCATGTGTCTGCATTATTGAGAACTGAGAAACTTGTATACGTGAAAACTTCCAAGACCATGGTCCCGCTCCCGTATACATAAGATAAGGTGACTGATTTTTTATTTTTTTTATTTTTTCCTTTAATTAGAGTTATCCTCTGGAAAAAAAAAAAAAAGCGCTTCAACCCAAGGGATAACTCAGAGGGACACCACAGATGAGCAGATCTAGACATATTGAATTTGAAATTTGACAATCTCTTAGGTTCAAGTTGCAAGAGAGAATTTTTTTGTAATTCCTAGTCCGGGCGTAGATGGTATTTGTTAATTTGACACGGCTAGATAAAGGAGTAGTTGACGTGTGGAGGGTGAGATCTCCAAGCACTACTAGTCAATACGACACGGAGTAAGAGGGGTATGTTGGGTCGATTATTGTTTGATACGTCCATGAATATGCATGACACGCCCCGTCAGCACAAAAAATTATACGGGACTAATACATGTTAGAGTCATGTAACTTGATAAGGACACATATAGCCGTTTAATTTTCCATATCGACTCGTTAATCCCAAATGACACCACTCAAAAACGATAAGAAACAAAGCCGACTTGGCCAGCCCATAGCCTCTACTTGTGTTTCTTTGAAGATTACTTTGATTCTTTTGAATTTCTTAATCAGTGGAAGATTTGATTTCCCAAAATCATATTTTGTCAGATTCTGTACAAAAATTTCAACGTAATTATGGAAAACAAGACATGCATATTATTATGCAACCCATTACGAAACATTTTTTCAAGAAAAAACTTGCTGAATATTGAATTTCCGTAATCACTCTGTTTCCAGGCTATGAAGTCCAAAATTAATGAAATTCATTTAGGCTAGTATCCTAATTAGTTCGGGAGCAAAACTTCTTATTCCATAGTTGTTAGTTTATTGTTTTAGTTGCAATCGTACCTAACTATTTAATTTTGAGACCTATGTATAGTTGTGGTTTAAGGCATTTGTCAAGTCATGATTTGGTTTTACTAATTTTTTTCTTGAGATTTTATCATTTTCTATGATTATGATAGTATTAAATGTCCTCATTTTTTTTATTGGTTAAATAAGTTGCTAGTGTTGTTATGTGCATATTATTAAAACATAACTAAGGAACTTAATAGTATTAATCCGAACACGATAAAGCAGTTTGGATTAGTATTAAGATACTCCATTTGACATGTTTATGTTAATAGGTGTTTTGACACGAATCCGAAAAACCAAATTGCCGGACAATGGAGGTTGGGGCAATTAATTGGGGAGCATTATTGAGCAATGGTACACTTTTTGTCTTTGAACCAAGACAAGTGATCATGACAGGACACGAATATTGTGTGACACGACATGATGCTCACCCTTAAAGATGTGCTGTAAACTAGCCCGAATATCCCTGACCCTCGAATCCACTGAATCTGATGGACTGATGGTATTCACAGGAAAAATGCCAACCAAATGAATTAATGTAGAACTCATTTAGCTTCCCAGGAAAGCTAACAAATGTCATGTGCCAAGCATGCGACTTCAAATTAAAAAGATGTAGAATCTTCTACCCAAACACAAGCCCACTAATTTAATCGTTTGGGCCAAAACAAAATTATTTGGGCTAACACAAAATTATTGAGCGTCCACAAAATTAGAATAAGGAGGGACCCAACAAGTGTATGCTCAGTTTAAGTATATGCTTGGGTTTAGATACGTTCTTTACTGCTGCTGAATTGGATTTCTCTAATGCTGAGATTGAACATATATAATTATTCTGTTATTGCTCTACTGTTGCTGAGATCTGTTATTACCACTCTGAAGACCTGTGACATTTCCTGAAGACCCATGTGTATGCCCAATTTCTGTGTATGCATGGGTTTATTCCTCTTCTTGCTGATGTTGAATTGGATATTATCTACTGCTGACTATTGGTTATGCTCTTGCTGCTGCGGATTTGGACTGCTTCTCCTTGATGATTTGACACGTTTTTTTGCTAAGGTCCTAATGTACTCGTGTTCAATTATGTTGATCCAAGCTATGCAGTTTGGGATTAATGCTCATATGATATGCTAAAGTTGGATAGATGCAAACGTTATACTCTTGCTGCGGCTCAATTGAACTGCTTCTCCTTGATGCTTTGGCACATCCTTTTACTGAGGCTCTAAGTTAATTAGTTAGATGCAAGCGGTGCTGCTACTATATTAAGCTAGGAGGATACTTTTGATGCTGTTTCGTTTTGCTGCTGTTGTATTGATGTTTGGAAGGATTTTTTATGCTTCTTTGGATTGTACACATACTTCTGCTGTACTGCCTTTGTTTCATTGTAGTCTATGAAGCACAGATACAGATATGCGATACGGATACGATAAGATATGGATACGCAGATAAGTAATTTTTCAAAAAAGTAGGATACGATACGTTGGGGGATACATTGAATATAAAAGTAAATAAAATATATATTTTATATATATAATTTTTAATTCCTAATAAATGAAATATACATTATATAAAAGTAAATAAAAAGAAATTATAGATATATAGATATTATAGTTTGACCACGCTTCGTTAGATGTAGAAAATAAAATATACAAAAGCTGGGGTCTTAAATTGATATAATAACAAATACTAGAGCATATAAAAAGATAGGAACTTAAATTGGGGGGCTTCCAGTGTAATTTAGCTTATTAGAGGTAGGAGTACAAAACAACACAGCACCAGATCTAATTGCAATTTTACCCCACATATTTACCCCCTCGCGTATCCGAAACGTATCCTAGCGTATCCAAAACGTATCCGAGCATACCCAAAACCTATCCAAGCGTATCCAAAACATATCCGAATACCAAAAAATAAATTTAAATTTTGGATACTTTAAAAAATGTATCGGATACGTATCCAGAGCGTATCTGTATCCGATACCCATACGATACAGAGGCCAAAATAGAGTATCCGTGCTTCATAGATTGTAGTTTTCAGTATTTCGCTGAATGCTTTCTTACTTTCCCTTGCCTATACTTTGCTTCGTGCTTAGTATTTGGCTTCTCCTCGTTGTACCCGTTGTCGAGTTTAATAAAATTTTGTTGCCGATCAAAAAAAAAAAAATTCCTATATTGTGAACATCCATCAATCTAGAAAATTAGCAATTGAATACCTAATATATTAGCTTAAAACAAAGTACTACTCTTAATGACAAAAATAAAAAATAAAGAGAGCAAAAAGTATCTATTGGTATGTATTTCGTATTCTGGCTTTTCTCTGAACAACTAATCAACTCTATATGAACACTGATCAGGAAAAAATATTATACAAGTAATCCATATAATAGCTAGGCCAGTTTTTGAATCCTATACATCTATTTATCTTTAAGCTCATTCTGTTATGTAAAACGCATCCTCTGCCAGGTATGAACACTCATTTTTTCCATATTTTATTTAGCAACGCTTTTCCCAGATTTGAATTCCTATAGATCAGCCATTATCAATAATAAAACCAGCCATCAAGAAAATTACTAGTCTTTATGAAAGATGCAATTAGCATTGTAATGACTATATTATACGATAATAAAATTTACAAAGGTAATTCTAACATTAGGTTTAATACAGTACTCTCACATCTACAATATCTTGAATGTATCATTTTTTCCAATGATTTTGAATGACCATTCTAACAGGGATGGAGCTAGAGGGGGGTCAAGTAGGGGCGGTCTCCCCTGCAAGTTGAAAAAAAAACCTCTAGTATTATATAGAAAAATAAAAAAATTTCCTATGAATTAGATAGGCTCGCCCTTGCAAAGTATCTTGGAAAAAAAATTCGCCCCTGCATAGTAAAATTCCTGGCTCCGTCCCTGCATTCTAACTAAAATCCAAGCCACGGAAACAATCTTTGGTTTAGAACGAAATTGGAGCGTCACTTAAACGGTGCCCCTAAATACAAAATATCATCCTGATAAACGGTGGAAACATGTTGATATAAGTGGGGTCACTTGACCCTATTCACTTTAATTTCTCGTAAGAATATTTGATAGTTTGTAGCCAATTTGCTTTTATGACCCCACAAAAAAATTACAAAATTGCCTCAACCAACTAGTTAGTGCATATAGCATTTTTGTCAATTGTAACATACTATTTCAAGTTAATCTATAAAATATTAGCTCAATCGAATAACAATAATTGCTTAATACGTTGTCGAACTTTTTTCAAAATTAATTTAAAATGTAAAATCTTGAATTTCGAATGAAAATTTTGAAAGAATCGATTTACTAGTTACAATTGTTTGTTTTAAGTGATATTTTATAAATTATGTTTGCCTTGACAAAAGAATTAAAAAAGTGAAAGAATTTAAAGAAAATTTGGCCTACAAAAAATCTGTCCTTTTTGAGTAATTTTTGTCATAAGGGAACTTTTTAAAGTTTTGGTCATAGTTTGTTTCCTTTTAGATTCTTCTCATAGAGACGGTTTAATGATACACAAAAACTCGACAAAACAATGGCACGGTTTAATGATACACAAAAATTTGACAAAACAATTATCAGATGCATAAAAATTGAATAAGGACAAGAAATTCAAAATAATTATTTAGCCAAACTAGGCCTTATTGCATGTCAAGAAGCCCTATTGTCAAGGAAGGATAGACTTTTGCAAAAACAATGTAATATTGACAATCCTTCTACGTACAATATGGAATTGAGGTACCTCAATGAGAGCAAAGAGAAAAAGATTCATTATTTACGTTTCATGAAAATTTCAATGAAAATCAGGATAGCGCAAGAAACTTCGGCCAGAGGGGGGTCCCTAGATTTGGTATAGTTGGCCTTTATCAAAAAAATTTAGAAATAAATTAGAGTTTTTTAAGAATCAGTGAAATTTCACTAACTTTTGAGGTCACTGGCCGGGAGGTGTTTCTGGGCGGAGGTGGGAGGCAATGATGATAAAAATTTAGAACTAAAAATTGTTTTTAGTGAAATTTCACTAATATTTGAAGAGGTTTAATTATTTCCATCAAAAAGTTTAGAAGGCATGGTATCCTCGCTCATACATTTTTTGTTTTGCCTGGGATTGGTGGGAATTAATTCCCCTACACTAGACCAGTCTGCTGACCGCTCGTATTCTCCTCTCCTCACTATAAGAAAGTTGAGATACCCAGCGGGTGAAAGCGTAAGCTTGCCTCAAAACACTGCTATTGACATGCTTAATTAGATCCGTCATTGGCTTGGATAAATTTTCATCATATTTCGCTAGCCTCCACCCATAGGACAAGCAATCCTACTATTATAACAGGCCACGAAGTATGAGAAAACAAACCCACGAGCATGCATGAGGCCTGACGGGTTAAGCAGTGTAGAATACGAAACATTCAAACAGGGGAAAAAAGAAAAAGAAAAAGATCCTTGTGCTTTAGAACATAGTATCATTAAAGGTACATGTTTTTACATGGAACCAAACACTGATAAACACAAACCATGCCCTCACAGAAGAACTAGGTCATAATCGGATATCATCCATTATTCATACGTACTCTTATAACACGGTGCACAGATATCATAAATGGCACCTATAAGCTATAACGTTAATTCCCTAGCTCCTCAATAACCGCCGCCGCCTCGGCCTCCTTCGTAACCGCCTCCTCCTCTTCCACCTCGGCCTCCTTCATAACCGCCGCCGTGCCCACCTCCGTATCCTCCACCATGTCCGCCTCCGTATCCTCCGCCATGTCCACCTTCGTAACCTCCCCCTCGTCCGCCTCCATATCCTCCCCCTCGTCCGCCTCCATATCCTCCTCCACGGCCGCCTTCATAGCCGCCGCCACGCCCGCCTCCGTATCCACCGCCACGCCCGCCTCCGTATCCACCGCCACGCCCGCCTCCATAACCGCCGCCGTACTTGGCGTCATCTACGCCATTAGTTTGTTCAGCTGCACAAGGGTGGCAATTATTATACGAACGCATTCAAGCAAAATGTCGGGTTGAAAGTTCAAACTCAATGAGGTGGCTTTGGGTTGATTGGTCAGAGTATTAAATGGCCAAGACCAATCCCATATGAACCACTTGATCAGTCGTTTAAGTTCACTTGTATAGTTGCATTCCAACTTCAATTATTGGCACTTCAAAAGAACTTGAATTTTAGCATGGCAAAAGATTATAGTCAAAGCTCCGTCGTTTCGCCGCATTATACTTCTATCCTCGTAGAATTAGAGAAAACATTTTTTACACTAACGGTGTAACTTAAGTTTTTTCCAAATCGATTGTATTGCGTCATGTGTTCATGTTCTACCTTTTGGAACTACTGATTGGACACCAGGCGTAATATAATAGATTTGATGGAAAATTTAGTTTACACTACCGGTGTAAAGAATGTTCTCCCGTATAATTAAAGACAAGAGTTATCAAGTTTGGAGGTGTACACAATTCCGCCAATTAATTTTCCATTATTATGCTTTTTATTTTTGGAATATGATTTCGGAGTATTAATTAAGCACACAAACTACTGGCCCGGGTAGCAACTGAGATGATTAATGAAACAATTTAAGGCAAATCTATGCATTAATCAACAAGGTACAAAATCAATAAAATCAGATTAGATAGACTCACTAGAAGTGGAAGTTTCAGCCAAATCCTTAGCTGCTACCTCCGAGGTAATGAGAAGAACAGTGGCCAGAAAAAAGCCAAGGAAAATAATTGCTTTGGAACCCATTTCTCTCTTCAGTTGATTGGATGAAATTGGATGGAATGAATATTGAAGTTCAATTTTGATGTCTATTTATAGACTTAGCTAGAGAGAGATTTCAATGGCTGTGAGAACACTTTAAAATGTGTGTGACATACGGGGCACGACACATTAAAGAGTGTTTGACATCTTCGTCCCAATGTGGTTGGGAGTTAATAGTTGGTCATTTAATTATCCCTAAGTCAACTAGGTTAGGGGAAACTTCCTTAATGTCTTTTTAGTCCAAAATAAGGAGTAAACTTCATTAATGTCTTTTTAATTATCCCTAAGTCATCTTTTGGAGAGTCTTTTTTATTCTTTGTGAGTAAGCTACAATACACGTATTTGAGTTCAAAATACCCTTTTTGGGTTTTATTAAAATGTGCCCCTTATGCATGGATGGATCCAGGAATCCAATCCAGTGAGAGCATTTTATTAATTGTCATTGTGCAATTTTTTTCCTAGTCAACGATTTTGTTTGGGACAAGAAATCGTTTAAGATTGATTCTAAACCTAATATCAGACAAGAAATTATTGAAGGTTAGAGACCATTGTAAAAGATCTCCAAAATTAAAAAATATCTAAGTTAAACAATTTTCTCATAATATTGTATCATTTTCTTAAAAAGAAGAGAAAAAATTAAAATTTAGGGAAAAAATGTTAGGGGAATTGTTATTACCATTATAGGTTTAAAATATATAATAAAACTACCATGTTGTTGTGCAATGAACGTTGATGGTCTAGTGGCAAGAGGAGAAAACATTGATTTTGGAACCAAAGGTCCAGAGTTCAAACCTCAACGATCACTATTATTTGATAACCTTTCAAATTTTGTTGCTTAAAAAGGAAGAGATTGGAGTAAACTCATGACCTCCGGCTTGGAGGTAGGTGTGCCTTACCACCAGACAGCACATGGGTTATGTTACGTGACTCCGACACAAATAATATATAAATGAAACTCATTTTCCATAGTTATTTATTTATTTTTTTTACATTGACAAGTGGTTTTACATTGACAAGTGGGGGTCAGCGGGGGCATGTGCCCACCCCCCCGGATACGTCCCTACCCCTAGACACATGATAAGGTTCATTAAATGAATTTAATTAAATCCACTTTTATAAAAAGTAGTAAAATTAATTGATATATTTTGATTTCCCATGCAAAAAATAGTAAAAAAGTTTGTGCCTATTGTATACTCCCTCCGTCCCAAATTGGATGTCCATTTTTGAAACCCGTACAATTTTTCAATTGTTATATCTTTCAATTTATAATGTTTTTCGTAACTATGTATACTTTGTATTATAGAACTCGTCGAGAACTATCAAATAAGATGCATATTGAATATTTTTGGAGATTCATATTGAAAAACATAAGCGATTGAAAATGGCACGGATTTAAAAAATGGACATCAAATTTGGGAACGGAGGGAGTATAACTTAGATTTTCCATGCACACAAAGGTTTAATTATACTCATTTAATAAACCTTATCATGTGCTTGGGGGAACATTTTAACAAAACCATTAGAAAAAACTGTAATTTGTCTTCAACTTTAAGCAATAAAAAAATTACTCTAAAAAGTTAGTCCAAAGGCATCTTCGAATAGTATTACTTTTTTGGGGGGTAAATATCCTCGTAGTATTACTAGTTCTTCTAGTTAGCATCACAAGTCTGTTTCAACTTTCAGATTAGTGTTTGACATCGGATTTTTCCCTACTACTTCTAATTATTAGAGTAAATTAATGACGTAGAGTAGAGACAGTGACACCAGACACGTCAAACAAACCCTACCGCAGGCGAAAGCATGACTTTCGTAAAGGTAAAACGGTGCAGTGTATATCATATTGCTCCCACGGCCCATGACTTTCGTAAAGGTAAAACGGTGCAGTGTGTATCATATTGCTCCCACGGTGAGCCGTGTTCGAGCATAATAAGACATTTGCATTTGCATACCCTTGACATTATACATGCCATTTTAGGGGGATCATTGCCCTCCCTCCATCGACCGGTAGAAAACCGAGGCATGAGGCTAAAAAAGTACGTAAAATTCGATAGAGTACGGAGGGTAGCTTAATTCTCTGCTTGGTACCTTGGAAAAGAAAGGAAAGGAAAATAAAACAATTTCCGCTTCGTTTGTTTGGGTCAAATTTTCCTTCTTTTTTTCTCTCTTTTATTTTATTTTCTTTTTCTTTGTTTTTCCTACGTATCAAACAGAGCGTAACTCGTGGTATTCCCCTGTGATCAAATCCCTGTGAATTATACTTACTACTACTCTGCCTTTCATAATGGCGACGTGTTCAATTGTGGCAACGAAAAGAGGAATTAACTTCCTTTATTTTCCCCCATTGTCTTCAATAGTGAAATTACAGACAGTACCAAAAAAAAAAGTACCAAAAAAAGAAATTACAAACTAAATTTAACTCCTGTTGTAAGAAATTATTTTGTTGTCGGAACTTCTTATAAACGTGGTACTTACATATGGAAATTGAGAGGCGACTCACTTTTCTTCCATTGTTTGAAAAATTTAACCCTTTTCCTCGATTCTTTTTATAGTTTAATGGTTTTTTATTTTAAATTTTAATAAGCGGGTGGTTGAGTAATTTTGGGCTTTTGTATGGTACTTTGACAAAAGGGTGAATGATTTTGGACTTTTGCGTGGTACTTTTGACAAATGGATGAATGATTTTGGGCCGCCTCATTATCAAAGACCACTAGGTACCGTGGATTGGGAACATTGTAGTGCGCAAAATTCATGTATTTCAACGATATTTAGTCTTTTTCGTTACACGCTGCATCCCTTTGTCAAAAATGATTCCAAAAACACCACAAACAAATTCATAGTTGATTAAATGTAGTACAGGTCCACACATCAAATATTTAAATATTGCTAACGAAAAAAGAACAGAAAAGAAAGATATGTACAAATACCCATAGGACGTCGGTCGAATATATGCAAGGGTCTTGCTGGGCACAATTATTTCTTTTGTCTTCATCTAGAATTAATTCCCAGGTCTGACACCAAGAACGTACGTTCAGATTTTGAAGTGGAAGATTTCAATTACCTAGCTGTGAAGTAAGACCCTAAAATTATAGCAAAAATTTCTTAGCATTATTGAAAGTGTCAGAACATTTGTCAGTGCTAAGTTTCACATCAAATAAACACATTCAAATTGCGACTTTATATGATGTTGGGTGAGTCATACTTAAATGCTTCACCTTTTAACTAGGTTTGAATTTATTCAATTTATATTAGGTCCAAGTAATTAATATTATGAACTCTCTGTCATTACTCTCCTAGGATTGGCCCTTGTGCACACAACCGCAGATTAGTGCGTTGTGCAAACTCCCAACTAACGGTATCGAAGCTGATTACTGACGATCCATGAGTTGATTCTCGGCACACCATCAATGGGTTGGCACAAGTGGATATTGAATGTGACTTCTGATGAGGCAAAGTGGCTTGATGATGGAGTGTTGTGATGGACGGTTTTCAATCAATGGAGTTGTTCAATGCAACTCCCGATGAAGCAAGGTGGTTGATGATGGGAGACTTTGATATATGGATCTGACTAAATATAGCAGTCGAGAATAAGTCTAGTTTTAGCACTACTACATACCTAGAAAATTTGTACAGAATATACCCAAAATTTGAAAATCAATGGCTCAGATTCACTTAGAGGAAATTTGGGCCATTAATTTTTACATTCTGGATACTTTCTGTGCATATTTTCTGAGCATCTAGACATTCTGGCGCAATAATTCTGAAGGGAGTAACTTATATGCCTATTCATTGGTTTTAGATAAACACGAAAGAAGCAGGCCATCCACATCAAGTGGGTGGACCATTTCAAGTATTTGTCATCTCGTATCAAAACTTATTTAAATTTGCTATTTTAGGTTTAAAAAAAATATGAAAAATATTTTAGTTTATGTGGAAGATTGCACATTTAAGTTCTTGATTCTTTTTTGCTCGATTGTGTCCTTTGTTACATGAACTCAGGTACAAGTATCGGGGCAGATGCAAATCCAAGTGTTGAAACTTAATATCAAATCTCATGATATTGGAATACATGCAAGTCCCCAAATTGGGTATAGCGATGGGGACATGTCTTGAACACTTGTTTGGAGTATATATTACATGAATTCAAACAAATGCGTTCAAACATAAAAGAGTTAAGAAAAATATGTTTTTGCCATTTCTTGTCTATGTGAAACTTGAAATGCAACTTTTCCAGTAAATGTCGTAACAAGAAGAGGATTTGAGTGTCAAAATGGATACGTGTGTCGGACATCTCGACACGGGTACTTCAAAAAAACAGAAGAATCCATGTAACATAAATTTTCTCTCAATTTGCAGAGAAATTATATATATGGGAACAATCCTCTAACGGCTTTTTAGAAATTATAACTTGCTTTGGCACACCACAGATTTGTATACTACTACTCTAATGTGTGGTAGAAGAGGTCGCTGGAACATTATTCGAGGAACAATGAATAACCTCTCCAATTTGCAGTGGCTGGCCGGGAGAAATTATTATTTTGGGACACGTTTATGTCGACTGTTTTGCATTGATTTGTGGTACCGGCCAAGTGCCAAGTCTATCACCGACACAATGGTCCCGATGGATTATTGAAGCTAGTGTTTTGGACATGTGGCATTTGGTGTGAATGTGTGGTGTACTACATTGTTGTTTTGTAAATCACGAGCCTGGGTTGCTTCGTCTAAATAAATTAAACTGGTTTATTTTATTGTCTTTATTCAATTTTTTTCGCATTTGTTAATGTCGTATTGATGTTCGTCTCGATAAAAGTATCTAAAAAGTGTAAAATTTTTAATCAAACTTTATTTTTTGTGACTAAAAACAAAAATAATAAATCACAAAAATTTAGATTATTTCAGTCTTTAGTGAACTTTTTTACAATTATCAAAATTTTAGACTTTTTCGATTTTTTTTGTCGAGACAAATCCAATTACCCAAAAAAAATCGACGCACAACTAATAAATACAATTTTTGTTTGAACAAAGACAAAAAAATAAAGGGACAGTTAATTAGGGGTCCTGTACAAAAAAGATCATTATGATTCCATCCTATGAGATTTGAATATTTATAATTCTATCCTGAAATTCAAATAAACCCCAAAATGCCCTTTCTCTCTCCTGATTTTCCTAATATATTTTCTCTCTCCTGATTTTCCTAATATATTTTCTCTCTCCTAATCTTTCCTAATTTATCTCTCTCTCTCTCTCTCTCTCTCTCTCTCTAAAATATCTCTTTTCTAATTTTTTTAATTCTCTCTTCTCTAATATTCTCACACCTAAAATCTCCAAACAAAATTAAAAGAAATAATCATGACATATTGACCTAATGCACCACAAAAAATGGCAGATTAATGCACCACAAAAAAATGGTAGATGAACCATGAAACATATGGCAGATTAATGCACACCAAAGTGCCGAGGTGCTAAACCAGTGAGCCATATTTTATTGTACCAAATCACCCAATATGGTAAATCAACAAACCATGTTCGCGTGTCAATGAACGTAGTTTATTGGTTTACCACTTTTACTATATCAATTCAGCAAAATAGTAAATCAATAAATTATATTCATTGTATGAAATAACCATCTTTAGAAAGGCATGTGAACATGATTTATTGATTTACTATTTTTATTGTATCAAATAAAAATACCAGCCTTGAATCGAAAACAAACCACCATTGAATAAAAAAATACCGCCGCCATTACCAAGATCTGAAATCCACCACCACCATACAACACAAAACAAAAGATTACAGTAATCAAAACGAGATTGTGAGATCAATCGAGATTAAAAAGTTACTCGTTGGGTTTTTCCGTCTCTGTCTAGATCGATCTATTCCGAATTTGGCAGCTTTGCACCATGTGGCCAAATCGTGATGGAGCTCTATGCCGACACCACTCCACGCACCTGAGAGAACTTTCAAAGCACTCTCCGGCCAAGACGTGATGGAGCTCTTCCTTTCTGATCTCCGGCCTTCGATCTCCAACCACCACTGCTGCGTGGTAGTGGTGGCACTCCGTCACCACCATCTCCGTTTAACCATCTCGATACAGAGAGAAAGTGAGTAATTTTAGGATTTTTTAAACATACCAGAGAGAGAGAGAGAGTGCGTGATCCGTATAATATGTAATAGGTTCTCGTTCAAAAGGCAATGATCCATATAAGAGTAACATATTTCCGTTGAATAAGGGAATAAGATAAGTAACAGTTTCCCATTCAAAAGGGAATGATCCATGTAAATGGTGTAATAGGTTAATTAGTATATATATTAATGATCTAACAGATTCATTTAAAAGGGAATGATCCGTGTAACATGTTAATTAGTATTTATATTAAAACTTTTTTTTTATAAATAGGGGCATAAATGTTAGATTATGCATTTTCAGGATTGAATCATAAATATTCAAATTCCATAGAGTAGCATCCTAAGAATATTATTAGTACATGATGCCTAATTAAAATTCTCAAAAAGGAACTAGTTTGGTTTTGCTTAGTCAAAGCAACACCTTTTCTTGATGAGCTACACTCCGTTTTGCATATATACAGTAGGCCGGGTGGCGGGTGGCGTATCCGGGCAGTGCGAATGGGCTCAAGACCAAACAAAGCACAGACCGCTCCACTTGATGGAGGCTTTGAAGGTCCCACTCCATTTTTTTTTTTCCGAAAAAGCTCCGCCAACTCTTTTCGTCTCTCTCTCTCTCTCTCTCTCTCTCTCTCTCCACCCTACCTAAACCCTTGGTTACCATATAAAAGTACCTAAACCTAAACCCTAGGGTACCCTATAAAAATGCCTAAAATCCTAACGCACCCTATGAAAGTGCCTAAACCACTAATAAAAAACTTAAATAGGAAAGTCCACTCTAAACTTAAACCCTAGGGTACCCTATGAAAGTGTCTAAACCTAAATCCTAGGGTACCCTATGAAAGTGCCTAAAATCCTAGGATAGCCCTTGAAAGTACTTAAACCACTCTTAGCAAAAAAAAAAAAAAGTACTTAAACCACTAAAAACCCTATAATAGGAAAGTGCACTCTAATTGTCTAAACCCCAAAAAAGAGTGATTGACATTAACAGTAATTATAAAAGAATGAGTGACCTTAATTATAATAAATATTTATTTTTTTGTACCGGTCCGTAATAAAACCAACTATTTTTTATGGCAAAGCCCACAAGCGACCAAATGAGTCACTTGGCCCGGAGCATTACGGGCTGATCGAGGTGTCGAATTAGACTCTGCAGGGTTGACACATGGCAGAGGAGGAGACCCGTGATTGCCGAGCTGTTCGATTTGGTCACGTCACGTGGTGCAGTCAAGTGCTACTTGACAGCATGGTACTAGGCAATCGTCATGAACGACATTACATTAAAAATGGTTTTTTGTAACATCATTGGAGAGACGAGCTCGGCATAAGGAGGACTGAGAGGCCGTTTGGCCGCCTCTTTATCAACTTATTGATTTCTCCTTTTTGCATTCTGGGTGTTTGGCAGCAACACCCAGAAACTACTTCTCCAGAAATCGTTTTTCCATTTTTCCATTTAGAAGCCAGAAATCAAAAATAGGTTTGGAGGTGTTTTTTGATTTCTACTTCTCATTTTCCCTTCCAAAACACATTCTGCACATTTCTTCCAAACACTCCTCCCACATCCAAAACTCATTCTGACCAAAAGTCAAAAAACCAAAAAGCCAAAAAGTCAAAAATCAAAAGCTAAAAAGTAGGCTCCCAAACACCCCCTGACTCTGAGATTTATGGAACCGATTTTGTTCAATTAAGGCAACCGATTTTTTTCAATTAAGGCCCTTGAGTATTTGAATTGTTAAAAAATACCTATAGAACAAAAAACTTTCATAAAAAAATTAGACAATCATTTAAGCGTATATCTACCATACGTACCTATAAAATTAGGGCCCAAAAAAATTAGTCAAAGTTTAAAGGGTTTAAGGTGATAGCTTTCCTGGCTTTATCCCACGGCCAGCTCTGAGCACAAGCTATCTTGGCCTCCAAGGCCAAACACTCCCTTGTGTAAAGGTACAGGTGCAAATGTTGGGAAAAATGAATTGCTTCCGGAGAATAATTTAAATATACATGCACTACCGGAACTAGAGACAACAAAAACTAAAGTACCGATTACAGTAACAAAACATAAGAAATAGCAAACCAAGTCTTGTGCTCGACGTGATTTCTTTGAAACAGATTCACCCCTCACCGAAGGTGTTGGAGGTTTCACTGACGTCAGTCTCCCAAGACAAAAAAAAAAAATAGACCACAGCCTTGGGAACAATACCAGCTACTGCCTTTGCGAACTAAAATTCTGCATCTCTCTTACACACACTCTGAACGAAATTCAGAAGTTACTATTTGGATAACTAAAAAATGGAGTGTTATCCCCAAAAACGGTATGAAAATTATAAAAGCAAGAGGTGACTTCTGAGTTGGCCTTGAAGGAATCAATGCTGCAATTCAAGAGCACATCATGGGGTGAACGTGGAGTCCCATTTTGTTCATTCCCATTTCATGAAGGTGAATATTACCCTAATTATGATTAGTGGAAAAAGTTTAGGGTCAATGAGATTAATACAATTTTTGCCAAAAATAGGGATAGTTTGTGATGTGAACCACACTTTTTCGATCGAACAGAGTAAAGGTAACGTTCACCCTCTTATAATGAGGGCGAACAAAATCATTCTCAGTGATCGTGGGCATTAGCTAGCCGCACAATATTAACTTCGGTCAGTCCAAATTCGATGAACTTTCAATGGACCTTTCGGTTGCCTCTAAAGACCTCTAAATGTCAAAGTTACATCTCCCGAATTAACAATAAGGTGGCAATGATATTTTTTTAATTATTCGAACTGTTCATCTCTTAAAACTTCATTTTTGAATCGTATGTGTATAAAATCAAGTTATTTGAGTAGGTGACCAATCCATTTGTGTAAAATAAAACATTAATTTTTAAAATTGGGGGTGGCATAAGGCTCCGTCCCTGCACATGCTATCTCTAGCTAGCTGGTCAGATATAATTAACTCGATCCGTTCTATCTTCCATCCCCCAACATGCCATTCATTAATTTTTAAACCAAGCTTGGGTGGCTTAGATTGTTGATTTGGGATAAGTTGGTTCTCTTTCTTGGCTCTTGGTTTCTTGTGAAGGGAAAGAAACTTTGGCGCGTTGTTACTGGTTCTATTGTTAAACCTACTAAAGGTGAAATCGAAACCCAAGCCAAGAATGACGAGCGTCTTGAGGATTGAAAAGGTAAAAACCATCAAATTATCACATGGTTTTGAAATACCTCTGTTACCTCTCTTAGTCTCCAGTTTGGCCGGTTTCAGAATTACGATGGCCCTGCTAAGGCCATTTGGGATTTTTTGCAAGAACGTTACAACACTATTAAGCTTGCTCACCAATACCAGCTTCTCAGTCATCTTCATCGTTGGCGCCAAGAGCCTGGTCAATCTATCAATGATTTTCTTTCTCATGGGCCGTGATGTGTTGGCCACGAACGCGCAGGTATGCTGAAGTTTATTCTATAAAAACAACCTTAACGGAACACCTCATAAATATCTTGTTTTTTCTAGGCTATTAATCATATTTCCTAATTAGTCGAACTTTCCTTGTGCCGTGTGATCGATATCCTAATTATTGAGGGATCTTGGTGGTCAAGTTTGTAGCCTATACAAAGGCATATCAATGTTCAATAAAGTATAAAATGTTGAATTAAAGGGTCTGTTTGACAAAAAAAGAGGAAGAAGATCCTTGTGCTTGCTTTAGAACATAGTATCATTAAAGGTACGTGCTTTTACATGGAAACAAAGACTGATAAACACACACCATGCCCTCACAGAAGAACCAGGTCATGGCTCTCAATGTGAAGGGCATAATTGGATATCATCCATTATTCATACATACTCTTATGACACTTATAAGCTGTAACATTCTTTCGCTTCCTCCTCAATAACCGCCGCCACCTCGACCGCCTCCTCCTCTTCCACCATGTCCACCTCCGTATCCACCGCCACCATGCCCGCCTCCTCCATAACCGCCGCCATGCCCTCCTCCATATCCTCCACCATGCCCACCTCCGTATCCACCGCCACGGCCGCCACCATACTTGGCGTCACCTACTCCATTAGTCTGTTCAGCTGCACAAGGGTGGCAATTATTATATGATCACATTAAAGCAAAATGTCGGCTAGAAAGTTGAAACTCAGTCGTTTTTAAATTCACTTGTATTCCAACTTCAATTATAGGCAGTTCAGAAAAACCTTGAATTAAAGAGAAGAGTTATCCAGTCTGGGGACGTACACAATTCCGCCTCTTAATTTTTCATTATTAAACTTTCTATTTTTGGAATATGATTTTGTTATTAATTAAGCACACAAACTACTTGCCCGGGTAGCAACTGAGATAATGAAACAAATTATGGCAAATCCATGCACTAATTAATCAACAAGGTACAAAATTAATCAAATCAGTTAAGATAGACTCACTAGTAGTGGAAGTTTCAGCCAAATCCTTGGCTGCCACCTCTGAGGTAACGAGAAGAACAGTGGCCAGAAAAAGGGCAAGGAAAATAATTGCTTTTGAACCCATTTCTTATCTCTTCAGTTGATTGGATGAAATTGGATGGAATGAATATTGAAGTTCAATTTTGATGTCTATTTATAGGCTTAGATAGGTTCAGGGCCGGCCCTGAGCTAAGGCCTTAGGCCCCTGAACTTAGGCCCAAAATTAGGGCCCCGGATAGGTACACCTAGGTATAAAATATATACTTAATCTATCACTAATATAATAAATGAGCTAGATAGCCTAGTGGAAAACTTGGGTGCAAATAGGGTATAGGTGACATAGTACCTCTACGGTGTATCCGGGCTGTCCACACAAGCATTGACGGTTCGGATTGAAATGCACTTTCTGTTTTTGTTTTTGTTTTTGTTTTTTTGTTTTTGTTTTTTTAAATCTGGACGGCACTTTCAATCCGGGCCTTCGGTTGTAATGTTGGACGACCCAGATGCACCGAGAAGGTACCACGTGGTAGTAGTGGTACCCTCCCCGTACCCAAATTCTTCTCAAATTCTTTGGGCTACATCTTTTGGAGTCTATTTGGTCTTTTTGAGTAGTCTAACATGCACAAATTTGAGTCCTTTAATAGTACCCTTCAGAAAAACATTTTGTCTTCAAATTGAATAATTGAATTTAAAAAAAAAAAAACTCTAAAAAGTTAGTTCAAAGGCATCCTGATACAGTGATACTATTACTTGGTCTTCTTGTTAATTTTGGCATCATAATGTTGTGCAGCGGGCCCCCTAACACTACAACAAATTACACAATTGCCGACTAAAAATCCCGACTAGAAAAATTTAGTCTCCAATTTCTATACAATTGCCGACTAGATTAATTTTGGTTGGCCAATGGTGATTTTAATCCCCAACTAAATTAATTTAGTCCCCAAAAACAAGTTTTTCCCGACTAGAATACGTTTTTGTTGGGGAAAATATGGCACGAATAATATATTTTGGGGGGAATTAAATTACCAACCAAATATTTGGTCGGCAATAATTTTTTGCGGGAAATAAAAATTTACAAAAAAAAATTGGCGGAGGATATTTTTATTTCGCAACTAAAATTTAGTCGGCAATTCTTGAATGATACTCCCTCCGTCCCAATTTAATAGTCCTTTTTGGGAGTTCGTGCCACTTTTTAATTGATTATATCTCGTAATTTACATTGTTTTACGTGATTTTGAAAATATTGTTTTATAGAATTAATTGTGATCTATTAAACAAGATCCATATTGAATATGAAATCCATTACCGATTTCAAGTTATAAGTAGTTTTTTATCCGGTTAGAATAGAACGATGGACTATTAAATTGGGACAGAGGAAGTATTTGCCTACTAAACTATTAGTTGGCCAAAGAAGGATGAATCAGCCATGGTGGTTCCACACGTGGTCCAAACCATTGCCAAAATACCAACCAAATATTTGGTTGGCAAACCAATGCAAGATAACACAAAGCTTCATCTATGCTAGGATTCATCTAGAGGTACTGTAGATGCTCTTACGGTCCTCTAAGAAAGTTCAATGTAATATCGTACAAGTATTTAAAGCGAAGAAGCTCCTAGTGTGCGTCCTGAGATCAAAATGTGTGCAAATAGTTAAATTTGTAGAAAAACAGCTGCAGATCCAGAATGCTTAGAGGAAAATCTTCAGGAATTCTAGTCTAACATGCTCTCTTGATTCTGCTGTTTATGCTATTTAGTGGAAAAGGAATCAAAGGGTTTACAGATTTGGATCTATTTGTTCTTACTGAGTATGTAGAAATACTAACGGTGGATTGTTCTTCTTTTTTTTTTTTTTTACAGATCGACGCTTTAATGGAGTATACCGTCGTTCTACTTTTGGTTATTAACTATGAAGATCAAAGCTGGAATTTTGTTGACGACTACATGCTTTGATGTTTTTTGCTTATCCGTTTGTTGAACTTGAACTTTTAAGTAATTTGTGGTGTAAGGGTTTGGATTTTTATTTGCCCCTTGTAACGCTTAAGACGTGTTATTATTTTAAGATTTCTGAACTTGGATCCAAGTTGTTTTCTAAATATTGGGCACCTTTACTTATCAAAGTTAGGACTTATTTCTATAACTAGTTTTTTCCAAAAACTAGTTTTTCTCAAAAACCAAGACAAGTCATCCTCTCACAATACATCACATAACACAAAAACCAAGGCAGTTTTAAAACAAAACTACCTTAGTGGAACACCCCCTAATTATAGTATGATGGCAGGAAATCAGATGGGGAAACAAAATTGGGATTTAAACACCATTTGGGTACAAACTGATGCAAACAATTACCAACTAAAGATTTAGTAGGTCAAAGTATGGCATTTCCCGACCAGTTTTTAAGTAGGTCAAAGCATGGCATTCCCCGACTAGATTTTTAGTAGGTGAAAGTGTGACATTTCCCAACCAGTTTTTTGGTACGTGAAAGTATGGCATTCCCCGACCAGATTTTTAGTAGGTGAAAGTATGACATTTCCCAACCAGTTTTTTGGTAGGTGAAAGTATGGCATTCCTCGACTAGTTTTTAGTAGGCGAAAGCCTATGCATTTTCCGACTAAAAAAGAAATACCGACCACGTTTTTTGTTGGGAACAGTAGTCGGCAAATGGACAACCTAGGCCGACTAAATACTTTTTAGTCGGAAAGTATCTTCGCCGACAATCATTACCCGACAAAAATTGCCGACTAAAAAACTGGTCGGGAAAACCTTTTGCCGACTAAAATGGCTACCATCGCCGACTAAACCGTTAGTCGGGATTTGTGAAATTTCTTGTAAAGAACCCAACTGCAACCCAAAATTATTGATGGCCATGATTATGGAGAAGTAACAAACCAAACATATGCGAAATCAAACGGAGAAACCAAACCAAAAGCATAAACAAATAAGAGAGACAAAGATTTACGTGGTTTGGCTTACGGATGTAAACCTACTCCACGGGGCAAGCAAATGAGAGAAGATTCCACTATGTGACGAGAACATGCTCCGAAGAGCTACAATGGTGACAAATAAACAAAGCTCTCACAAGAGACACTCACCAATCCCAAATACAAGTACTCTCACCAAAATCCAATTGGAATCTCTCACCAAAATTGATTCTCTCTCATCAAGTCTCACAAAACCCTTAGGGTTTTTAACCAAGAGACGTAGACGGTATAGGATTCCACAAACGTGATTGGATGTCACACCGAATAGATGATTCTCACGAAACCCTAAGGTTTCAACCAGAAAGAATTGCCGAAACAGATAATCTTCCCAATGGCCGATGGCCTACAGAACCCATCGTGAATGGGGCAACCAGAACCAGATGAAGATCTTCAAAGAACCCTAAGTTCTACAGATGATAGCCGTTAGGGGCCTTTCAAAAGGATGCACTCAAACAGTCCAAACCATAATGGAGAGAGCAAGGCTGTATTTATAGCCACAAAATCCTTCCTAAAGCCAATACTTGCCCAAACAGATTTCCTTGTACCCCACCACATAAACCAACAAGGAAACAAATCTTTAGGAAGTCCTAGACTCAATCAAAACAGAACAAAATCGGCTAAAACGGGCGGTCTGGACCAAGGCCCGATAGTCCGGACCAAGCATGCTGCAAGCTTCCATTGAGTACCAGATTCGTTGGTCCAGACTAAGGGTACCAATGTCCGGACCAAACATGCTGCGAACTGCAATTTTGTCCAGAATTAAACCAAAATCAAGCTGAAATTCCAACACATAAGTCTGTTTCACCTTCTAGATTAGTGTTAACACCAGATTTTGCCTCACTCTTAATTATATGATTAAATTGATGACGCTGACACCCTTAGAGTAGAGATAGTGACACCAGGCCCGTCTAACAAACCTTACTGTAGTGGAATGCGCGATCTCCAATAAAGGTAAAAATGTACAACACGTATCAAACTGCTCCCACGGTGAGCTATACAACTACCCTTTGCATCGAGCATATTAACACATTTGCATGTGCATACCCTAGAATTAGGCAAGCCATTTTAGGGCGATCATAGCACTCCCTCCATTGAACGGTCAGAAATCGGCTCCTGGTAACTCCACTCTTGGGATGGTTCGAGAAAAATATTTTGTGCTGCAATTGCACCTCACATTCGGGTGGCCTCAAGAATGTCAAGCTCCAAACATTCCCAAATCGACACCTTCGGTAATTCTATCAACTCTAGTTTACTTGTCATGTATATACATAATTTGTCCTCATGAGGACATAACTTATGTATATACATAATTTCACATACTAGTGTGAATGTGATTAAAAAATATATAAGATTTTACAATTATTCTTGTAATAACCCGAAATTTTGTAAATAAAAAATTTTGATGTATTAATGCGGTTTTATTTTTAAATAATTATAGTTTATAATTTGGTTTGGTTAGATTAAACGAATTAGATTTAACCTGTTTAATTATACTTTTCGCGCCGTAAATAAACGCGTACACACCGGGTATTTCACCACACTGCGTCCGGAAGCCTTACTAAATCCCCAACTCTTATTTTATTTTATTAAAGCTAACCTTGATTAGATGGGAGATTACTTATAACCTAAAACTAATCTTTAAGTTGGTGGGAAATTTGGTGGGGAATTTCTTATAACCTAAAACTAATCTTTAAGTTGGTGGGAAATTTGGTGGGGAATTTCTTATAACCTAAAACTAGTCTTTAAAACCTAATTTTTGCTTTTGCAAAAGGTTGTTTGGACACTTGTGGGGAGGGTTTTTGGCTGGTGATTATTTTTGGGGGAGGTGAACCTCATTGCTTCACTATAAATAGCTCACTCTCCTTGCTTCATTTCACACCAAAATCTCCCAACTTCTCCACTTTGTGCTTTCTAGTGTTCTTGAGTGAGTTCTTGGGTGTTCTTCTTGAAACTCATCCTAAACCACCACACACCACCACTCTCGACCACCCCTAGATCTTAGAAAGGTAGCATAAGTTAGCTAGAAAGTGTTTGAGCAAAGGTCGACTAGTCGTTACGCCGCCGGAATTCAACTAGCTTATCGGCTTCCGACTAATCATCGGAATTAAGGTAGATACTTTATCTTAACTTTAGATTAGTATTTACTAGTTCATATTAATGATGTTATTATTTTGCTTAAACGTGCTTAATTATGATTAAACGTGGATTTATGTTGGTGATTAGTGATTTTATGAATAATTAGACTTTGAAAAACACACTTAGTCGTTACTATGCACGAATTAAAATTGACTATCAAAATGCACCGTTATAATGTTCGATGGACTTTTGGGAAACTAAATTACCCAGTTATAATGCCTGAATGAAAATCGACTTTTCAAATTTACGTAGTTATAATGCCGACCGATTTTCTGAAGAAAAGAGCTTTTTAAATGAAATGAGATTTTCTGGGATTATTGAATAAATATTCTTAATCTATTCAGACTAACAAATAGAATCTATGACTAGCATGTCTAGTCAGGCTTTTTCTTGGTTTAGCCCAAACCAAGTGGCGATTCGACGAACGAATCTTAAAACACGCCAAACGGATTCAACTACTAGAGTTTTCTAGTAGGGTACTTTCTTGGTTTAGCCAAACCAAGTGGCGATTCGACGTACGAATCTTAAAACACGCCAGCAAATCCAAGAACGAAAATGAATCCTTATGTTTTGATTTAAATCCCCGGAAGAAAGAACTTTTGTCGTTAAGTAACATGTTTTCGTAAGATGGGTTACGAGCGGAAGGTTTATCATGAACGATTCTAAACGGAGGATTTTGTTTTATGAAATTAATGCATGTGCACGTTCTTTTTCAAAGACGATACGACCCGACACATTTTTCGAGAAAGTGATCGAATGTTTTTAAATGGAAGAGATAGAAATGAGAATGAAAATGTTGATGTGATGAAAGTTGAGATGTTGATGCTGTTGGAGTCCCGCCTCAGTTCCCCAGGGTGAACTGGTGGTCAAAGCCCAACGGAACTATACGGTAGTGCTGTTTGAAGTTTCTCCTCAAATTCCGCGGGTGAATTTGACGGTTAGAACTTACTCAGTACAACACATAGAAAGCGGATCTCATAAACAAACTGGTGGGGATTCAGTGATATGGGTAGCCGGGACTATGTCGTGTGTGACGCGGAGTTAGCGGACCTCATACTGCAGGAGTCAGTTTATGGGTGGCCGACCCTTCGTACGGAAAGGTTGGTGACCGTTAGAACGGGGTTGTAGAACGGGCCAATAACTTTCGAGAGATGTAAGATTTTGACATGGTTGAAATTTGAAGAAGAATGCTGTTATGAGAAAATGATACGAGATACTGACACTATACTCTGGATTCTAAAATAATACGAGATACTGATTTTATTAAAGCTGCACTCTGATATGAAAAGAAATGGGATACTGATTTTATTTAAGCTGCACTCTGATTTGATGTGATACTGATGCATTGACACGCATGAACTTACCGTTTTGATAAATGATTTTCAACTATTTACCTGCCAACAATATTGTTCTAGAATTGCTAGTTTAATGTTGGGGTACGGTATCTATTGAGCGTCCTCGCTCACGGTTTCGCCCTGGCATAATACCACGATGTTGCTTCGCGATTCTGACGTATTATGCTAGATTATCACGTTGGACAGGAATACCTTTACGGAGAACACAGAGCCGGAGGAGCTGCCGGAATAGAGATCCACCAGGCGGAGGAATTTGCGGAGCCGTAGAACCCACCCAGTCTACCTTTTTGTAATCTGTGAAGGATAGATCATCTATATGTATTTTTGGTTATTATTATTACTGTTTAAGACCGACTTTGAATTGTAATAATAATCCATAACGTATCCCAAAAATGCGGGGCGTTACAATTCTCATCAAACTTTTATAGTTGGAGCCAATAAACACTACTACAATAATGGTTAAAGATGACACACCAAAAATTGAAACAATGACAGTTTTTATAAAATTGTCATCGAAAATATGAGGGTCGATTTTTTATGTCAGTCTATCCTAAAAACTGTCATCTTTGCGATATAAGATGACAGTTTATAATAGAAGTGACATTATTATCTATTTCTTTAATGTCAATTTTTGCTTAGAACTGACATTAAAACAAAGCGCTTCCAGAAGCCCATATGGATAACCTTTGAATGTCAGTTTTTCTTAAAAGTGACATTGAAACTAAGCCCTTTTAATGTCAGTTTTAATTAGAACCGGCATTGAAATTGATCATAAAAGATGACTGTCAAAAAGTGTCATTAAACGTATAAGATGACAGCTTTCAAACTGTCATCTTATATTAAATCTAAAACTGACATAAAAAGTACTCAACTTAAAATTTTTCGAAAATATAATATAAATATTTTTGTTGGTCTTTTGTCAACAACAAGCGTGCTAGCTCAGTTGGTAACATGCACGCGTGCGAGGAAGTCAAGGTCTTGAGTTCGAGTCCTAGGACAAGCAAATATTACTTAACCACACAAGTGCTACGTAGGCGCCACACAAGCGCCACGAGGGTGCCATGTGAACTCCACTGGGCTGGTCAAGTGAGGGCGGCCACACGAGAGCCACGTGTTTGAACTAGAATTGGAGATTTTTTTTTTTTTAGACTGGAGGATAGATAAGATGACAGTTTATAACAGTCATCGTTGATTGTAAAGATGACAGGTTTACACTGTCATCTTATTGCAAAGATGACAGGTTTAAACCGTCATCTTATATGTTTCAATGACGTTTTTTGACTGTCATAACAAATCTACACTTTTAATGTCACCTCCAAAGATGACAGTTTTAAAACTGTCATCTTTTGTGATTCATGACACCTTTTAACTGTCATGGTTTAAGGTTTTTGTAGTAGTGAAAGATTAAACCGCTCGCAAATTCACTCGTACTTTTTTGAGAAAAATTGTGACGAATAAATTAATCCACATACATGTTTGTGGACATATACTCTTGTTTTTGGAGATGTAAAATTGATTGTTGTTTAGGGACTGCACTTGTCCTTTACATTCCAACAAACTTTGATTCGTTGGCACCCTCTTGGGCCACAAAGGCGATCTTGAATTATTCATCTCGGAGGTCCGATACGTGGATATATATGTACACTAGGGTTCAACTTGATAGGACGTTGAGAGCGCGGTGTAAGCACTACTTTTTTATGAGAAAACATATATTTTAAAGTGAACAAATTTCAGACAGTATTCACGCTTGTGATATAAAGTAACATAGTAGTATAATTTGTTCATACTGCTTAAATATTTATTTATTTTTTAGAAATGGAGATCAAGTTTATTTTTTATATGCATGTTTTGAATCTAAGACTTACGAGATGCACGATCCGGATCACCTTTAACTTTGTAACCGTGGCATATGAGGCTAAAAAAGTACGTAAAATTCGATAGAGTACAATGGGGGGCTTAGCTTGTGGTTTTCCTCTCTGATCAAACCCCTGTGAATTATTCTTAATACTACTCTCTGCCTTTCAAATCCCTGGAATTAACTTCTGTTTTTTTTTCCCATTATCTTTAATAGTGAAATTACAAAGAGAATGTAACTCCTGCGGTAAGAAATTATTTTGTTGTCGGAACTTCTTATAAACGTGTAACATATGGAAATTGAGAGGCGACTCACTTTTCTTCCATTGTTTAAAAAATTTAACCCTTTTTCTCAATTATTTTTTTATTTTAATGTTTTTTTTTTAAATTTTTTTCTAAGTGGGTGGTTGAGTAATTTTGGGCTTTTGTATGGTACTTTGACAATAGGGTGAATCATTTTGGCTTTTGGCGTTATACATTTGACAAAGGGATAAGTGATTCTGTGCCTCCAAATTTTGTCATTATCATAGACCCGTTAGGTACCATGGATTGGGGATGGGGTAGTGCACAAATTGCACTGCACCGTGGCGTGCATCATCCGACGTTTCATTCGACAATGTATGGCTCGGATTAATAACTTTTGAAGATTAACGAGAGCCACGATTTCTTTCTTTTTTGTTCTTTATTTGAGAGTCTTTTCTTTTTTCTAGACGATGATAGGTACTCATCGAAGAAACGCACGCCACTTTTTCGTCAGCGACCTCTTCTCCCCCGCTGGTATTGTTTTTGTCTAACTCTTACCCTTGCTAGGTCGGACAAATTATGTGCTTCACAGTTGAGGTTAACCTTATAAGGGCATCCTTATCACAGTGAACAAATTAACTTTTTGGTTAAAATAGGGAGCAAAACCTCAAAAAACACCTAATATCAGCCTCTCTATTTCCACTCATCAAATTATTTTTGCTACAGTACCGCACCAAATTTGGTGCGGTACTGTTCACGCACCAAACCTTTTTTTATTTTTTTTCTTCCGGATGAGTCAGAAATGGGCAGAAGAGAGAGGGAGGGAGGGGGCCCGGGTTAACACGTGGCTAGCATTTGTTGGGGAAGGGAGAGAGTGAGGGGCCAACAGGAGACAGAGAGAGAGGGAGGAGACATCAGGTACGTGACACGCGTATTGCATAGTCCTTTCTTCTGACAGAGAACTCCCAACGTGGGGAGGAGTTGAGTTTTTTAAAGGAAAAGAATTTTTTTTAATAGATTTGAGGGGGAATAGTTTAATATAGTAAAGTTTAAATAGAGAGTCTGATTTTTTGAGTTTTTGATAAAGTGACTTGCTAATTTATAAAAGGTGTTTTTGAGGTTAAATTTGGTGAAAATTTTGGGTAGGCTGATAAGGATGCTCTAAAGGCTTTTTACAGGAATAGTTTTACGCTGCAAGTAAATTTTGATACTTTCTAGTTTAAATTTTGGAATAGAAAAGACCGTCTAAATTTGGACTGTTAAGATCTGATCCCTTTGTGATGCAGGACACGATTGGAAAGTTTCTTTATTTTTATTTTTATTTTTATTGCTTTAGAATAAGATTTTAATTAGGAATATTTTCATTTTTCAGGTATTCGGTTTGATTTTCAATTTTATTAGGATACTTGGTCTACTAGAATTAGGATTTTATGAAGCGATTTCCTTATCCTTTTAATGTCGCTTGTTTTGGAATGATTTTATAATTTGACTAGGCTTTTTATTTTTATTTCCTTTTTTCGTAATTTATTGATAGGCAATTGCCTTGTTAGAATTTTTCTACTTATTAATAGGGTTGTAGCCTATGGGCATATTCAATCATTCAATAAAATTTTAGAGTTCTCTCTATTTTCATTGTGTGCAAGGTATTTATCACTTCTCTTGTGGGTTCAAGAGTATATCTGTTAGAACGATATGTAGCCAATTTGTCTAATAGAACGATATTTAGTCTTCTTCCGCTACAGTGTTGCTTCAATTGGTATTAGAGCGGCATATTCCCTGTCTCGAATGATCACAATGATTACATGTAATAAACATCAACGATCAAACCTCGCAGACCAACCCGAGGAGCAGTCCGTAACCATGGATACTTTCAAGAAGGATCAACAAAGTATGCTGAATCGTCATTATGACCATGATGTCAGGTATAATAAAATTTTATCTAAATTCAAGGATAATGAATATTTTGAGGATGTTCTAGAAAATTGGATACTTAACATTGAAGAGTTTTTCAAGTATATGGAGATGCCAAATGAACAAAAATGGTGGTATGTGTTTCTATAGTTTACAGATTCCGCACTTAGTTGGTGGGTAGATTTGCAATCTTTAAGATCGAGATAAACAGGGTAAGTGTCATACCCGTTCGATCATGACCAAGAATTAAAAAACGTATGATGGAGAGATTATTACCATGGAATTATGAACAATTATTGAAGAAAAAATACGGATCAAAACAACAAAATACATCTACTCTTGCCAATGATGTAGTTGGAGAAGTTGTTAATGAGGTTGTAATTGAAGTTGGTAATAAGAAAATTGAGATCGATGTTTGTAAACAACATGTTGAGGGCCAAAATTATTTTCTATTGGAGGTGGTCGATACTAATAGTAGCTAGTGCTGAGGAGGAAAATTGAGCCAGCAACACAAGTGAGGGTAAGTCGATGTTGAAAGAATTAACTACAAGAGAACCGGTCAACAATCCATTCGAAGCAAGACATAGAGAGTGGATTTATATGCCGGTGTTGTTTATGGATTTTCTTAGTGTGGAGCAATTTGATTGCATTTCTAATATTCTATCATGAATAAAATTCTATGGTTCCCTCTATTTTTCTTGTGCGCAAGGAGTTTATCGCTTCTCTTGTAGATTCAAGAGTTCATCTATTGGAAAGATATCTAATGGTTCTAACCAATTCCTTTAGTAAAACAATATCAAGTCTTCTTCCGCTACAATGCTACGCTAATTTGTCAAAAATGAATCCAAAAGCATCACAAACAAATTCATAGCTGATTACCTGTAGTACTGGTCCACACATCAAATATTTAAATGGTTAAAAAAAAAAAAAAAAGAACGAAAAAAAAAAAAAAAGATATGGACAAATACCCATACACGTCGCTCGAATATATGCAAGGGATGCATTTGGCAAGATCAATGCGGGAAAATTGCCCAAAAATGGATCAATTGATAGCAAATATTTTTCATACTTTTTTACCTGAAATAGCAAATTTAAATAAGTTTTGATATGAGATAACAAATACTTAAAATGATCCACCCACTTGATGTGGATGGCCTGCTTCTCTCGTGTTTATCTAAGAACCCTTTTATATGCACCGACGGGTTTGCACCGACCACGCCGACGGCGCGGGCGACGCTGTTGTGGGTCCCAAACGATCGATCCGACCCGTTCATCATTCTCAAAATTGAATTCCGAGTGGGTTCATGCGGGAATCTAGGCAATCGGATGGCTTTATAAGCTCGATCCAAAATCACCCCTATTTCACTCAAAATTTTGAATGAAATAGGGGTGATTTTGGATCGAGCTCATTCAGTCGTCCGATTGCCTCGATTCCCGCATAAGCCCACTCGGAATTCAATTTTGAGAATGATGAACGGGTCGGATCGATCGTTTGGGACCCACAATGGCACCGGCGACGCCGTTGACGGCGCCGTTGATACGTGGTCGGTGCAAACCCGTCGGTCCCCTTATGTTTTCCGTTTATCTAAAACCAACGAATAGGCGTATAAGTTACTCCCTCCTGAATTATTGCCCCCGACCAAATACAACCATTTATGGGGAATTTGTATCTATGTCACGGCCAAAGTTAAAAAATCTCCATCTCATTTGTGAACCGTGCATAAACTAGGCTTATTCTGCACCACTATATTGATTCAGATCCATCCATCATTAAGACACCTTCCTTCATCGGGTATCACATTGGATAAACAAGTCCATCGATTCAAAATGATCCATCACAAGTTCACAACACTCTTATCATTAAGCCACTTTGCCTCATCGGAAGTTACATTGGATATCCACCAGTACCGGCCTATTGATGGCATGCTGAGAGTACCCATGAATCGTCAATCATCGTCTCTGATACCGCTAGTTGGGAGGTTGCATGACGCATTGATCTACGGTTGTGTGCACAAGGGCCAATCCTAAGGAAATAACAACAGAGAGTCCATAATATTAATTATTGGGTCCAATATAAATTGAATAAATTCAGAACCTATTTATTGGGGGGCCTGGCATTTAAGTATGAGTCATCCAATAATTGTGCCCAGCAAGGACACCCCTTGGTTAAACCTCGCTCAGTTACTCCTCCACCAGAACGTGCATTCCGGGGGTGCTACTTTTTGGTCCTGCTTGGCACCCTGTTTTTGGCCCAAAAAGACATCGTTTTGCTTATTTTCTTAGTACACCTCCAAAGTTTCTAATGACCTTGTTTGGAGAGTAAATTTTGGGTTCAATTTTAGGAGATTTATGCTCTTTGGGGTAAGGTATAGTTGGTTTAGAGACTTCGAGTTTAGACACTTTGGGTTTAGGGGTTAGGCAATTTGGGAAATTAACCCTCCAAATAGGGCCTTTGGAAGTTTTAGAGGTGTATAAAAAAAATGAGCAAAACGATATCCTTTTGGGCGAAAAGAGGGTGCCAAGTAGGGCCGAAAAGCAGCACCCCCAGATCCAGTAGGTGGACGGTGGACCATTAGCCGTTCAAAAAAAAAATAGGTGGACCATTCCAAGTAAGTTTTCATCTCCAATCATAACTTTTTGAAATTTGCTATTTTAGGAAAATAAAATTTTCGTTTAAGTGGATGATTGCACATCTAAGTTCCTTGATTCGTTTTTAGTTGTGTAAATTTGCAGAGAAACTTGCTTTCGGAACAATGCTCCAAGGGCTTTGCACATGCCGCACTACACATTTGTGTACAAAAATGTGGGGATAGGAAAGGGTCAAGTCTAAAAGATCCAATCCATATGTCGACTATTTGGCAGTGACTTGCCAAGTCTATGACCGACAATTTTCGACTTATTACTCAAGGTGCATGCAATTGTAAAATTCCGACACAGTGGTCCCGGCGGATTATTTAACTCAGTGTTTTGGATAAGTGTAAATCAAGATCTAAATATCTCTATGAACGCCACACCACCCGGATAAATCATACAAGTGTTGAACCCGTGTTATACACGAGCGAGTTTAACATGCACGTTCAATATATGTACACGGCATAGTGGAGTGTGATGAGCAATTTAGTGTCCCTATGCAAAATAATACCGTGGCTCAAGAGGTGGCTGGGGATAATGATGAAGTAATTTCAACCACAGCAAATGGAACCAAATTTGAGCAAGAAATGGTGACAGTGGAGGATAATCTTCCGGACAATCTGGTAGATAACCAGCCAGTTAGAAATGCCATTAAAGGGGTAAAAGGTAAGAAAAAGAGGAAAACCCTTAATGACATCCTTGGCTTTTCTAAGGTGAATTCTCAAAACAAATATGGTGGAAGGGCCAAACAGAAGTGTGTTCTTTTCAGATCCGCTGTGGCTGCTGCAGCTCTTTCTGCATCCATTTCTTCTGAAGGGATTACTAACAGGAACAGGATTTTGCTGAATGAAGCTCAGGCTATTTGGGAAGTTAATAAGACGATGGGGCTTGGTTATGAAGGAGATGAAGAAGAGGTAGTGAGTAAAATTGCAGAAAATTTAGCTCTTGACAAGGAAATATTTCCACTCTGAAACTCCTTCTGTTTTGGCAAATTTCGGCTCTTATTAATTAGGGAATGTTTCAAAGGTTTTGGAGCTCCATTTGGATAGGGGTTGCTACAGTTTGGGGTTGCTATTTTTTGAGGAGTTGTTTTTGTGCTTATTTTTAAGCTCTATGAGGCTCTGAGCTGTTGCTTTGAGGTTTTGGGTTGCTGGCGCTTAAGGAGTTGCCTTGTCGTACTTCCCTTTGGTTGGCAGCTTGCCAATCTATTGTTATTTTTTCCCTTTGGTCCTAGCTGGCTTTTGTGTCGTTGTGCGGGCGTTTCGCTGCTCGTGCTCCGTCATGATGTTGTGCTTGGGTCCCTTTAATCTTTGTAATTTGTTTTCAAAGATTAATAAAATCTTTTTTGCCGTGCAAAAAAAAAAAAAAAAAAAAAAATAGCATGTGAGTCCAGATTATATATGGATAATATGATTATCCTCAAATTAAACAATTTTTCTACCGTTAACTAAACTGGTTTATGAATTCTTTTCCTTTTAATGCTGCTAGTCTTAACATGATTTTATAACCTTTTAGGAACCAAATATTTGATAGACTTTTTATTTTTATTTCCTTTTTCCGTAATTTCTTTATTGACAAGAAATTACCTTGTTTGATTCCTACCTAAGTTAGAATTTACCTTCTCATAAATAGGTTTGTAGCCTATAGGCATATATAAAAATTAAATTCTAGAGTTCTGTTTATTTTTTTTCTTGTGTGCAAGGTGTTTATCACTTCTCTTGTAAATTCAAGAGTTCGTTTGTAGAGCGATATTCAACCAATTCGTCTATGTCAACAATATCTAGACTTTTTCGATACACGCTGCATCACTTTATAAAAAATGAATCCAAAAAATCACACACAAATTCATAGTTGATTTAACATAGTACTGGTCTACACATCAAATATTTAAATGCTAACAAAAAAAGAACAGAAAAGAAAAATGCGTGACAAATACCCATAGACGTCGGTCGAATATATGCAAGGGAAGCAGTTGGCAAAGATCAATGCGGGACCCTTGCCAAAAATGGATAAAAAAATTGCACGTTTTGCGGTTCTTGTGGAGGAGCGACGCTGAGCGAGGTTCAATCAAGGGGTCTCCTTGTTGGGCACAATAATTTCTTTTGTCTTCATTAAGAATTTTTCCCTCAATCGTAACCGTTAATTCAATTATTTCTTTTGTCTTCATTAACTGTAGTACAGGTCCACACATCAAATACTCCCTCCGTTCCATATTAATGTTCCACTACGAAAAGTCGTGTCATTTTTCAAATAAAAAAATGAACTACTTCCGTAAATCATTTTTTGAATTTTTTCGCACCGAATTAAAGTATTTGACAAGTACTTTAATTCGGTGCGAAAAAATTCGAAAAATGATACACGAAAGTACTTCATTTTTTGATTTGAAAAAAGGTAAGAGAGAGAAAGTAAGGACATTATTTAGGAACGGAGGGAGTATTTAAATATTCCAAACGAAAAAAGAACAGAAAAGAAAGATATGTACAATACCCATAAACGTCGGTCGAATATATGCATGGGACGCATTTGGCAACGATCAATGCGGGACCCATGCCCAAAATGGATAAAATAACGTTCTTGTGGAGGAGCGACTGAGCGAGATTAAGGGGATATTCTACTAACTTGGTTTTTTTGATTTTTTAGTTTTTTGAATGTTTTAATTTTGCAAAAAAACTAACTTGTTCGGGATTTGTACTCGGCCTCGTAAAGCCTTTCCTGCGTGATTCCCTGCAAATCTTCCTAGCATATATCATTTTTGTTGTTTTAATGCAATTATGCAGATAGCAGGGAGGACTGAGTGTCCAGCGAGCTCACTTCCTTGCCAAACATGCTCTGACTTCTTTTGTTCCACACCCAAACACCGGTGATGGATTAGCATCTATTAGCACTACTAGCCCTCTTGTTACTTATGATTAGCTTTGGTTGTTCTTTTTGTATTTGTACCTATTTCTCTCGAGACTTTGTATGCTTGGTTTATCCAATCATATTTCTATCTATTTCTCTAATAAAAGCACCATTTTTTTAAAAATTTACTTGGAACCTGCTAGTTTATTTTTTCCTCATTCAACAATGGGGAGGAACAAAATAGTAATTTGGGGCATGAGATTGATAAGATCTCCCATTTAATCTGCTAAAAAAATATTTTAAAATTATCTAACTATTTGGAATATTATTCATATGATACTCAAAAGTGAGCCCCCAAACCGCTTTGTACAACATTTCAGTACCCTTGGTCAGTACCCATGTCTTTCTTGATTCTTCAAATTGTTCGGAGTTTGTAGCCTTTAACTCATAATTCAACTAAGTGCTCCACCTTGAGAACATTCTCCCATTTTAACCACCAAGACTATGATCATTCGTGTAATTCTACTTAATTAGTTTCATCAACTGCAAATACGAGGAAACGAACTAATCCACCCAAAACACCATACTACAGAGAACCGCAACTATAATTGTTTATATTGATTTACATAGTGCATCTATAATTTGATATATCTTATAATATAGTGCAACTATAGTATTGTATATTGAGTGACACAGTGTAAATGTAACTACAATTCTGTACATTAAGTACCATAGCCCAACCATTAATTGGTACTTCACCATAGTGCTACAATTCTGTACATTAAGTGCCCCTTTTTTTTTTTTTTTTCCCCCTTCGATCGGACTTTATTTTACCCCCTAGCTCTTGGGTATTTGATGAGTCCGACCGAGGTTATACCAATGGTCCACACCAAATGAGATCCATTTTAGCATTCTACGAAGACTCGAAGCCACTCAAATTAAGTTGTAAGGTTGTCAGTGTATTGAGGCACAACTACATGAATGTCCCAACACCTTTATCAGCATATATTTTCATAAGGTAAATACATTTAAGGAAAATGTTAGCATAAGCCAAATGGGTTGAAAAAGTCTGTAAAAATGTCTGAACAGTGTATAAAGTAAATGTAAATGTATTGAACAGTATAAAAAATGTGAACTGAAATGTATATTTTTTATTTATTTATTTTCTTATTGTGTGTCCAATAAGCACACAATTTGATAAGGGTGGTGTGTAGTACCCCAAGACTACCAAATAATTTTTCCAATTGCACCTTTCGTACGAGCTTGCATAGTAATGGTTGAAGTTGAAAACGGGTGGCGGGGAATAAATTAGAGTACAATGAAAAAAATTTAATGGGAAAATGCTAACATAAATCTAGTGGCTTTACGCTAAGGATAAAAAAGTACGTTGAAATGTGTAAAAAAATGTATAAAAGTACGTGTAAATGCATTGAAAATTGTAAAAGATGCATTGAAATGCGTGTTTTTTTTTTCTTTCCTGTGGTATTAGGGAGGGGTGATGTCCACACTAACCCCTAACCCGGTCAAGTGTTTTCAATTCTGCTCCTACCTTGACCATATACTCAAAAAAAATTAAAAATACCCGCTCCAGTTGGATAGGTTGAATTGTCATCCATAAATGTGAGTGTACAGTCTATAGTTGTTCATAATTTGCGTCTAGTTAAAAAAAAAAAAAAGGTACGGTAAACGGTAAACTGGTGCACCATTGCACCTGTTAAGAGTACAAAAAAAAAATACACTTGTTGCATCCCACTTGTATTTTTGTTTTTTTTTTTTGTTCATTCGTCAATTTTAATCTATTACATGGGGGAGGGGAGAATGTGATTCAATCTCGGGATGCAATGTGGGGCATCCAAGAGTTTTATCGCATGAGCTAGCCACCACTTACCGACTTGTATTTTTGAATATACATAAAAGTACAAGTGAAGCTCACAATTGTATTTTTTTTTTACCCTTAATGAGTGTAATTTTGCACCCGTTAGTATTCCCTGAAATTCTACGACGTACCAAAAAAAAAAAAAAAGCAGTTTTTGATTGGTCTATTTGCCGCTCCACGTGGGAAAGGCAAACCAGTTGGGAAAACGCCAAACGTAAAGGGTAAAAGCTACTCCCTCCGTCTCTAAAATTTTGATCTTTTTGGGATTGCGTGCCATTTTAAATTACTTATATGTTTTTATTTATAAAGTTTTATGTGATTTTGAAAACTTTGTTTAATAGAACTAATTAAAATCTATCAAACAAGATCCATATTGCATATTTTTTGACATTTACATTGAAAGACATAGGCATTTGAAAATGGCATACTATCCAAAAAATGTCAAAAATTTAGGGACGGAGGGAGTGGTTGATAATGTTTGCACGCTATTCACTTTGGGTTAGCTAAAGGATACTTTGGTAATTTGGGGTTAAAAGAATTCAATCAAATCATTGCTAGTTGCCTGACCAAAGACAGTGTCTGCAAGAGTACAAGTTGGCTGACCAATGGAAAGCGCGTGGAATACGTTTTACGTTGTGATACACGGCTTTTGCCATATAAATTTGCCAACTCACCAGGAGGGTTGTATTTACCAAACATGGTGTATTAAGCCAAAAAGTGTTGTAAATAGACTCACTTTTAATTACACTGGCGATGCAGCTAGACGGATGAACAAGCAACGTTCACTCCAACCAATGCTTAGACAACGGACACAGCCAAAAAATTAACGAATCTTGCCGTGATATGAGTTCGTGTTCTGAATTGTTTATGAATCTTGCCTATTATATGACTCACTCTTTATGCAGCATGCATGCGGCCATAATTCTAACCAGATTAAGAAAATGTCTCTCTGTGTACATGTTACTCCTTCCATGTCAAAATAATAGTCCCCTCCAGCTAGGAGAAGACGGATAATTTTCGGATTAGAAGATTCAAGTGCTTCCATCATGATTGTTTGAGTTTGTTCGCACGAAATTAAAGATCTCGATTAATTCTTTAATTTAATAAAAAAATTCAAAAAATTATCAATTATGAACGGAAGTGATAGTTTTTTGTCCAACTATTGCACATCTTTTCATTAGGAGTATTAAAATAGGACGGAGGGAGTACTTCAATATGGTGAATGCAAGAATCCACTAGATTGTCCGACATTGGTGGGTTAGCTAAAGTAAACGTAAAATAGATACTGTTTCTTGGTATATGTTACTTCTTCCGTCTCAAAATAATAGACCCCTCTGGCTACGAAAAGATAGGTAATTTTTTGGATTAGAAGAATAAAGTGTTTTTGTTTATAATTGTTCGAGTTTCTTCGCAAAAAAATAAAGATCTTGAATTTGAATTGCTCCATTTCAAACCACGTCGAAGTTGAATTTCAATGAATATTCAGAATTTGGTCAATCACACTTTAAAATAGAGTGGGTCTATTTGCAACCCTTTTTGGCTCCATACAGTCCTTGCAAAATAAATACCAAAACCTTCCTCGCGAAAAGACCATTTAGCCCCTCAAATTACTTCATACCACCTAATTACACAAACCTTTTTGCTACATACCAACCCAATCCACTTTTTCCCAACCAATCTTCTTCTTCTTTTCTCCTCCATCGTATTCCCTCCTCCCCCAGTCGAATAAAATCCCTCCTCCTCCTCCAATTGAAAACAACCCAGCCATTAACCCCCATTGTTATCCTCTGCCCTTCATCTTTCATCTCTCTCAATGGAAAACCTTGGTGAATCAATGGAAGGATCTCTCCCACACTAGACTTGGAAGAAGAGCTCCAAAGAGTAATGGAGCAACTTACACCTCCAAGTCCACTAATGGATGTACAAATACAGACCAAGAGTAACCCGGACAAGAAGATTTTCGAGGAAAAAATGACCCAAGAGTAACCCATTGTTTTTTCGATTTCTCAGTTGCTGTTCGTTCGAAACGGTACCACAGTCCCGAAAATCGCAATACATTTCAGTAGTTAATACCCGAAATTGGTGATGGTAGTTAATATCTGCAATATTTGCCATAATTTAGTAGTTTGTATTCAAATTATGTGTTTAGTTTCGGGAGTTAACATCCAAAATTTGCCAAAACCAAAGAGTAGACATTGTTAACGGTAGTTAATATCCGATATGTTGGCCATAATTCCGCAGTTTGTATCCGCGTTATGTGTTTAGTTTCGGGATTAAATATCCAAAATGTGCCAAAACAAGACGAGTAAAAACAGCGGCAATTTCTTCGAATGGTTCGACGGAGAGGGCGATGGCTAAGGTTAGAGAAGTTGGGGAGATAGAGAGAGAGAGATCGGTCGGAGGAGTGGTTGGAGGAGAAAGTCAGTTTTGCTCAAGTAGCGGTGGTGATGGAGGTCAGACGGAGGGAGGGAAGAAAAAAGGGTTTTGAGTTTTGAGTGGGTTTTGAGTGTTTGAAATAACTGAAATTTGAGAAAATGAAAATAAGAAGGGCAATTTTGGAACTTTACCGGGTTATATGAAGCAAATATAGAAATTTGCCACCTCACCAGGATTGTATTTAGCAAAAGGGCTGTATGAAGTCCAAAAAGGGTTGCAAATAGACCCGCCCAACTTTGATATGTTGGCACTGTCTTGGGCCACAAAAGCGATCTTGAATTATTCATCTCGGAGGTCCGATACATGGATATATATGTAAGCTAGGGATCAACTTGATAGGACGTTGAGAGCACATAGATGTTTCTATAACGAGAAAACATACATTTTAAAGTGAACGAATTTAGTTTAAAAAAATACTCACGCTTGTGATGTGAAGTAAAATATGAGTAGCATATATAATTGGTTCATACTGCTTTAATATTAGTTTTAAAAAATATTCACGCTTGTAATATGAAGAAATAGTAGTATAATTTGTTCATACTACTTTAATATTTATTTATTTAAAACGGAGATCAAGTTTTATTTTTTGTATGCATGTTTTGAATCCAAGACTTATGAGATGCACAATCCAAATCACCTTTAACTTTGCAACCATGGCATGAGGCTAAAAAAGTATGTAAAATTCGATAGAGTATGGAGGGGAGCTTATATAACTTGTGGTTTTTCCCTCCCCTCTGATCAAATTCCTGTGAATTAATAGTGAAATTACAAATGTCGAGGGGCGATGGGGCCGAATGTCGCAACGAAAAGAGGAATTAATTTCTTTTTTTTTTTCCATTACCTTTTTTCCATTATCCTTTTTTTCCCGAACACCTTTAAATTTTAATGCCACTTGTTTTGACATGATTTTATAACTTTTTGATTCTTACCTAAGTTAGAATTTCTCTTCTTATAAATAGGTTTGTAGCCTATAGGCATATATAAAAATTTAATGATAGAGTTCTGTTTATATTTTCCCTTATGTGCAAGGTGTTTATCACTTCTCTTATACATTTAAGAATTCATCTGTTAGAGCGATATTTAACCAATTCGTCTACTACACGATATCCAGTCTTTTTCACTTTGTCAAAAATGAGTCCAAAAAATCACACACAAATTCAAAGTTGATTAAATGTCGTACTGGTCCACACATCTAATATTTAAATGCTTAACAAAAAAAGAATTGAAAAGAAAGATGCGGACAAATACCCATAACGTCGGTCGAATATATGCATGGGACGCATTTGGCACAGATCAATGCGGGACCCTTGCCCAAAATGGATAAAAAATTTAATGAATCTTGCCGTGATATTGTTTGGTTCTTTTTACTTCTTTGCAATGGAAATAATTGTGTGCGAGCGTACCAGAGAGAGTTTCAATCTCCTCCCTCAGATTAACTTTGGAAAAACCAAATCTAATCAGGCGATTGTGTTTTATTGGTTCAATTACCTCAATTAAGAGGATTTTTTCAACAAGTGAAGAAATGAAACCAACAAACTTAGGAAATCGAAGAACAAAAAGAAACAAGATACTTCGATCAATGAATCAAAGGTAAACTTACTTCGAAATTGTCTCCAACTTCAGATACAAGAACTTCAAACTGGTGATTGTTACAGGAACAATCGAAATTAATCCTAAACTACTTCCTAAACTACTTCGAACTGAGTTTGAGATCCTAAAACTACTTCGAACTGCGTTCGAATTCCTAAACTACTTTGCCAATGAACAAACCAAGCATCAGTTTTTGATAGCTATTTGTTGAAGATTTGTCCGGGGGCTTTCACTCTTCAATTTCTTCTATTTATAGACGCTGCTTGCAATTTGAACTTCCCGCTCAATGAATTTGAACATTGGCTTGTTTCGAACTCCAACCTTCATTGGCAGTTGCTTGCTCCTCCACGTTTGAACTTGAATCTTTCTAATTCTTCCTCCAGAAGCTATGATTTTGAATCTGTGCAGTTTTTTTCAACAAACTCGAATGACTTGTACGTTAAAGTGAATAACTGTCTCTTGATAAGTACTCCACGTGTTATAACTGTCAATTTGCTTTGTTTTCCAAGTTCACACGTGGAGTTTATATGTTTAAAAGTTAATATCATGGCTTCGAAACCACCCTCCACATCAGTAATGGCTTGTAACTGCCAATAACTGTTTTTCATCTTTAACCATAATACGACATCGTATTGGGCCATTTATATTCCTTTAATCCAGTGTGTCTTTATCAACAGGTAATTGCCAACGTTTGGCATTTTCAATTACGTGTCAATCGATTATTGGATTTGTTAATTTTATATGTAAACATACCCCCCACATTAACATCTTTGTTCAAGGGATTTGAATAAGTGTTAATGTGCCCTTTGCCACTTCGAATTCCTGTCAACTTCCAAAGCAGAAGTTATTGGCAGTTCTCACCACTTCCAATGATGCAGTTGGAATTGATTTCTACGGTCCTTGTAAGAGGTTCATGGAAAATGGGCGGTTAACACCCACGTTCTTCCCTTACAAAATTTGAATCGTTTCGAATTCAGATTTTAAGCTTTATAAAAGCACTCATCTACTGGTAAAAAATGAATCACCAATTTTTACTCTGAACTTGCTTTTATCTCCTTAAGCTAAACTTAACCATGGCCAACGTTCCTGACACCCAAAATGCCTTCGAACACTTGGTTATTCAAGACCAAAACCCTACTTATACCAGAAATGCTGTTACACCAATTGTTGGTGAAATTCGAAGGGATCGTTCTTTTGTTTTGGTTCAAGTAGAGGATTCTGAACCTACTGATCCATGGAACCCTCCCACTTCTCCTTCTTCATTATCTTGAGCCAACAAAACTCCAATTGAGTCATGGTTTGCTGCCAAATATAATTTAACAGGCTCTCCCTTTTTAGGTGGAACAAGAACTGGTGGATTGATCAAGTACTCCTTGATGGCCTTGAAAGCATCATCATGCTCTTTTGTCCATTCGAAGTCCTCTCCATCCTTCAATTTCAACAAAGAAGAAAATACTTTAGTTTTCCCTGCAGTGTTAGATATAAACCTTCGAAGAAAATTCAATTGACCAAGAAATTTTTGAAGTTCTTTCTTGTTTGAAGGAGATTTAGCTTCTATGATAGCTTTAGCTTTGTTTTTATCAACTTGAATACCTTTGCTATGGACTAAATACCCTAGAAAGTTTCCTGCCATTACTCCAAAAGCACATTTAGCAGGATTCAACTTCAGTTGATAATGCTTCATCTTTGAAAAGGCTATCTTCAAATGTTCTACATGATCATCAATAGATTCTGATTTGACAATAATGTCATCTATGTAGCATTCTAAAAAACCCCCAACTATTTCATGGAAGATAGTGTTCATAGCCCTTTGATAAGTTGCACCAGCATTTTTCAGCCCAAAAGGCATTTTGACCCACTCAAAGGTCCCAAGATTACCAGGGGCTCTAAATGCAGTTTTACGAACATCTTCTTCGTCTATACAAATTTGATTATACCCTGAATGACCATCCATAATAGACATAATTTTGTGGCCTGCAGAACTGTCCACCAACATGTCTACTACAGGCATTGGGTATTCATCTTTAGGGGTTGCAGTATTCAAATTTCTAAAGTCCATGCACACCCTAATTTTCCCATTCTTCTTGATAACAGGAACAATGTTTGATAACCATTCCACGCATCTTACTGTTCTGATAAAACCTGCATTTAAAAGGTTTTGAATCTCCTTTTTTACCAATAAAATGGTTTCAGGAGACATTTTTCTTGGAAGTTGTTTGAAAGGTTTGCAATTAGATTTAATAGGCAACTTATGTTCAACCAAATCTCTACTCAAACCTGTTAATTCTTTATAACTCCAAGCAAATCATTCTTTGTTCTCTTTGAGCACTGTGATCAATTTGGCCTTCGAAGTATCATCAAGCTCTCTGTTGATCTGTTCAGTGTTCGGAACAATTCCATCTCCCAATTCCACTTCCTCTAAAGGATCTTGGGAATCGATATAGTTTAAAAAAGCTTCTTCGAATCCGGTTGGCTTCAACCCCCAGTCAAATTTTTCAGCCAATAATTCCTCCCAATCATTTGTTTCTTGTAACTTTTGCTCTACTTCTAGAGCCATGAATTTGACTAAGGCCAAGGAGTTGGCCTCTTCGAACCCTGTCTTGGACTCACATACAAACAGTCTCATCTGGTGGGTTGTCTGATTCATAATCAACTACTTGTTTAAGCTTAGACTTTAACTCTGCCAATTCTCCAATTTCCAACACACTGGATGGAGGGGTGGCAGGTTGTGCAATTTCACTTAGAGGAATGATCTCAGGCTTATACATTTCAGCTTCTGCGCAATTTGCTGAAGTACTGAAGGGATGTGGATCTGCCTTCACCTCTTCGACCCCCACTTCTTTCCCATTTTCATACTTCACAATCATCAGGGCTTGATGCATCGAAGATGGAATACAACCATTGACATGAATCCAATCCCTACCAAGTAAAGCATTATACTTACTTGTAAAAGTATCCACCACAAAAAATGCTGTATCAGTTTCTACTTGGCCAACTTTCAGGCGTATAGAAACAATTCCTTTGGGATTTTTACTTTCACCAGTAAACCCAGCAATGGATGTGCTTGTTGGGATCAATCGAACTTTTTCTTTTCCCAACTTCTTCAAAGTCCTGGAAGGTAAAATGTTCACTGCTGCACCATTATCAACCAACACTCTGTTTAACAAAATCCCATCAAACAATGCAGATATGTATAATGGCTTCAAATGGTGCCTCATATCATTCGAAGGTGATTTGAAAGGATAAGAAAGATCAGCACAATTCAAATCCACTATCAAAAGATACTCAGAATTTGTTTCTGCATCTGGGACAAAAACTGCTCTTTCCTTAGAGGTCACTTCTGGCTCTTCCATGGCATTAACCATAATCATAAGCTCCTCTTCTTCTTCTTCCTTTTGAATCTTAGAAACCAAGGCTCCCCAACCTTCATTCCAACCATTATCATACGTAAGGTTATACTCTTCATCACTTGATACATCAATGATCTCCATAGGAGCAACTGTTGGTTGTAGTGCCCTTCGAACTGGTGAGCAGTCTGGTCCAAAAGGTCCAAAATCAAATGAAGGAGCAACCATGTTAATTTGAACTTTAGGCAAAGTCCCAAACTGTATGGTCCTTTTTTCCTGTATTGGTAATTCTGATCCATCCTCTATTGTGTCCATCTTTTCAGGAAACTCCACTGCAGAAGTTTCCATGGGGGATAATGTTTCAACAGGAGATGAATTCATACCTCCACCTTCTTCCTGTTCCACTATCATGGCCTCTAATAAGCCAGATTGATAGCTTGCCAAGGAATTTGGTGAAGCTGGACTATTTCGAGGTACTTCACTGTCCATTCTTGCAGCCAGACTTTCTAGTGTTTCCCTCTCTGATTGAGTAAACCCCCTTCGAAGAGATTCTTCAGAATTTTCCCTTCGAAGTCTGTTAAACCTTGGGTTAAACTTATCACCCCCATTATGATTATCCTTGGTGGCATATTCTTCCATTTGAAAACTAGTATACCTCCTTTGCAGCTTCCTCTTTTGAGTTCTTGTTAACATAGGGATCATTTGAGGTGTTTTAGTCTTTGGATCTCTGACCACCACCCATTGACCAGCAGGAGTGTTTGGAGGTTTAACCATCTTGTTTCCAACTTTAGAAGGGGTTTTATATCCCTGGAAGAGTTCTGGTTTAACTTTCTGTAAAAACCAATCAGGAACTCCTTTTACCAAGGTGAATTGTTCCCCTTCTTCAGTTTCCTGGTCCATTAGGGCCTTTCCAGTGTTAACCTTCTTCAAAGGAGGATAATCCCTCTTCGAAGCTGGTGGAACTGGACTCGAAGGCACATTTCTCTTTGACACTGGCCAAGGCTTCTTATTTCTTCCATGATTTGGGCTTATCCATGGTTTTCTTTCATTATTTTGATCCAGAGCCTTCCTTTCCATCCTTTTTGGAAAAAAATCAACCCCCTGTCGATCCAAATCTTTCAAAATCAGATAATTAGCCCTGCATTCCATACATAAGCATTCTAGAAAGGATGCTTCAAGCATGGGAAGATGAGATTGCTTAAAACCCTTTTTAGAAGAACTTCCTATTGCATAATCTTGCCGGTGAGCCTTTCCATCATTACCTCGAAGTTGGCCAATTTTTGGCTTTCCTCTTCCAAACTGGATAGAATTCATCCCAACATGAACTCGTCTGTTTTGCCATACCTCTTGAACTGTTTTAGCCAAAGAAGTTGGCACATTGGTATTAGCAGTTACTTATTCAATCTTTGGGAATGGATCTGTGTCTATTCCCATGGTTTTTTCTGGAAACATAATCCTTCCTTTCTTAATTTGCTCCTGAACCCTGTCACGAAAAACATTACAATTCTTAGTTGAATGAGTCCAGGAAGCATGCCATTTGCAATAGTTCTTCCCTTTCGTTTCTTCCAAAGTTGGAAGTTTAACATTTTCAGGAAGTTTGATAAACTTTTTCTTCAAAAGGTAATCAAAAATTTCATCTGCTTTAGAAACATCAAATGAGTATACTTTGCTAACTGCTTTCTTATTAGTCCTTGGTGCTATAGAAGAATCCTTTCGAACTAAACATTCACACACACAAGGGTCATGCTCAACAATTTCAGCAGCATCAATTTCATAAGTAGAGTCTTTATAATAGGTTGAATAAGAAGAGTTGTTCCTGTCGACATCTTCTTCTAACAAAGATTCATATCTAGAAGCTTTGTAAGTTAAGTCAACCAAATCTCTAAACTCTGTAGAATCGAACTTCTTCCTAAGTTCTCTACTCAAACCATCTTGTGCTATTCTCACAAATTCAACTTCTGGTAGTTGCAGTTTACATTTGTTCCTAGCCTTTTTAAACCTAGCAATAAAGTGAGTAGCCTTTTCATCAGGCTTTTGCTTTAATCTTGCTAAATCAGCCATAGTGACTTCAGGCTCAGTTTGATAAAATTGTGCATGGAATAATTCTTCCATCCTTTGCCAATTTGGAACTGACTCTGGTGTTAAATTAGAGTACCATTCGAAGGCTGTTCCTGTCAAAGAATTAGAAAACAATTTCAACTTAACGAGCCCATTATTGCCTAATTCTTTACATTGAGTCGTAAATTTGGCAATATGCTCTGTTGTTGATTGTTTTCCATCCCCATGGAACAAAGTAAAATCTGGGATTTTGAACCCCCTAGGGACTTCGAACTGCCTATCTATCCATTCTGGATAGGGCTTTCTATAAATTTGGGTTTGTACTCCTCGGTTCAAAGGTCCATATACCTCTTGCATGAGGCCTAATATTTCGTCTCGAAGGGCTGGACGTTCTCCTAGAGGCACTCTTGTATTAACAGGTGGCTCCCAAGTAGCATTTCTAGGCATATTATCTTCTGGAAACCTCTGAAAAGGATCATCAAAAAGCCTATGTTGCTTAAAACCCCCTTCTTGCTTTGCAAGAGGTTCATATAAGTGGTTCGAATGTATCCTACCCATCTCTGGTATCCCTGTATACTTAGGAATTCCAATCTCTGGATTAAACCTTTTTGCACTGGTTCTATCTTTCTCATTAAAATGACTTCCAGGAGTGAATACATACTCATCAAACCCGTAATCATTGTTTCTAAAACCCTTATCCTCATTTAAACCATCAAAGTTTGGTTCGAATGGGACATTAGTATTCTGTTTGAACACTTTCTTAGGTTTAGGAGCTTGATAATCGTGAGTTTTTGCAGGTTCATACCAAGATTCTGGTATATCATCTACATTTATAGGCTCTTTTCCAGGCCTTGACTTAAATTTGCTTGTACTAGCTTCTCCTTTATCCTTCTCAAACGAGGGCAAAGGATCATGTCTAGTTACTGATTGCTCTTCTAACTTTTGTAACATAAGTTTCTGGGTTTGAGCTAGTTCTTTAAATGTGGCAATCATTTCAGCAAACTGATTAGATGACACACTTCCTCCAACTTCTGGATTCTTTGGGTCATCCACATGTACAGTTCTGTTACTCCTAGTATTCATTCGAGAACTCTGGCCAATCCCTGTATTTAAGTCTTGACCAGTACGAGTCTCTGGTCCTATTTGTAGGCCTTCGACTTGTTCATTCTCTCTAGAATTAACATTGTTCTCGTCTTCTGGCATTTGGCCAACCTGAGAATCATCCGCTTGCTTCCTAAGTTTCGGAGCCATTCAACACTTCAGGTGTCCCACCGGGCGTGCCAACAAATGTGTTTGGTTCTTTTTACTTCTTTGCAATGGAAATAATTGTGTGCGAGCGTGCCAGAGAGAGTTTCAATCTCCTCCCTCAGATTAACTTTGGAAAAACCAAATCTAATCAAGCGATTGTGTTTTATTGGTTCAATTACCTCAATTAAGAGGATTTTTTCAACAAGTGAAGAAATGAAACCAACAAACTTAGGAAATCGAAGAACAAAAAGAAACAAGATACTTCGATCAATGAATTAAAGGTAAACTTACTTCGAAATTGTCTCCAACTTCAGATACAAGAACTTCAAACTGGTGATTGTTACAGGAATAATCGAGATTAATCCTAAACTACTTCCTAAACTACTTCCTAAACTACTTCGAACTGAGTTCGAGATCCTAAAACTACTTCGAACTGCGTTCGAATTCTTAAACTACTTTGCCAATGAACAAACCAAGCATCAGTTTTTGATAGCTGTTTGTTGAAGATTTGTCCGGGGGCTTTCACTCTTCAATTTCTTCTATTTATAGACGCTGCTTGCAATTTGAACTTCCCGCTCAATGAATTTGAACATTGGCTTGTTTCGAACTCCAACCTTCATTGACAGTTGCTTTCTCGTCCACGTTTGAACTTGAATCTTTCTAATTCTTCCTCCAGAAACTCTGATTTTGAATCTGTGCAGTTTATTTCAACAAACTCGAATGACTTGTACGTTAAAGTGAATAACTGTCTCTTGATAAGTACTCCACGTGTTATAACTGCCAATTTACTTTGTTTCCCAAGTTCACACGTGGAGTTTATATGTTTAGAAGTTAATATCATGGCTTCGAAACCACCCTTCACGTCAGTAATGGCTTGTAACTGCCAATAACTGTTTTTCATCTTTAACCATAATACGACATCGTATTGGGCCATTTATATTCCTTTAATCCAGTGTGTCTTTATCAACAGGTAATTGCTAACGTTTGGCATTTTCAATTACGTGTCAATCGATTATTGGATTTGTTAATTTTATATGTAAACAGATATGAGTTCTTGTTCTGAATTGTTTATGGATCATGACTCACTCTTTATGCATGCATGCATGCATGCGGCCATAATTCTAACCAGATTCAGAAAATGTCTCTCCGTGTACATGTTACTCTCTCGATCTCAAAATAATAGTCCCCTCTAGCTAGGAAAAGATGGATAATTTTTGGATTAGAAGATTAAATTGCTTCCGTCATGATTGTTTGAATTTGTTCGCACGAAATTAAAGATCTCGATTAGTTCTTTAATTTAATAAAAAAATTCAAAAAATTATCAATTATGAACGGAACTGATAATTTTTTGTCCAAATATTGCACATCTTTTCATTAGGAGTATTAAAATAGGATGGAGGGAGTACTTCAATATGGTGAATGCGAGAATCCACTAGATTGTCCGACATCGGTGGGTTAGTTAAAGTAAACGTAAAATAGATACTGTTTCTTGGTATATGTTACTTCTTCCGTCTCAAAATAATAGTCCCCTCTAGCTACGAAAAGATGAGTAATTTTTCGGATCAGAAGAATAAAGTGTTTCCGTTTATAATTGTTCGAGTTTCTTTGCAAAAAAAAATAAAGATCTGGTGGAGGAGCGACTGAAAAGGGTCACGTCTAAAAGATCCAATCCATATGTCGACTATTTGGCAGTGACTTGTGCCAACTCTATCACTGACAATTTATGATTTACTGTATTACTCAATGCGAGTGCCAAGTCTATGACCGACAATTTACGAATTGTAAAATTCCGATACAGTGGTCCCCGTGGATTATTTAACTCAGTGTTTTGGATAGGTCTAAATCACGATGTAAATATCTCTATGGACGCCACCCCACCCCGATAAATCGTACTAGCGTTAAACCTGTGTTATACACGGGCAAGTTTAACATTTACATTCAATATATGTACACGGCATAGTAAGTAGCATGTGGGTCCAAATTATATACGCATAATATTATTATGCTCAAATTAAACAGTTTTTCTACCGTTAACTAAACTGGTTTATGAATTCTTTTCCTTTTAATCCTGCTAGTCTTAACATGATTTTATAACCTTTAAGGCACCAAATATTTGATAGACTTTTTACTTTTATTTCCTTTTTCCGTAATTTCTTGATTAACAAGACATTGCCTTGTTTGATTCCTACCTAAGTTAGAATTTATCTTCTCATAAATAGGTTTGTAGCCTATAGATAGGCAAATATAAAAATTAAATTCTAGAGTTCCGTTTATTTTTTTCCTTGTGTGCAAACTGTTTGTCACTTCTCTTATCGATTCGAAAGTTCGTCTGTTAGAGCGATATTCAACCAATTTGTCTATTTGAACGATATCTAGTCTTTTTCGATACACGCTACATCACTTTGTCAAAAATGAATCCAAAAAATCACACACAAATTCATAGTTGATTAAACGTAGTACTGGTTCACACATCAAATATTTAAATGCTAACAATAAAAGAACAAAAGAAATGAGAAGGCAAAAAATGGATGGGCACAATTACCCATGACGTCGGTCGAATATATGCAAGGGAAGCAGTTGGCAAAGATCAATGCGGGACCCATAGACGTGGAGGAGCGACACTGAGCGAGATTCAATCAAGGGGTCTCCTTGTTGGGCACAATTATTTCTTTTGTCTTCATTAAGAATTTTTCCCTCAATCGTAAAAAAGAACAGAAAAGAAAGATATGTACAAATACGGTCGAATATATGCAAGGGACGCATTTGGCAACGATCAATGCGGGACCCATGCCCAAAATGGATAAAATAACGTTCTTGCGGAGAAGCGACTGAGCGAGGATCAGCGGGTGCTCTATTAACTTAGTTTTTTTTTTTGATTTTTTAATTTTTTTGGATGTTTTAATTTTGTAAAAAAATTAAGTTGTTCCACTGACTAGTTTTTGGATTTTAGTTTTGCAAAAAAACAAACTTGTTCCACTAAGTAATTTTTTGGCTTTTTTGGTTTTTAATTTTGCAAAAAAAACTACTAAGTGATTTTTTATTAGTAGAATGTGATAGTTTTTGAATTAAAACAAAACTATTTTTTTTAAGCGGAACGGGGCCTCGATTTGGTTGAGCCGTTCAACCAAGGGTGTCTTTGCTGGGCACAATTATTTCCTTTGTCTTCGTCTAGAATTTTTTCCGCCAATCGTAACCGTTAATTCCCAGGTGACACCAAGAACGTACGTTCAGATTTTGAAGTGGAAGAATTCAATTACCCAGCTGTGAAGTAAGACCGTCAAAGTATAACAAAAATTTCCTGCATTAAGGAAAGTGTCAGAAAATTTCCTAGCATTAAGTTTCATATCAAATAAACACAACCAAATTGTGACTTTGGCCTTGTTTGATAACACAGATTCAGCACTTAAATTTGAATCAATTAAGTAATAAGTCATTAAGTAGGTTTGATAACCACATTTTATGTTACTTAACAGATTAAGTACCACTTAAAATGTAGACTAAAAAATTGATAAAAATTAAGTAGCTTTGAGCTACTTAATTATGGCTGAATTCCTATGTGCTTACAATCAACCATCACACCTCCGCCGCCGCTGTCACCACCACCACCACCACCACCACTGCCACGCCGCTGCCGCCACCACAACCACCACCATTGCACTGCCGCTACCACCACAACCACCACCATTACACCGCCACTGCCGCCATGCCGCTACCACCACCACCACTGCCACACCGCCACCACCATCACAACCACAAGCACCACCACCACCACACCACAACCACCACCATTGCACTGGTGGCTACCACCACCACCATTGCACTGCCGTCATGCTGCTACCACCACACCGCCACCACCACCACCACTGCCACACCGCCACCACCACAACCACCACCATTGCACCGATGGCTACCACTAGAACCACCACCACCACCATTGCACTGCCGCCATGCCGCTACCACCACACCACCACCACCACCACCACCACCGCACCACAACCACCACCACCACCATTGCACCGGTGGCTACCACCACAACCACCATTGCACTGCTGCCATGCCGCTACCACCACCACTGCCACACCGCCACCACCACCACACCACAACCACCACCACTAGCATTCCACCCTGCCCACCACAACCACTACCACGCCATAACCATCACACTACCGCCACTACACCACCAACATTGCACCACTATTACTCCACTGCCACCACAACTCACCATCATTCCACCACCACCATTACTCCATTGCCACCGCCACCTCGCCACCACCCTCACCACCTCTTAATCACCACTCCACCACTACCACAAATACATGATGACCATTAATAAAATTAAGAGACAATTAAAACCCAAAAAAAAAATTAATTCAGTGCTTAATTTGTTTTATCAAACAGCTTTTCAGCTTAAAAAATTCAGCATTCAGTTTTCAGTACTTAATTTTCAGCTTTCAGCTTTCAGTTTTCAGTTTTATCAAACATAGCCTTTATATTGGTTTTTTTGTGTCCATTGACTCATTCGCCTTGTTTGGGTGACTCATACTTAATGCTTAACCTGTTGAGGGAAATTTTCTATTGGTTTTTTGAATTATAGTCAGAATATGTTTTGAGTTTGGAAAAGTATTTGAGACAAATTTGCAGAATACATTTTGCAACAGGAGTAGTGTTTGAGAAAATAATGATGAAAATAAGTTATGGATGAGTTGTTTACCATTTTGCCCTTGTTTCTTTATTTTAGTATTAAAAATATGCATGAATATTATTTTTACCAAGTCTTTTGGAGTCATAATGGGAAATAATTTTGCAAACGTATCCCGTCGATTTTTTTTTTTTTGGGAAACTCCCTTTTTTTTGGTAATTGAAAGTCTCTTCCACTTGATAAAAAATTGTGAAAAAACAGAAGTAATTGCAAAAATAAAAATATTTGGTCCAAAAAAATGATGAACGTTAAAAACATTACACAAATTAAGAACATACGTAACTAAAACCACACTTTAACGAGTTCGGAACAGGGCGTTTACCTTTTTTATTATTATTTATATGTAGTATTATAGTGTGTATGAATAATGATTTTAGACATTTTTCAAAAATATTTTGTGAAATTGATATGTCCCTTATATAAAAGTCCCCGGTATATACCAATTTTTTTGGTTAATTAGGAAGAATAAAAATTGGCAACCAACTAAAGGTCCAAAAAAAGGATTAAGTTACAATAACAATTACTTAACTCAAATCCCATATAGGCAGTTTTCATTTTTTTTTATCCTTGTGATAAAAAAAAAAAGACTACGAAGCAAGATAATCCTAAAAAAGAGACTAGTCATATTGTTATATATTGTTATGTGATCAATGACTAATTTACGATGTTAATTAAAACATTTATCTGATGGGTTTGTTTTAAAAAGAAGGACATTTGGGTCTTTGGTTGTAAGGGAAAATGAGAAACCAAAAAAGAGGATGGGAAAAGGACCTCTTGAGCTCTTTTTGGCTTTTGCTCTCCTTTCATCAAAATTGAAAATGCATTTTGGTAGGATGTGCTTTGACTCAACTCTCGCAAACACTCAAAAGTGAAAAAACTGAAAATGAAGATGTAAAAAAGAACCACTCAAACACCCTCTAATAGGTCTGAATGCATACAATTTATATTGGGCCCAAGTAATTAATATTATGACTCTCCGCTGTTACTCCCCTAGGATTGGCCCTTGTACACGCAGCCGCAGGTTAATGCATCATACAAACTCCTGATGATTGACGATTCATGGGTAGACTCTTAGTGCTCATCAATGGGCTGATTCGAGTGGATATCCGATGAGGCAAAGTGACTTGATGATGGAGTGTTGTGATGGACGGTTTTCAATCAATGGAGTTGTTTAATCCAATGTAAGTCCCGATGAAGCAAGGTGCATTGATGATGGAGCACTGTGAAAGATGGATCTAAATAAATACGCCGATCAAGAATAAGCCTAATTTTGTAAATATATTCAGAGAATGGTGATTCGAATCAAGGAGGAATTTGAATGTAAATAAAGAGATCAATACCTAATCAACGGTTCAAATATGAGAGAGCGATTTGTTAACTTCGGTCTTGACATAGATACATACCATCCGGTGATCAAATTCCCTTTAAATGGTTATCATATGGTGTTGAGGGCGCGCAATAAATCCGGAGGGAGTAACTTACATGCCTAGTCGCTGGTTTTAGATAAACATGAAAGAAGTAGGCCATCCACATCAAGCAGGTGTGAACCATTCAAAGTATTTGTCACCTCCGATCAAAACTTATTTAAATTTGCTATTTTATGTAGAAAAAATATTTTAGTTTATGGGGAAGATTGCACATTTCAGTTCCATGCATGATTCTTTTTTGCTCCATTGTGTCCAATGTTACATGGACCTCGGGTACAAGCATAGGGTGCGAGTTCAAATTCAAGTGTCGGACCTTCTTAATATTAAATTTAAAGATACTGGAATACAAGTCCCCAAATTGGGTATGGGTATGGATATGTGAACAACTCTTGAACACTTGTTTTTATTACATATTACATGCATTCAACAAGAAGGGGTTAAGAAAAATACTCCCTTTGTCTAATTTTCAATGTCCACTAGGTAAAGTCGTGTCATTTTGACTTTAAAAGAAAATATATTTCTAGATAGTTTTTTTCAAAAATTTTTACACCATTCAAAAGTACTTATTGAGATCTTTTGAACGGTACAAGAAAATAAAAAAAGGAATTCCAAAAGTATTTTATTTTTTAAGGTCAAACTTGCACGGTCCCCCGTAGGAGACTTCTAAATTGGGACAGAGGGTGTATGTGTTTTTGCTATTTCTTGTCTATGTGAGACTAGAAATGTAGCTTTTCTAGCTAATTTGACTTTTTTTGTCCAGTAAATATTGTAGCAATTAGAAGATCTGAGTGTCAAAATGGGTACGTGTGTTGAATACATCGACACGGATACTTCAAAACAAAAAAAAAGGAAGAACCCATATAACAAACATTCTCTCAATTTGCAGAGAAATTATAAATTGCTTTGGGAACAATTCTCCAACGGCTATTTAGAAATTATAAATTGTTTTGGCACACCACACTGTTAGAGCTGTAAATAAAACTGAGTCGTTCGCGAACTATTCGAGGCTCGGTTCGGTAAGAGCTCGTTCGAGTTCAATTCGTCTACTAAACGAACTGAACTTGAACCTCAATACTAGGCTAGTTCCATAAATGAGCGAACCTAAACCTAAGTGGATTCGGCTCAGTTAGGCTCGCGAACTTGAGGTCAAAATGTAATTAATAATACTTTAGGGGCGTACATGTAAATATTTTATAGTTGAGAAACTTTTATGTAATTTGTTATTCTTTTATCCCTAACTAGAGTATTCTACTATGAACAGATGTGTTTTATCCCTAACTAGAGTACTTTATTTAGTTCTCAATATTTTTTTCTTGTGTTCCTTCTTTTATGATTTCTTGATTATTGTGGTAGATTTGTTTATTTTTGTTTAATTTTTTGATTATTGTGATAAATCTACATGTAAAATTATTTTGAAGCATATCTCTCCCCTCTCAGTTCGTGTTCTAAATTGCTAACAAGCCCTACCAAGCTTGATTCGAGCCTAAATTATGCACGGTTCAGCTCGTTTGAGTTTAACGAGCCCAAACGAGCCGAGCCCGAGCTTTGAAATTTTTTCACGAGTCAAACTCGAGCCCACTTGTCTAAGCTCGAGTCGAACCCGAGCCGAACTCAAGCCTGACTCATGCCTTAATGAACTGGTCCCGAACCTCATAGGATTCAACTCGTTTACAGCTTTAACCACACATTTGTGTAGGAGTAATAATAAATGTGTAGCAGAAGATGCCGACCTCTCCAATTTGCAGTGACTTGCCCGGAGGAATTATTAAATGGGACACGTTCACAAGATCCCATCCACGTCGACTATTTTGCATTGACTTGTGGTATATACCAGCCAAGTGCCAAGTCGAGTGGCGCATGGAGACATAGTGTTTAGATTCAGGGCGCTGATCCAATCCCTTGGAGGTTGCTGGTAGAGAAGCATGTTTATTGGGGGCAGGAGCTTCTTAGTTCGTTTTCTTTGCTGCTGATTCCTCATCAGCTTTGGTGTAATTTTTTTTTTCTTTTCCCTGCGCTTTTGTTGGTCTGTTGGTGAGTGCCGATTGTGGCATCTTTCCTCGTTCCTTTCTAGCGTTTTGGGTTGTTTTCTTTTCTCTTCTCCTTCATCTATAAATCTCTTTCTTTGCTGATCAAAAAAAGTGCCAAGTCTATCACCGAAAATTTACGACTTACTTTTGCATGTACTTGTAAAATTCCGACACAGTGGTGCCAGGTCTATCACCGACTATTATTAAACTAGTGTTTTAGACGTGTGGCATATGGTGTACTTATAACATTGTTATATTGTAAATCACGAGGTAGGTTGCTTCGGCTAAATAAACCAAACTGGTTTATTTTATTGTCCTTATTCAATTTTTTTCTGCATTTGTTAATGTTGTGTCGACGTTCACCTCGATGAAAGAAATATAAAAAGTAAAACATTACTAATCAAACTTAATTTTTGTGACTAAAAGCAAAAATAATAAACCACAAAAATTTAGAATATTTTTGTCTTTAGTAAATTTTTAAAAAAATTATCAGCATTTTATGCTTTTTATATTTTTCTCGGCGAGACGAATCCAATAAACCACAAAAAATTGATGCAAAACTAACAAATGCCAATTTTGTTTAAATAAAGACTAGAAAAAAATAAACCAGTTTTGTTTTTTTAGTTAAAATAACCCCAAGGAGGTGTTCCACTAACAAAAATAGTTTTTTTCCAAAAACTAAGACAAGTCATTTTGTCACGATACATCACATAAAAAATCGTGAAAAGTCAATTTATTCTATAAAAACAACCTTAACAGAACACCTCCTAAATATCTTGTTTTGTCTAGGCTATTATTCGTATTTCCTAATTAGTTGAACTTTCCTTGTGCCGTGTGATCGATATCCTAATTATTGAGGGATCTTGGTGGTCATGTTTGTAGCCATATACAAAGGCATATCAATGTTCAATAAAGTGTGAAAAGCTTGGTTCTTGGTAATTCTCTTTTGCTAGTCGAAACTAGGGGAAATAGATGGGAAGAGGAAACACCGGAGAGAAAGGGACAGCTGGCAACGACCGCCGGTAAAGGAAGAGCAGGGACGGAGCAGGGTGGCTAGGGCAGGGACGGAGCAGGGTGGCTAGGGTTTCATGGGAAGGAGATGGACGGTCTCTCTCTCATGTTTGTTTTTTTACTTTTATTCTTACATATTTACCCTTATAGAAAGAGTCCTTCTTCAATTTTACTTTTATTATTTTATGCCTCGCCCCGAAATTTTTTTATGCATAAAATGTTACTTTTATTCTTATATATTTACCCTTACAAAAAGAATCCTTATTCAATTATTTTTCATTTCCTTACAGGTGTTAGATATTTGGTAAATTGTGATTGTTATTTTGTGAACTTTTATTATTTGTGCTCACTAATTTCGGAATGTAGAAAACATATTTTTTAAATAAGTAAAAAAAAGTAGGGGCGGGGCGGAGAAAACCCGTTACCCGATAGGGGCGGAGCAAGGGGTATCCATCCTTTTATATTCCCTTTTTTGGTGTGAGACATTTCTATGTGGCATCTCTTTAGACTCACTTTGATTATCTAAAGCATTTATCTTTTCTTGATGTGTTTGATGTACAACATCAATCGCGCAAAAATTGATGTAAATTAGATATGGATCAATATAATTTTTGAACACTTCTATCTTAAACAAGAAATATGCATACTGAATTCAAACTCATGTATTTACTTTATGTTTTTATGGAAATCCAATTGACTTGACCTTTAATGTGATCAATGTTATCGACAAGATTTATGACATGAACAGTTGTAGTTATGAAAATGAGTCCAAAAAGAACTAATAAAATGACACGACACCAATTTTGGCACGACAATATACGCGAATCCAAAATGGGTAGGCAAAGGTATGCCATTAGAGATAATTTTTTAGTGTCTTTACTTAAAGTTTTAATGAGTTTGTTATTTAGTGTATAAGTGTTTTAGAAACTCCAATGCTAGTGTACGTTATCTTGTGTTTATTTTAGAGAATTTTTTTTATGGGCAACAAAAATTTTATTGATAAAACTCGACATTGGGAGTGCTAGAGTATATGTCAAGTTTAGAGAATCACTTAGCAGTTAACACACATCAAAATCGGATTAGAGGAGAGAGAGAGAGAGAGAGAGAGAGAGAAAACGTAAGGACAAATCATTGTGTAATTAGAATTTAGAAGTATATTTTCATATATTTATCTTGCTCATCTTATATTTGATTCTGGCTTGGAACTAGGCGCAGGTCTTCGAATCCAAGTATTTCAAGGACTCTTGTTTTGAGATGTTGGAAATCGGGCCAGCCCAGGCAAGCAATTCTCATTGGCCGCGATGTGTTGGCCACGAAGGCGCAGGCATGCTAAAGTTGCTGTAACTAAGTATAAAATGTTGAATTAAATGGTTTGTTTGACAAAAAAAGAGGAAGAAGATCCTTGTGCTTGCTTTACAACATAGTATCAGTAAAGGTACGTGCTTTTACATGGAAACAAAGACTGATAAACACACACCATGCCCTCACAGAAGAACTAGGTTATGGCTCTCAATGTGAAGGGCATAATCGGATATCATCCATTATTCATACATACTCTTATAACACTTATAAGCTGCAACATTCATTCGCTTCCTCCTCAATTACCGCCTTCACCTTGACCCCCTCTGCCTCCTTCATAACCGCCGCCTCCTCTTCCACCTCGGCCTCCTCCATAACCGCCGCCATGCCCTCCTCCGTATCCTCCACCATGTCCACCTCCGTATCCTCCTCCACGACCACCTCCGTATCCTCCGCCACCTCGTCTGCCTCCGTATCCACCTCGGTATCCTCCTCCACCTCGGTATCCACCTCCACCATAGTACTTGGCGTCATCTACTCCATTAGTCTGTTCAGCTGCGCAAGGGTGGCAATTATTATATGAACACATTAAAGCAAAATGTCGGCTAGAAAGTTGAAACTCAGTCGTTTTCAAGTTCACTTGTATTCCAACTTCAATTATAGGCTGTTCAAAAAACATTGAATTAAAGAGAAGAGTTATCAAGTCTAGGGACGTACACAATTCCGCCACTTAATTTTCCATTATTATGCTTTCTATTTTTGGAATATGATTTTGTTACTAATTAAGCACACAAACTACTTGCCCGGGTAGCAACTGATATAATGAAACAAATTACGGCAAATCCATGCACTAATTAATCAACAAGGTACAAAATTAACCAAATCAGTTAAGATAGACTCACTAGAAGTGGAAGTTTCAGCCAAATCCTTGGCTGTCACCTCTGAGGTAACGAGAAGAACAGTGGCCAGAAAAAGGGCAAGGAAAATAATTGCTTTTGAACCCATTTCTTATCTCTTCAGTTGATTGGATGAAATTGGATGGAATGAATATTGAAGTTCAATTTTGATGTCTATTTATAGGCTTAAGATAGGTTTCACTGGCTGTGAAGTAATTGACATAAAAGGCACGACACATTAAAGAGTGTTTGACATGTTAGGCCTAATGTGGTTGGGGGTTAGTAGTTGGTCATTAAATTATCTCAAAGTCAGCTAGGTTAGAGAAACTTCTTTGGAGTCTTTTTCGTCCAGAGTCCAAAAATATAAATTCTTTGGGCTACACCAGGCACATCATATAGACCCTACTGCAGTGGAATGCGCGATCTCTGATAAAGGTAAAACTGAATATTACGTATCATTCTGTTCCCACGGTAAGTTGTACAACTATCCTTCGCATCGAGCATAATAAGATGTTTGCATGAGCATACCCTATACATTAGGCAAGGCATTTTAGGGATATCAATGCGGGACCCATGTCCAAAATGGATAAAACAACGTTCTTGAGGAGTAGCGACTGATCGATAATTCCGTACTTTTCTTCCATTGTTTGAAAAATTTAACCCTTTTCCTCAATTCTTTTTATAGTTTAATGGTTTTTTATTTTAAATTTTAATAAGTGGGTGGTTGAGTAATTTTGAGCTTTTGTATGGTACTTTGACAATAGGGTGAATGATTTTGGGCTTTTGCGTGGTACTTTTGACAAATGGATGAATGATTTTGAGCCTCCAAGTCTTGTCATTATCAAAGACCGCTAGGTACCGTGGATTGGGAACATTGTAGTGCGCAAAATTCGTGTATTTCAACGATATCTAGTCTTATTCGTTACACGTTGCGTCCCTTTGTCAAAAATGAATCCAAAAACACCACAAACAAATTCATAGTTGATTAAATGCAGTACAGGTCCACACATCAAATATTTAAATATTGCTAACGAAAAAAGAACAGAAAAGAAAGATATGTACAAATACCCATAGACGTCGGTCGAATATATGCAAGGGACGCATTTGGCAACTATCTATGCGGGACCCTTGCCTAAAATGGATCAAATGGCCCGTTCTGGTGGAGGAGCGACTGAGCGAGGTTCAATTTGGTTGAACCGTTCAACCAAGGGGTGTCCTTGGTGGGCACAATTATTTCTTTTGTCTTCATCTAGAATTTTGGCCGCATGCATGCATAAAGAGTGAGTCATATAGCAGGCAAGATCCATGAACAATTCAGAACACGAACTCATATCACGGCAAGATTCATTAATTTTTTGGCTGTGTCCGTTGTCTAAGCATTGGTTGGAGTGAACGTTGCTTGGTCATCCGTCTAGCTACGAAAAGATGGGTAATTTTTCGAATCAGAAGAATAAAGTGTTTCCGTTTATAATTGTTCGAGTTTCTTTGCAAAAAAATAAAGATCTTGAATTTGAATTGCTCTATTTCAAACCACGTCGAAGTTGAATTTCAATGAATATTCATAATTTGGTCAATCAAACTTTGAAATAGGGTGGGTCTATTTGCAACCCTTTTTGGCTCCTTAGTGAATCAATGGAAGGATCTTCTCCCTCACTAGACTTGGAATAAGAGCTCCAAAGAGTAATAGAGCAACTTACAACTCCAAGTCCACTAATGGATGCACAAATACAGACCAAGAGTAACCCGGACATGAAGATTTTCGAGCAAAAACGACCCTAGAGTAACTCATTGCTTTTTCGATTTCTCAGTCGTTGTTCGTTCGAAACGGTACCACAATCCCGAAAATCGCAATACATTTCGGTACTTAATACCCGAAATTGGTGATGGTAGTTAGTATCCGCAATATTGGCCATAATTTAGTAGTTTGTATCCAAATTATGTGTTTAGTTTTGGGAGTTAATATCCGAAATGTGCCAAAACCAAAGAGCAGATATTGTTAATGGTAGTTAATATCCGATATGTTGGCCATAATTCCGCAGTTTGTATCCACATTATGTGTTTAGTTTCGGGAGTAAATATCCGAAATATGCCAAAATCAGACAAGTAAAACAGCGGCGATTTATTCGACTGGTTCGACGGAGAGGGCGATGGCTGAGGTCAGAGAAGCTGAAAAGAGAGAGAGAGAGTAGATCAGTCGAAGGAGTGGTCGGAGGAGAAAGTCGGTTGTGCTCAAGTAGCGGTGGTGATGGAGGTCAGACGAAGGGAGGAGGGAAGAGAAAAGGGTTTTGAGTGGGGGTTTGAGTGGGTTTTGAGTGTTTGAAATGAGTTGAGAAAAAAAAAATAAGAAGGGCAATTTTGGAACTTTACCGGATTATATGAAGCAAATATAGAGATTTGCCACTTCACTAGGGTTGTATTTAGCAAAAGGGTTGTATGAAGTCTAAAAAGGGTTGCAAATAGACCCGCCCAACTTTGATATGTTGGCACTCTCTTGGGCCACAGAAGCGATCTTGAATTATTCATCTCGGAGGTCCGATACATAGATATATATGCATGCTAGGGATCAACTTGATAGGACGTTGAGAACACATAGATGTTTTTATAATGAGAAAACATACATTTTAAAGTGAACGAATATAGTTTCAAAAAATACTCACGCTTGTGATCTGAAGTAAAATATGAGTAGCATATATAATTTGTTCATACTGCTTTAATATTAGTTTTAAAAAATATTCACGCTTGTAATATGAAGAAATAGTAGTATAATTTGTTCATACTGTTTACATATTTATTTATTTAAAACGGAGATCAAGTTTATTTTTTGTATGCATGTTTTGACTCCAATACTTATGAGATGCACAATCCGGATCACCTTTAACGTTGTAACCGTGGCATGAGGCTAAAAAAGTACGTAAAATTCGATAGAGTACGGAGGGGAGCTTATATAACTTGTGGTTTTTCCCTCCCCTCTGATCAAATTCCTGTGAATTAATAGTGAAATTACAAATGTCGAGGGGCGATGAGGCCGAATGTCACAATGAAAAGAGGAATTAATTTCTTTTTTTCTCCATTATCTTTAATAGTGAAATTAGAAAGAGAATTTAACTCCTGCAGTAAGAAATTATTTTTATTGTGTTTGATTAGATAGTTTAATTTAGTTTTGATGATGTCAGCATGTGTAATGAGTGGGGAGAGATAGATAGAGAAATAAGGAAAATGATAATATCATCAAAACTAAAACTAAAACTAAACAGATAAACGAACAAGGCCAAATTGTTGTCGGAACTTCTTATAAACGTGTAACAGGTGGAAATTGATAGGCGACTCACTTTTCTTCCATTGTTTGAAAAATTTAACCCTTTTTCTCAATTCTTTTTATAGTTTAATGTTTTATTAAAAAAAAATTTTTTGCGAAGTGGGTGGTTGAGTAATTTTGGGCTTTTGTAGGGTACTTTGACAATTTGGTGAATCATTTTGGACTTTTGCGTGGTACTTTTGACAAAGGGATGAGTGATTTTGGGCCTCCAAATCTTGTCATTGTCAAAAGCCCGTTAGGTACTATGGATTGGGGAAGGTGTAGCGTGCAAAATTTATACATCATCGGACCTTTTCATTTCGACAATGTATGACTCGGATTAATAACTTTTGAAGATTAACTCAGCCATGGATTTCTTGCTTTTCTGTTCTCTTTTTGAGGTTTTTTTCTTTGTTTTTTCTTTTTCCTAGAGGATGATAGGTACTCATCAAAAAACCACGACCCATTCTCCCTCGCTGGTACTGTTTGTCTAACTCTTACCCTTGCTAGCTCGCACAAATTACGTTTTACGGGCAAGGGAATGGGATGGTTTTACGATGCGAGTAAATTTGGATCCTTTCTAGTTTAAATTTTGGGCTAGAAAAGACGGTCTAAATTTGGACAGTTCAATCTGACCCCTTTGAGATGTAGGACACGATGGGAAAGTTTCTTTACTTTTATTTTTATTGCATTAGAATAAGATTTTGAATAGGAATACTTTCATTTAGGTTAAAATTATTATATTTCCGGTATTCGGTTTGATTTTGATTTTCAATTTTATTTGTATTAGCAGAAAACCCGTGCTATGCACGGGACGAATTCAAGTACATCGATTTGATGCAAATACAAAAAGGAAAGATATATACGTTTGATTTAATTGTCAAAAACATAAATAATCACTCCGTCCCAATTGTTGGTCTTTTTAGTTTTGATAAATATGACATTCTTAAATTAAAAAATAAAGTACTTTCGTGTTAAAAAATTTTTGTTTCATTTTCAGAACAAAATGTAAGGTGCACAATTTGAACTATCAATGAAATGCACAATTTGAACTACAAATGTAAAGTGCACATGTTTCCGTGAAGTCTGTTCTTTTCAAAAAATAGTTTGAACTATCAATGACTTAATACCAAAGAACTCTTAAGGGTACCCATGATCCTCTTGATAAAATTTACATATCTTTGTCGACATATATCATAGCAATAGCACTAACCAAATTTTTCCGTCAAATTTAACCTAATGTAATGATGCCGATCTAACATGATGTGCTTTTTTTGATATTCCATATTCCAATACATACTTTTCGATAATGCCATCACAACACGCTTTCAAGACCCACCCCTCTTTTCTCCCTCCTTCTCCTTTCTCTCACCATCCCTCTTCTATCCGCTCTCCCTTCTGATCTTTTCTTCTCTTCTTTATGCAAAAACGTTCGGTAATATTTGCAGGTGGTGGTTGCGGCAACTGCGGTGTTCGTTTCCGAAGGTTATGGATCTCGACATTCCGTTTCCCTGGTCGTTTATGGGCTCCGATTTGGCGGTAGCTTGGCGCCCGTTGATGGGTTTCGTGTTGGCGGCGAGATTGGCGTTCGGAATGGGTATCATCTGTCCTCCTCCTCTTCTCTCTTCTCATCCCCTTCCCTGGTTACCTGCATCTGTGTTGCTTGGCTGCTGTTTTCCGGTTTGCCCCATCTCGGTTATGTCCGCCCTTTTGCACCATCGCCGGTCTTACCCCTGGGTTTTCCGGTTCTTGGCCTAACGGCTAGATGGTCCGCTTTTGGGTTCCAGGCATTGCTGGCGTCGGTCTCCCGCCGTTTGCATTGCTGGATGCATCGGTTTTCGCCTAACGGCTTTGTGAGATTCCGCGGCCAATGTGTGGTGGGTTGTTCTGCTTCTCCTCTAGTGGGTGGCTGATGGTGGCGTGGTTGTGCTCCGGAGGAGCTACAGTTTTGTTTGTTCTTGGTGGTTCGGTCGGATGGTTCGCTGCCGGTTTCCATGGTGGCTGTAGCTATGGAGGTGTATGTGATTAGGGCTTCTTTGTTGTTATCTGGGCTTCATCATTTGTATTTGGTTAATTTGCCCATGTGTTTTGGGCTTCATTGTTGTTATTTGGGCTAGGCCACTAGGGTTGTTGGGGCTTTGCCCCTTAAGGTGTTTTGGGCTTTGTCCCATGTGGTGTTTTAATTTCTTCAACCTCGGTTGGAGTCCTCTCTCCTCTCCCCCAACTTGATGTACCCTTATCAAGTTTTCTAATAAAATTTATTGCCGAGCAAAAAAAAAAAAAAAATACATACTTTTCGATACGAAAAACTGTCATTACTGCTGGGCCGCTTAGATAACCATATTTTCAATTGAATGGATAATCCATTCAAAAAAATATATATTTTGTATATATTAAGAATAAAAGGTTCAACATCTCTTAATTCATCCTGCAAAATGGAGTGACAATAAAATTAAGGGATAATTGTTATAGGGTCCACTATAGCTATTTCCTAACACTTCTAGTCTACCTAATATTATCCTAACACATCCAGTCCACTCACACGTACCAATTACAATAATACCCCTCGCTTTTTAGGATACCCTAAGATCTTAGGGTACCCTAAAATCCTAGGGTACCCTACCCTAAAACCCTAGGGTACCCTAAAACCCCAAGGTACCCTACCCTAAAATCCTAGGGAAAATCCTAGTTGAAGAGGAAGTGCCTAAAATCCTAGGGTACCTTATGAAAATGCATAAACCACTAAAAACCCTATAATAGGAAAATGCACCATATACATAAACCCTAGGGTACCCTATGAAAGTGCCTAAACCACTAAAAACTCTATAATAGGAAAGTGCACCCTAAACCTAAACCCTAGGGTACTCTATGAAAGTGTCTAAACCACTAAAAACCGTATAATAGGAAAGTGCACCCTAAACCTAAACTCTAGGGTACCCTATGAAAGTGCCTAAACCCTGGAGTACCCTATGAAAGTATATTATGTATTAAATTTAATGTGATGGTACATTTGTCTATTAAAAATGGAGAGTGGACCTTGCACCTTAGAAATTGCAAAAAGGTGGATTAGAGGAGTTATGGAACTAAGAGGTGGACTAGACATGTTACAAGCAATAATGGACCTTAGAGTAATTCTTTATATAATTTAAATACATTTAATTGAAAGCACAAATTTTAATTTTTTAAAAAACTTGATTTTTCGTAGAGGACATTTAAATTGGAACAGAGGGAGTATGAATTTGTGTGTGATTTTTTGGATTCATTTTTGACAAAGTGACGCAGTGTGTAGTAAAAAAACTAGATATTGTTCAAATAGAAGAATTGGTTAAATATCGCTCTAATAGACAAACTTTTGAATGTACAAGAGAAGTGATAAAAACCTTGCACGCAAGGAAAAAAATAAACAGAACTCTAGAATTTAATTTTTATATATGCCTATAGGCTACAACCTCTTTTTTTTTTTTTTTTGAGCAAACACAAACATATATATTCATTCTACTAAGTTAAACCATACATCGTTTGGCAAGGGTATGAGCTACCCCAACCATATGTCTTGCCAATTTAGTAATACAAACAAAGAAAAGCGATCTAGCAACATACACAATATCTAACAAAATAGGCTTAACTAAGACCGGTGCCTTGTCTAAATACAATAAACATTTAACAACGAGTAGGCAATCAGTGCAAATATCCACCTATCGGTAGCCCTTGTTCTTGACCTAATCAAGTGCCTTCAAAATAGCTAATGCCTCCATCATGAGAGTAGAGCTAGCAACCACTTTGCAAGAACCACCATCATTCTTCTTGTTTGCATCAACCCATCCCATAGCCCCATCCCAGGATTCCTTCCTCCATGCCCCATCAACCAAAACCTTCAACCTATTCACACCAAGTCTGGCACCCTCCTCCTCCTTCAATACCACGCAATTCACCCAAGTACCACAATTTCCAGATTTAGATTGTGTTTCAAAACTATCCTCCTGAAAATTCAGCTTCTGCCGCATCTTGCCAAGCATATGAAACCAATATTGAGCATTCGTCAAATCCTGCAAAACATCCACTTTAGTATGTTGAAACACAAAATTATTCCATCCACACCAAATAGACCATAATTTGGAAATGGATTCTAAAATTGCGTATACATCCGGTGCCTCCTCCACCCACTTTAAGAACCATTCCTCAAACATAACCGGACACCCCATAGAAAAATCCAAACCTAGACCAGACCCTCTCCAAATCCTTCGAGCTCTATCACATTGAAAAAATAAATGCTCTATGGTTTCGCTCCCTATGCCACAAACTGGACACCTCACATCCTCCACCAAATATCTCCTACCTAAAACTACCATAACCGGCAAAATCGAATGCATCACCTTCCATAAAAACAAGGCAAATTTGGGAGGCAACTTTAAGCTCCAAATTTTCTTCTGAATTTTATCCCTGTTACTGTAACGACCCCGCCCATACCTTGCACACTATTGTCCGATTTGGCCGCCCAAACTCCTTGGACTTCCCAATAGGTCACCCATCCCTGGACTGCTCCAGGGTGAGCACGCTTAACTGTGAAGCACCAACGGCAACGTCCTCGTTGCATATGGGCAGTAACGACCCACCCCTGCCTTGCACAATATTATCCGCTTTGGCCATCCTAGCTCATTGGACTTTCTAGTAGGGCACCCATCCCAGGATTGCTCCAGGATGAGCACGCTTAACTGTGAAGTACCAACGAGCTATGACGCCCGCACGGCTTTAAAAGGCCTTGTGCAAGTTAGGGCATGATCTATTCTCTTATATTATAGACCTCCGTTGCATCCAGGTGGGTCTTGGGCTGTCACATTCTCCCCACCGTAATATGCAACGTCCTCGTTGCATATTGGCCCAGCGACCTTCCCCCGGGAGGTGTAGCACTTAGTTCTGGATAGCACTTTGTTCCCATTCTAGGATTCAAGAGGTGGCTCATGCAGATTCTAGAGGTGGCTCCTACCCCGTAGTTTGAGGTTGTGCTATGATACCAACTGTAACGACCCCACCCATACCTTGCACAATATTGTCTGCTTTGGCCGCCCAAGCTCCTTGGACTTCCCAGTAGGTCACCCATCCCTGGACTGCTCTAGGGCGAGCACACTTAACTGCGAAGTACCGACGAGCTTTGACGCCCTCACGGTTTTAAAAGGCCTTGTGCAAGTTAAGGCATGATCTATTCTCTTATATTATAGACCTCCGTTGCATCCAAATGGGTCTTCGGCTGCCACAGTTACTATCCTCCAAATCTCCAAACAAATCCGAAACAACTATAAAATACCCTAACTTAACCGAAAAATTACCATCTGCGGATGGTCGATTTTCACCGGTGGTTTTGATTTGAAAATAGAGTCGCCACCCGTGTTTTGGAAAATGGTTTAGGACCCGAGAAACCGTTTCTGAAAAAGATTTGAGAAAATGATTTACAAAACAATTTGAAAACCAGAGATTCGTTTTGGATTCGGGAGCCAGGTTACGAACGGAGAAGGGTTTTAATGCACCCCATTCGCCCGATTAAAAATCGGTCTATATTAACCGTTTGTGGGATTTTTTAAAAAACGTTTTAATACCGTACTTTAATAGATAAACATTTTAAATCAAGCAAAGCAGGCGATAACAATAAAAAAAAAAATAAGCAACTAGCATGTAGATTACAGTAAATATACGAAAATCAAAAGTTTAAACTGTTCATGCCAGGTACTGATTGAAATTTTGGTTTTTTACAAGAAAATTGTGCCGTGCGGCACACTAGGTATACCGTGCGGTACAAAAAGTGTGCCGTGCGACATTGCTCATTAACCCAACGGTCAAATTTTCAAAAGAGTGCCGTACAACACTCCAAGTGTACCGTGCGGCACTGTTTCCTTCACAAACAATTTAAACTTTGGTTTTTTCGACATGATTGAACAGAAGCATATACAAGGCATGAAATATGATTAAAAGTGGACTATTTTGAATGAGAAAACAGTGTGTTTAAGTGGGAAATGTTCCTCCTCACTAAATTGCTCCATACGAGGCGATATTTTCACCGTACGACGCAACCGCGAGGTTTATAAACAAGACGGTTTTTACTATAACATGGGCGTACCAAATGTGGAGATGATATTGATCATCATCCCACATCCGGCATCCCTCCCCTCAGGGTGCCAAGTTACGAAATTGGCGAAACGGGATTATACCTCGGTTCGGAAAACTCTCGGATTGAACTTCTTTGGAAACTTTCTGAACTTTATTTGGACTTCCTTTAGCTTCTAACTTCTCCTCTGATGCAGCAAGAAAGGTGATTGAGGGCTTGAACTTAAGCAAATTCTTAATGGCGAACTCATGGGTTTCGGAACCGAAAACAGGGGGGTGGGATTTGCTTTGAAAGGGAGAACTGGATTAGTTCATGGAAGGTTATGGGTAGTAAAGAGGATGAGTGGGGTTTTGAGAAGGTGTTTTGACAGGGGTTTATGAGTAGAGTTTCATGGTTTTCCCGTAAAAATTTCTCTCTCTTTTCGTTGGAATCGATCGGTATTTATAGGGAATGAGTGAACTTGATCTCCAAGTTTACTTCCTCTACACACCAAGGAATGATGGTTCTAGGGTAGGCTTTCTTTCTCGCACGAAATCATCATGAGCAGAGAAGCAAATTTGTCAACATTTGAGCTGCTGGGAACTCTGCAAAAGCTGTTTGACAAATGACAGTGCCGTACGGCACACTAACTGTGCCGTGCGGCACACTTCCACAGCCACAATTCAAAAACCTGCCGTACGTGACTTGGGCTATGCCGTGCGTGAAAGATGAGTACCGTACGGTACTGTTGGCTGAGTTGACTTGGAGGATTTCAATCCGAGAGGCCTTCCGGGCATTTCCTTTCATCATCGGGGATTTTAAATGTATAGGAGAGTCTCATGTTGGGGTGTCTACACCATCAATTGAAAACTTACAATAGCACTGATCCCTAACCTTGTCCCTAGCAATGTGCATAGAAGAAATTTTCTGAACCAATTTGCTAGGAAAAAGTTGATTAACTAAAGACCTTCTCCATTCCCATCTAGACCAATCAAACAAGTCTTTGACTTTAAAATTACACATACCAGAAGGCCTCCCCTGCACAATGTACGGATTACAAGCTTGGGGTATCCATTGATGTCCAAACACCGTAACATCCTCACCATCCCCCACCCTCCAGCATAATCCCTTTCTTAATAAATCTAGCCCCCACATAATACTTCTCCAGCCCCATGAGCAACCAGGTTTAGGGTAACAATCCCACAGTGGCTTTCCCCAGCAGTACTTGCCTAATAAAACTTTAGCAACAAGAGAATTAGGATCTCTCATCAATCTCCAAGCCGTCGTAGCTAATAAAGCTTGATTGAAACACCCCACATCCCTAAGACCCAATCCACCCTTATGCATTGGCTTGCATAATTCCGACCAACGCCTCCAACAAACTCCTCCCCCATCACCTTTACCCCAAAGGAACTGAACCATCAAACTCCTCACTTTCATAACAAAATAAGAAGGAGCTCCAAACACAGAAAATAAATAAACCGGAATGGACGATAAGGTATGTTTAATAAGGATTAACTGACTAGCAAAGTTCAACGACGGAGTACACCAATTAGCCAATCTCACATGAAATCTACCCAAGATGCACTTAAATAATTCCCCCTTCCTCCTTGAAAAATCAAGATCCGAACCCAAATAAATACCAGGCTTCTCAACAATCTGGATACCAAACACTCTCTTAATATCTTCTCTATCCTCCAAAGTCATAGTAGGACTAACAAAAAGTTCCGATTTATTATAATTCACTCTCTGACCCGCAAAACAACAATAGTCATCAATAATTCTCTTCAAACACCAAACTTCCACCAAATTATAATTAAGAAAGAAATAGCTATCTTCCGCAAATAAAAGATGCGAAATGGGAGGAGAATGAGGACTAATAGCCACATCCTTGCAAATATTAGCACTACCAAACAAAGTCAAATTAGCCGACAAGACCTGACTCACCAGAATAAACAGATATGGAGATAAAGGATCCCCTTGACACAAAACACACTTAGGAAAAAAAACCTATGAGGGAGCACCATTAACAAGAACAGAAAAGGACACAGTGGAAATACATTGTTTAACCAAGTTTACCCATCTAGGACTAAAACCCAATTGTTCCAAAACAGCCACAACCGCAGACCACTTCACCCTATCGTACGCTTTATTCATATGAAGTTTTAACGCAAAAAAAGATTTTTTCCCTTTGGTACGATGTCTGATAAACTCCACCGTTTCATGACCAATCAAAATATTATCAGAGATTAGATGACTCGGAACAAACACATTTTGAAAGATAGACACAAAAGACTTAAGAACCGGACGCAACCTATTAACTAGAACACGAGCAATAATTTTGTAAAGCACATTACATAGACTAATAGGACTGAAATCTTTAAGAGACACAGGATTTGGAACTTTCGGAATTAGAGTAATATAAGTACAATTGATCTCTCTGAGCATAATTCTAGAATGTAGAAGAGCCATCACCATTTGAGTAACATCCGCTCCAACCCAATGCTAGTATTTCTAGTAAAAACCAGCCACAAATCCATCGGGACCCGGAGCCTTCATCCCTTTCATCTGAAAAACAGCATCCCGAATTTCTGCCTCTGAAAATGGAGCTTCAAGCTCTCGGATTTGCAAGTCGCTAAGACGAACACCTAAATTTGACAATAGTTGAGCCCCCACTGTCCCCTCCGAAATGATTGAGCACGGCTCAAGCAAAGATGCAGCCTCATCTCTACAAAAGTTACCTTGAAACAAATTCAAAAAATGATCCACTATCAGTTGATGTGTTTCCTCATGTCCCGTTACAAGCTCCCCTGCATCATTTTTTAAACAAACAATTCGATTCCTCCGGGCACAAACTGAAGCTACTTTGTGAAAATAACTTGTATTACGCTCTCCCAACACCATCCATTTTTCTTTTGCACTTTGAGCCCAATATACTTCTTGATCATCCAGCAAGCTATCTGAATCATTACCCAAACCCGCCCGATCCAACGCAACCAACCACGATTGAACACAACTTAACTCTTCTTTAATTTTTTCCAACCTCTTAGGCATCCTTTGATGGATAAATTACCAATTGCAAAGATGTCTCAGCAATACCTTTTGTTTTTGCACCAGCTTAAACGCATTCGATCCTTGAAACTGAAAATCCCAACCCTTACGTGTGATAAGCGCAGCATCCTCACATTGTAACCACATCTCCTCAAATCTTTTCGGACGATGGAAAATATTTAAAAGGATTAACGATCCTATTAATCAGAATTTGTGCAAATGAAGGAAACATAATTTAACATTTACAGTAGTAACGGGTAGAATTTTGCATAAATTTAGAATTGACAATAAAGAAAACAAAGTGACCTTTGTGGTTTCCTATTTTTTTTATCCGAATTTCCTATTACGTTGGCTAGATAGTTTAGATCTCAAACAGATCGGATAAGTTAATGACTCAATCAAGATTTTTAAAACATCAAGACACTTATGGAAATTAAAAGTACATGCCATTCTCACTTTCTTTAACTCTCCCGATTGCATCTTTCGGTATCAGTTTCAGTAACCATCTGTAGTAAGTGTTTGAGTCATTTTTCTTCAAAACCATTACTAGAAATTTAAAATTAAAATTATTGTGGTCTAATATTTCAATGTTTGGTTCTCTCATATATTAATTGGATCGCTCTCTTAATCATTCTTATCTCACGTATTTGAATTTTTTTTTCCTTTCTGCTTTGTTCTTCTTATATTGTGAATTTGGCCATTAACTTGGTAGGTGTATACTGACTGAATAGACTACATTCGGTCATCAATGCCTACGAAAAATTGAATTGGGTACGTTTTTTTTTCCATTATTGGTTTTGTTAATGTGGTTTTGATCAAGTTATATTCGTGGAGTTTTGGATGCATTAACTAATTTTTATTTATTTGTACTTTGGAAGGAAAACAAACTCAATTTTATAGGAACACAAGCATGGGATGTTGATCCGAAAAAGAATGGCGTTTAGGAGCACGAAAACTGATCGAATGGTTGTACCATGGCAACACCATCTATGACTTTAGGAGTAAGCACAAAGTTCATTATTACATATTGTATTGCTAATTTCTTGAAAATTTTATATTTTTAAAGAATAAAAATATTTAGTTGACCAAAAAAAATTGAAACTATAGATTTTGTCCACTGAATCTTGGGATTTGGACTTCGAAATTTCAAAAACTGACCATACACCTTTATTCATCAAATTGTACAATTCATGAAACAATGGTACTAAGTTTTCTTTTCCTTTTTCTTCTTCTTCTTCTTCTCTCTCTCTCTTTTTTTTTTTTTTGCAGGAAAAAGTGGAATGAAAGTGTGAGGAATATGAAGATCTATCTACTTATTTCTGAAGGTGGCATTTATGAGGTATCGACAACTCTAATGTATTTGCTGTTACACCTCTAAATATGAAGGTATTTTTAATTGGTAGGTATGCGATCTTGGTGTTGCATGTGATCATACATTTACCCCATCCCTATTGCATTTTTGGAAGACCCGGATGTATCCGAAGGGTACCACATCAACCGTACCCTATTTGCACCAAAAATCTTCTCAAATCCTCCGCTTGCATATAATTTACAGTAGCTATAAATAAATGACTAATGACAAACAAAGCAGTTTTCGTGGTGCATTAATTAGGTGGGAGTTATATATGCATAAAGTTAAAAGAACATTGTTCTCTCAATTACTTTAAAACGTGAAAGAAGTGGTGTATTCATTTTTAAAGAAACTTTCTAATGAGAATTCTACACTCTCTCCCAACTTGCTCATTACTGGAAGACTCAACATCTTCTCATGCTTAGTTAATTAATTTTATAAAGAATTATTCTAAGGTCCATTATAGCTTTTTGTAACATGTCTAGTCCACCTCTTAGAGTATCTCTAGTGCACTACCTAAAAAATGTTTGCTAAAGTGTACACCTAAGCACATGGGGGATCCTATTTTGTGTGCTAAGAACTTAGGTAGCTAGTTAAGGAGAAATGCACTTTAATAGGCTCCTTAAAAATATTCATTATCTTTAAGAGTGGGACCCATTTAAGTAGTGAGGGGTGCCAAGTGGTCCCGCAAAATTCTCCTCTCCTTCCCTTCTCTCTATCTCTCTCCTTAAGTCTCTCCCCAAATTTAGGTAGTCACCTAGGACACTTTAGGTAGTGAGGGGTGGCACCTAGGATTTTAGGGAGTCAATTTTTGTGCAGTAGAGACCATTTTTTTAGTTTTTCTTAGGTAACTAGTTAGGGCACTTTAGAGAACTCTTTTAGGTAGTGCACTAGAGATGCCCTTAGTTCCATAACTCCTCTAATCCGCCTTTTTGCAATTTCTAAGGTGTAAGGTCCACTCTCCATTTTTAATAGACAAATGTACCCTCACATTAAATTTAATACATAATATACTTTCATTGGTTACCCTAGGGTTTAGGTTTATGGTGCACTTTCCTATTATAGGGTTTTTAGTGATTTAAGCACTTTTATAGGGTACCCTAGGGTTTAGGTTTAGGCACTTTCGTAGGGTACCCTAGGGTTTACGTATATGGTGCACTTTCCTATTATAGGGTTTTTTAGTGGTTTTGGCACTTTCATAGGGTACCCTAGGATTTTAGGCACTTTCTCTTCAACTAGGATTTTAGGCACTTCTTCTTAGGGTATCCTAAAGCCCCAAGGTACCAAAACCCCAGGGTAGGGTACCCTGGGGTTTTAGGATACCCTATTGTTTTAGGGTAGGGTACCCTAGGATTTTAGAGTACCCTTGGTTTTAAGGTTAGGGTACCCTAGGATCTTAGGGTATCCTAAGAAGCGAGGGGTATTCTTGTAATTGGTACGTGTGTGTGGACTAGATGTGTTGGGATAATATTAGGTAGACTAGAATTGTTAGGAAATAGCTATAGTGGACTCTATAGCAATTCTTAATATGGATCTCAAAAAATATGAAATATAGATCTTGTTTGATAGATTTCAATTAATTCTATCATACAAAGTTTTTAAAATCATGAAAAATAATATATGTTGAAAGATATATATTGTCAATTTAAGAATGATATGAATAGCAAAAACTGTCAAATTAATTAGGAATGAAAGAGTACTTTTTAGAGGTAAAATTAAAAGTTTAGCATGTTTTGATGATTATTTATAGAAAGTGAACACTTATTTTGAGACATTTCAAAATAAAAAGGTGGACATTTAAAATGGAACAGAGCGACTAAGGGAGTAGTTGATTAAATGTAGTACTGGTCCACAGATCAAATATTTTAATGCTAACAAAAAAGGAGCCGAAAAGAAAGATGTGGACAAATACCCGTCGGTCGAATATATGCAAGGGACGCATTTGGCAAAGATCAATGCGGGACCCTTGCCCAAAATGGATCCAAAATTGCCCGTTCCGGTGGAGGGGCGACTTAGCAGGGTTCAACCAAGGGGTCTCCTTGTTGGGCACAATTATTTCTTTTGTCTTCATCTATAATTTTTTCCTCAATCGTAACCGTTAATTCAACTACCTGGCTGCGAAGCAAGACCGTCAAATTGTAACCAAAATTTCCTAGCATTAATGGAAGTGTCAGAACATTTGTCAATGTTAAGTTTCACATCAAATAAACACAACCAAATTGCCCCCTTTTAGAGCATCCTTATCAGCCTACCCAAAATTTTCACCAAATTTAGACCCTGTTTGGCCGCCTACTTATCGCCTTTTCCCATTCTCGTTATCCACTTCTGGCTGTTTGGCAGTCTAGTTTGAGAATGAGTTCTCCGAAAATGAATTCTGCGTTTTGCACTTTCCAAGCCAAAAGCCAGAAGTAGGTTGGGACCTCCTTTTCCGTTTCTACTTCTCGTTTTCCATTTCCCTTGAATTTTGTTCAACATCCGAATTACCGGGCTACCCCTCTCGAACACCCCCACACAAGCACAAACCACCATTGTTAACGAGATTCAACCCAAATTTTACAAAAAAAAAAAAATACTAATTTACAAATAAAATTTCGGATTAAGAAAAGAAAAACCCAGAAAATTTGTTTTTTTTTTTTACCTTCTTAGACCCAGAACCTTCCTCTGTTCGTCAGAGCTCCAACCACCGGAGGAGGATCGCCGTCGTCGGCCAGTGAGAGAGGATATCGGATCGTTGTCGTCATCGTTGTTGGATCGTCGGAGCTGCGGTCGTAGACTCTGTTGTGTGGTAAAAGAAAGGTTTGTTGAGAGAGAGAAGAAAAGGATTGGCACTGTTGAGAGAGAGAGAGAGAGTTGTATATCAGAGGGATTTCGATATTTACAAGAAAAAGTTTGAGGGATTTCGATATTTACAAGGAAAAGGAGAGAAAAATTATATGGTGTGGTACACACATCAACATACATACTCCAAAAAGAATTATTATTATACTTCAATTATATATACATGGCACATACATTAAAATACATACGGCACATACATTAAAATACATACTATAGAAAGAAAGAGTAAAAAATATTTTCCAACAAACAAAAAAAAAACCAAAATTGGACAAGGGTAAATTGGTAAAAACTAATCCATAACTCATTTTCATCATTTTTCTCCCAAACACTACTACTTTTGCAAAATGCATTCTGCACATTTCTCCCAAACACTCCTCCCAAATTCAAAACTCATTCTGACCATAATTCAAAAAGCCAAAAAGTCAAAAAGCCAAAAATGAAAAGTTGAAAAGTTGGCTCCCAAACACCCCCTTAACTTTAAAAACACCTTTTATAAATTAGCAAGCCACTTTATCAAAAGCTCACAAAATTAGACTCTCTATTTTAACTTTACTATATTAAACTATTCCCCTCAAATTTATAAAAAAATAAAAAATTCCTCCCTAATTTCCCCCGCCTGGGGATTCTCGGTACAAAAGCCAAGTAAATGTGTCAGGACCCCACCCCCCTCACCAATAAACATTTCTCTGCCCCACACAAATTCCGCCACGTGTCCCCCCCGGCCCTCCCTCTCTTGTTCCTGACCGGACTGCAACCGAAAATGATAAAAAAATTCTGGTGCGTGAACAGTACTGCACCAAATTTGGTGCGGTACTGTAGCAAAACCAGTTTGGTGAAGTAAAATAGAGAGCCTCATTTTTAAGGGATTTGGGGGGTTTGGCTACTCAATTTAACTTAAAAGTTAAATTGAGTAGCCAAATGAAGATGCCCTTATACGATATTGGGTGTTTGAAAGCCTATTTTTCAGTTTTTCATTTTTAATTTTTTAACTTTTTTATTATGGTCAGAATAAGTTCTGAGCTTGAAAGAAGTTTTTGAAAAAAATTTGCAAAATGTATTATGTAACAGGAGTAGTGTTTGGGAGAGTAATAATGAAAATGAGTTATAGATGAGTTGTTTACCATTTTGCCCTCGTTTCTTTATTGTAGTATTAAAAATATGCATGAATATTATTTTTACCAAGTATTTTGGAGTCACAATGGGAAATATTTTTGTAAACGTATCCCGTCCAATTTTTATTTCTTTTTGGAAATTCGCTTTTTTTTGGTAATTGAAAGTCTCTTCTACTTGATAAAATTTACGTAAAGCAAAAGTAATTGCAAAAATAAAAATATTTGGTCCAAAAAAATGATGGACATTAAAACATTACACAAATTAAGAACATACATAACTGAAACCACACTTTAATGAGTTCCGAGCAAGGCGTTTGCCTTTTTTATTATTATTTATTACGTAGTATTATAGTTTGTATGAATAATAGTTTGACATTTTTCAAAAATATTTTGTGAAATTGATGTGTCCCTTATATAAAAGTCTCCGGTATATACAGATTTTTTCCGGTAATTAGGAGGAATAAAAATTGGCAACCAACTAAAAGCAAAAAAATGATTAAGTTACAATAACAATTACTTAACTCAAATCCCATAAAGACAGTTTTAATTTTTTTTGTATCATTATGATACCAAAAAAAGAAAGAAAGAAAGACTACGAAGCGAGACTAATCGCAAAAAATCCAGTAAGGGGAAAAAATAATGACTACGAAGCAAGACAATCCTAAAAAATAGACTACAGTCATATTGTTATGTGATTAATGACTAATTTACGATGTTAATTAAAACTTTTATCTGATGGGTTTGTTTTAAAAAGGAGGACATTTGGGTCTTTGGTTGTAATGGAAAATGAGAAGGCAAAAAAGAGAATAGGAAAAGGACCTTTTGAGCTCTTTTCTGCTTTTGCTCTTTTTTCATCGAAATTGAAAATGCATTTTGGTAGAATGTGTTTTGATTCTACTCTCCCAAACACTCAAAAATGAAAAAACTGAAAATGAAAATGTAAAAAAGAACCTCCCAAACACCCTCAAATAGGTTTGAGCTCATACAATTTATATTGGGTCCAAGTAATTAATATTATGACTCTCTGCTGTTACTGCCCTAGGATTGGCCCTTGTACACACAACCGCAGGTTAACGCATCAATGTACTGACACGAGTGGATATCCGATGAGACAAAGTGGCTTGAAGATGGTGTGTTGTGATGGACGGTTTTCAATCAAAGGAGTTGTTTAATCCAATATAATTCCGATGAAGCAAGGTGCCTCGATGATGGAGGATTGTAATAGATGGATTTGAATAAATATACCGGTCGAGAATAAGCCTAGTTTTGTAGATATATTAAAAGAGTGGTGATCCGAATCAAGGAGGAGTTTAAATGTAAATAAAGAGATCAATACCTAATCCACGATTCAAATTTGAGAGAGCAATTCTTTAGCTTCGGTCTTGACATAGATACATACCATACAGTGATCAAATTCCCTTTAAATGGTTATTATATGGTGTTGAGGGCGCACAATAAATCCGGAGGGAGTAAGAGCCTGTTTGGGCGCTTCTTTTTTACATTTTCCGGTTTTGGTTTTCTCGTTTTTGGTGTTTGGGCGCCAGGTTCTGAGAAGGAGTTCTGGAGAACTCATTCTTCATTTTTCACGATAGAGGCAAGAAGCCGAAAACAGCATACCCCTTCCTTTTCCCATTCTCGTTTTTGGATTCTCATTTTTCATTTCCCGTGAATGTTGTTTCTGCCATTCATACCCTTATTCCATTTTACCACAACCACCGAGAGAGAGAGAGAGGGGGGGGGGGGGGGAAGGCAGAAGAGGCTTGCAATCTATATGTACACATACCCAGATATATACATACCCGAAGATATCCATACATACATGTATCTAAACCAGTTGAATCTGAGCCTCCATCATCACCTGAGCAGCAATTGTTGCCGGAGTTTTTGTTGCAGATTTGGGGGTGGTTATGATTAGATCATTTTTCTCTCTTTGATTCTCTCTTTGATCAGTCAATACAAGCAAAAATCAAATAGAAAACAAAAAAGGAAGATAAGAATGAAAGCTGGAGGGAGGTAGAAGAAGAAGTAATTTGGGCGTGGTTTCCATTGAAAGACTCCTCTGGTTGTGACTGTGATCCAAATCTACCCACGTGTATATGTTGGTATCTATTTTGTATTTATTACAAATTTACCTTTAAATTACTACTAATTACAGTTTAGCCTTAAATATGTGTACAGTGTTATGCTATTTGGAGAAGAAAATATTGTTCAATACGGTAATAAAGCAATAAGGGCAAAATCGTAAACAATCAATCCATAACTCATTTTCATAATATTCTCCCAAACATTATTCCTATTGTAAAATGCATTATGCACATTTCTCCCAAACACTCCTACCAAATTCAAAATACATTCTAACCATAATTTGAAAAGCCAAAAAGCTAAAAAGTTGAAAATGAAAAGCTGAAAAATAGGCTCCCAAACACCCTCTAACTTACATGCCTAGTCATTGGTTTTAGATAAACACGAAAGAAGTAGGCCATCCACATCAAGTAGGTGTACCATTCAAAGTATTTGTCAGCTCCGATCAGAAGATTTTCAAATTTGCTATTTTAGCTAGGTAAAAACAAAATTTTAGTTTATGGGGGAGATTACACATTTAAGTTCCTGGCATGATTCGTTTTTGCTCCATTGTGTCCAATGTTACATAGACTCGGATACAAACATCGGGTGCGAGTGCAAATTTAAGTGTCGGACCTTCTTAATAGTATTAAATTTTAAGATACTGGAATACAAGTCCCCAAATTGGGTATGGATTTGTGGACACATCTTGAACACTTGTTTGTATTACATATTACATTCAAGGGCGACTCCAGGATTTTCATCCAGCGCTGACAAAAATATATAACGTGCCTAATGAAAAGCTATATGCAAAAAAACAAACTCTGACTGGGCAAAAGATATGGAGTATATATAGGAAAAACTTCACATAAGGGACCCTTATGGGAGCCAAAATCCGGACTTTGCACGAAATTGAAGCAGAAACACAGAGAGAAAACGATAGAGAGAGAGAGAGAGAGGGACCTTTGTGGTGGTTCTGTTGCTCGTCGATCTTTGGTTTCTTCTTCTTCTTCCTTCGATCTTCGGTCTCTCTCTCTCTCTCTCTCTCTCTCTGTCGACAATCTGATTTGGGGAGGGGAATTAGAGAGTAAAGTGATATAACCCGTTTTTCAAATTTTGACCCACGAATGGATATAATCCGGATATCCTGACGCACGAGCTATTTTAATCCCCTATCCCTTGATAGCCGTTGGATGAGATCCAACGGCCCACGTGCGAAGTCCGGATTTTGGCTCCCATAAGGGTCCCTTATGTGAAGTTTTTTCTATATATATATATATACGAAAATTCTCTTATCCACACCCCCGGATTTAAGGAAAAAATGGGGTTTTTTTGTGTTGCAAATTTTTTTTGGAAAATCCGATCCGTCCAATGTGTTCAGAAGGTGTTTTCAAGGGTCCACGCGGAAAATCTTCAAAAAAAAATACCGGGAAGGGCTTGATCCAAGCAGTTTTCGCAAAAAATGTAAATATATATTTTTTGCGAAAACTGCTTGGATCAAGCCCTTCCCGGTATTTTTTTTTGAAGATTTTCCGCGTGGACCCTTGAAAATACCTTCTGAACACATTGGACGGATCGGATCGTCAAAAACAATTTTGGATCACGAGGTGCGGAAATGAAAGGTGCGGATAAGAGCCGGATCCTATATATATATATATATATATATATATATATATATATATATATATATATATATATATACCGTACATCGTTTGACAAAAAGACTCTAACATATTATAACATTTGACGACTAGTTTTTATATTTTGGTGAATGCAAAAAATACCTCAGGACCTGGTTTTGACTTCTCTCTCTTTAAATGTTACTCATTCTCGCAAAAATGTTTTGAAGAGGGGCTGCCAAACATACAAAATTTCAAAAAGAGAAAATGAAAAGCCAAAAATAGGCTCCCAAACACCCTGTAGACACTAAAATTTTGACGTGATTTAATCGCCGTCCAATTTAATTAAGACAAATAAAATTGTCTGGATTAATTAAGTCAAAGTTGGTCAAAGCCTTCAAATGAATTTGGGTCCGCCAAAATTATAGGCTCAATCCATTTGAGATACGGTAAAGGCCAAAATAAACTGAGCTTGATTTAAGTTATCCAAATGAGTTCACGAAAATATGGGCTCAACATAGGCAGGACCAAAAGAAGATGGACCGACTTAGCCTTTGAAATAGGTCATAGATTTTGGCCAACCCAAAGCTACGGGCCCAGTCCAATTTTGGCTTGAGTCAAAAGAATAATTATAATTATAATATATATTTATATATTATAATTTCTTTAATATTGACCTAAGTTAATTGGAAAGAAAATCAATCAAGGAAAATCTTACCAAACTTGTCACTCCTCTCCTTTGCCTATAAATAGAGGCTCATATGAAGGAGAAAAGAACCTTTTTGCTGGCATTCTACAAGAGCTCTCAAGCACTCTCAAGAATCCAAGCATTCACTCTCTCAAAGTTCTTCCCCAAAAATTCCACACTCAACAACTTGCAAAGAATCAACAAGCACTCAAACTACGTGCCGATTTCTTCGTAAGCTTCTACCTAAAATCATTCAGCAAACCAAGACTCTTGAAAGTTTTTTCAAAGATCAATCTCTTTTCGAAGGATTTCTTTGGAGTTCTTTCAAGTTTAAACTATTGTTCAAACTTTGTTCTTCAGTTCATTCAACTCGAAGATTCAAAGAAAGTTACTGTTTTGCGCGATTCAACAACAAGCGTTCAAGCCATTGAAAAGCCATCAATTTCGGAGATCGAATTAGAGGATTTTGTTCTTTCGCTTTGTTGAAAGAGCATTTATTAGAGAATTGTACTCACATTTAATTCAAAATCAATAAAATTGTATTTTGTGCATCTTTTTCTTGTTCTTTATTGCAGGATACGAATTTGTGTGTTACAAATTTGGCACGCCCGGTGGGAACTCTCTACCTCTCATCTCTTTCTCCAAAATCAAGTTTTTCACAAATGGCTTCTAAGAAGATTGTAGTTGCTCCAGTCAACAAGAACACGGGCAAGAATGTTACTATTGCAACAAATAGCAAAAGCACTTCCACTGGTCCTATGACGCGTAGCAAAGCAAAGGCAACAACTATCCCGACAAGTAAAGGGGTTGCGCCAAAAGTGCTGACAGGCAAGGACCAACCCGTCGCCACTCTTCCTATAAAGAAAAAGGATGAAGAGGGCTCCAAAAAGCTTCCGTCCAATTCTGAAAATTCTATCTCGGGAAGCTTGTCACCCCGCCCATCTCGCTCAGTTTCCTATGCAAACTCTAGCACAAGTTCGCATTCTGGATCCTCGTGTTCTCCACCGAAGCACTCAAATTCGCCAAGTTGTTCAGAATCGTCTTACTCTGTGGCAATGCAAGCCATGATCACTGGCGCTACGACGTTGGAGGAACAGATGGCAACAATGGCGCGCGCCATTGAAAAGCTCACTAAAACTGTGGAAGAAAAAGATTTCCAGATTGCATCACTTATGAACAAATTAGAAGCCCAAAATGTGGGAGATACCAGCCGAGATTCTTCACATCCACCAGGCTTCACACCGCAAGGAGTCATAATTGGCGATCAAAATGGAAAACTTATAATGAGCGATCAAGACAAAAGGCTCAAGCAGCAAGTTGACACAAATCGTGTCTCGTCGTCAAATCCAAGAGGTGGTGCTAAGTTCAATCATGCAACTTCTGCAGCACTAGGGATTGGAGAAAACGCCCAACCCACCACTATCGCTTCGTTGTCTATCCAACAACTCCAAGACATGATAGCAAGTACAATCAGAGCACAATATGGTGGGCCAACACAAAGTAGCCTTATGTACTCGAAGCCTTACACAAAGCAAATTGACTACTTTAAGATGCCTGTTGGTTACCAACCCCCCAAATTTCAACAATTTGATGGGAAAGGAAACCCAAAGCAACACATCGCCCACTTCGTTGAAACATGCAACAATGCTGGGACAGAAGGGGATCTCCTCGTCAAACAATTTGTCCGTTCTCTCAAAGGAAATGCTTTCGAATGGTACACGGACCTAGAGCCAGAGTCAATAGATAGTTGGGAGCAGATGGAGCGTGAGTTTCTCAACCGCTTCTATAGCACTCGCCGCACCATGAGTATGATGGAGCTAACCAACACCAAACAATGGAAAGATGAGCCAGTGGTCGACTACATCAATCGTTGGCGTGCTATAAGCTTAGATTGCAAAGATCGACTCTCCGAACTCTCTGCTGTGGAGATGTGCATGAATGGTATGCATTGGGGTCTGCTTTACATTCTTCAAGGGATAAAGCCACGCACTTTTGAAGACTTGGCTACGCGCGCACATGATATGGAGATCAACATAGCAAATCATGGTGGAGGAAATCCTCCCATGGTCGAGCAAAGTAAGTACAAGGATGGGACAAAAAGTGATAAGTTGTCTGGTGCCTCTACTGAAGAGTCAATGGCAGTCAGCATGGTCCCAGTCAAGATACCGAGAAAAGACAGGAAGAAAGAAGAAAACCCCAGGGACAAACACCCAACCTTGAAGGAACTGCAAGAAAAGAGGTATCCTTTTCCTGATGCTGACGTGCCAAGCATGTTGGAAGATCTGCTCGAAAAAAATGTCATTCAACTACCAGAATGCAAACGTCCCGAAGAAATGAGGAAGGGTCATGATCCAAGGTACTGCCATTACTATCGGATTGTCAGTCATCCTACTGAGAAGTGCTTTGTGTTGAAAGATCTAATTGCAGACCTAGCAAGGAAGAAAAAGATTCTACTAGACGTCGATGAAGTTGCAGAGTCCAACCACACAGTCATTACAGTCGAAGGCCCAACTTCAAGCTTTAAAATAAAGACTACTGAATCTGCAACTACACCAACACTAGGGGCAATTTTCAAAACCATACAATTTGGTCTATTCGATCTGATAGCAATCCAATGCTCAAGTCAAGATATACCTACTCATCCTCATCTCAAACGAGCACCAGATGCAAAGAATGACAGTGAGTGGATCCCAATCCCCCAAATGAAGTCAATAGAAAACAAGCCCAAGATTCATCCTCATCAAGTCAAGAAACGGAAAGCGAAGAAGAGCTTTCCTCAATTCACTGCGAGAGACGAAGTCAATGATGGAAAAGATAAGAAGGAGAAAGTGTTTAAGAAGAGTTTTCCCACACCAATCACCCAACATGACTTCTTTCCTGAAGGGTACTTCGATGACAACTGTTTTCAGACAGTTTACATGACCTCAGCCGATGAAGGGGATGACATAAGTCAAAGTTCCACACACCGAGTTTCAGCTTTTGATCGCATTGAAGCTCCTACTACACGCACTTCAGTTTTTGAGAAATTAAACAAGCCTAGCCGAGAAAACAAGGAAGCAAACTCCCAGCTACGAAGGTCTGCCTTTTCTCGACTGAAAGATACACGAGTAAAGTCCAAAACAGAACACAAGAAACAAAAAGTGGAGGAAGCCATGGTTTATTCAACAAAAGAAGATGAAGAGACTCGAAGTTCGATCCCGTCTCGCATGAAGCGTATAACATCACTTGAAGTTAGTCACGATGGCCCACTCAAAGTCAAAAGGCTCACCATCATCTTAACTAAACCGAATGAATCTCAAGTGGAAGGTGTGAAGAAGGAGCAAGTTGTCTCTATCATTCCTTGAAGACAGTCAAAGAAACACACTCCTTGATATGAGTCTAAACTGTCTGCAAAAAAAAAAACAAAAAAAGTCAAAACAAATTCCAAAAAAAAAAACAAAAAAAAAAAAATCTCCTAATCGCATGAGTTGAAACTACATGATGTTCCTAGCCCACATGAGCTAAAATTGTGTACGGCCCAAAAAAAAAATTGCTTTTGAACTACGTTTTGACTTGATCCCTTCAAAGGGTACGTAGGCAGCTTGGGATTCATTGCAAGCTCAATTAACCAACTCAAAAGAAAAAAAGTGCATTTGAACTTCGTTGTGGTATAGTTCCTCTTCGCAGCATGCGCAAGTCACGGAGGCCGTCATCAAAGCTCTTCAAATGAGGAGTGGTGGGGTGCAATGAAACACAGCGGCCCTCCCGCCGTTTGAAGTCTCTCCAGAAGGCGAGCCACGTTGAGGCAATGTAGGGACGGCATGCACAAAAGGCAGCGGCCCTCCCACCGTTTGAAGTCTCTTCGAAAGGCAAGTGGCGTTAAGACAGTGTAGGGACGACATGCATAAAAGGCAGCGGCCCTCCCACCGTTTGAAGTCTCTCCGAAAGGCAAGCGGTGTTAAGACAGCGTAGGGGCAACATGCACAAAAGGCAATGGCCCTCCCACTGTTTGAAGTCTTTCCAAGAAGGCAAACTCTATCTACAGTTTATGGGACAGAGAAATGTCTAGATAACTAGTCAGAGACTAGCCCTCTAGGCGCATTCTCCAAGAAAGTCAATCTAACCACCTATGGTCTATGGGTGAGGAGAAGTGTCTAGATATCCAGTCAAAGACCAGCCCTCTAGGCGCATTCTCCAGGAAAGTCAATCTAACCACCTATGGTCTATGGGTGAGGAGAAGTGTCTAGATATCCAATCAAAGACCAGTCCTCTAGGCGCATTCTCCAAGAAAGTCAATCTAACCACTTATGGTCTATGGGTGAGGAGAAGTGTCTAGATATCCAGTCAAAGACCAGCCCTCTAGGCGCATTCTCCAAGAAAGTCAATCTAACCACCTATGGTCTGTGGATGAGGAGAAGTGTCTAGATATCCAGTCAGAGACCAGCCCTCTAGGCGCATTCTCCAAGAAAGTCAATCTAAACCACCTATGGTCAATGGGGCGGAGAAGTGTCTGGATAACTAGCCCTCTAGGCGCATTCTCCATTACTTCAAGTCTTCACTAGAGAAAACATGAACCAAGGTGCATACATAGCCCATCGTCTGCAAATCTTCTAAGGTAGTGTCACGTAACATGGAGATGGTATGCACAAAATCGCAGAGGCCCTTCCATTGTCTTCATGTCTCTTCAGGTGGCATGAAGTGGGGGAATGCACAAAATCACTAAGGCTCTTCTCTTCATGGTTGGTGGCTTGCACAAATGACAGAGGCTCTATTTTGTCGTCTTCAAAATTTCTTCAAGTGGTCAGCAGTGGCAGCATGCGCGGAAAGCAGAGGCTCTCTTTCGTCATCTTCAAAATTTCTTCAAGTAATGAGGAGTGGCGGCGTGCACGAAAAGCAAAGGCTCTCTTTCGTCATCTTCAAAATTTCTCCAAGTGATGAGGAGTGGCAACGTGCGCGGAAAGCAAAGGCTCTCTTTCGTCGCCTTCAAGTGATGAGGAATGGCGGCATGCACGAAAAGCAGAGGCTCTCTTTCGTCGTCTTCAAAATTTCTTCAAGTGATGAGGAGTGGCGGCATGCATGAAAAGTAGAGGCTCTATTTCGTCTTCTTCAAAATTTCTTCAAGTGATGAGGAGTGGCGGCATGCGCGAAAAGCAGAGGCTCTCTTTCATCGTCTTCAAAATTTCTTCAAGTGATGAGGAGTGGCAGTGTGCGTGGAAAGCAGAGGCTCTCTTTCGTCATTTTCAAAATTTCTTCAAGTGATGAGAAGTGGCGGCGTGCACGAAAAGCAGAGGCTCTCTTTTGTCATCTTCAAAATTTCTTCAAGTGATGAGGAGTGGCGGCATACGCGGAAAGCAGAGGCTCTCTTTCATCATCTTCAAAATTTCTTCAAGTGATGAGGAATGGCGGTGTGCACAAAAAGTAGAGGCTCTCTCTCATCATCTTCAAAATTTCTTCAAGTGATGAGGAGTGGCGGCATGCGCGAAAAGTAGAGGCTCTCTTTCATCGTCTTCAAAATTTCTTCAAGTGATGAGGAGTGGTGGAGTGAATCAGGGGCTTTCTTTCTTCGTCTTCAAAATTTCTTCAAAGTGATGAGGAGTGGCGGCGTGCGCGGAAAAACAGAGGCTCTCTTTCGTCGTCTTCAAAATTTCTTCAAGTGATGAGGAGTGGCGGCATACGCGGAAAGCAAAGGCTTTCTTTCATCATCTTCAAAATTTCTTCAAGTGATGAGGAATGGCGGTGTGCACAAAAAGTAGAGGCTCTCTCTCATCATCTTCAAAATTTCTTCAAGTGATGAGGAGTGGCGGCATGCGCGAAAAGCAGAGGCTCTCTTTCATCGTCTTCAAAATTTCTTCAAGTGATGAGGAGTGGTGGAGTGAATCAGGGGCTTTCTTTCTTCGTCTTCAAAATTTCTTCAAAGTGATGAGGAGTGGCGGCGTGCGCGAAAAAACAGAGGCTCTCTTTCGTCGTCTTCAAAATTTCTTCAAGTGATGAGGAGTGGCGGCTTACGCGGAAAGCAAAGGCTCTCTTTCATCGTCTTCAAAATTTCTTCATGTGATGAGGAAGGGCGGCATGCGTGAAAAGCAGAGGCTTTCCTGGCGTTTCAAATCTCTTCCAAAAGTGAGCGCGGTGTCAACACAACATAGGATGGCGTCCATGAAAGCATAGGAACCCCTCCACTTGGTTTGAAGTTGATTCTCATGGCCCCCTGGTTAAACAACAAAAGAAGAAGAAAAAAAAAAAAAAAGAAGAAAAAAAAAAAAGAAAGAAAAAAAAAAGTGCAAAACAAAACAAATGCAAGTAAAATGAAACACATATCGATCATACCAGCCGTTGACAAGGCATCAGCCTGTGGGTCTCCCTTTTGGTCCTCTCACAGTTGAACTCCCGTCGCGCGCGGATATTGCAAGCTCACTTCGGTTGTGGCAGTGGTTGAGTTGAAAGTTCTCTCTCGGTCGTTACTAGTGGTAGGATTCCAAGCTTGCGGCAATGGTTGGACGAGGACATGGTGCTAGCTAGTTTGCAAGCTTACAGGAGCTTCAACTCTAGGCTTGTGTTGGAAGTTCTTGTAATTCTATGATAACAGACTTCTACCCATGCTCTATTTATAATGAAATTGGGGAGTTTTAGTTGATAGCGATGCATCTTCGGCTTGGAAACCTTCCCATATTAGAAGATTGCAGACTTCAAGAAAAAGAAAATAAAAGAGAGATTGTAATCAATTCAAAAGTTAATGTCTCGGTTTGTTTCCTTGCATGAAGAAACTGACTATTCACAATTAGGGAGGGAAAGGAAAATGAATTGTTTACTTGCCATTCCGGTGGGACTCGTTTCCATGCTCTGTCAAATTTTCTCCAAGATTGAGGTTTTTATAAAGAAATAACCGTGCATGCCACAATAGAAAACTCAAGGGAAAACCAAAAAATATATATATATACAAAAGGGAAGCTGATCAATCATAGATTGGAAATCAAGTTTCCAATGACAGAGAGAATATTGATCTTTATAGAAATTCAACCCAGGGAATTAAGCTACAAAGACCTTGACTATTGTGGGAAATTTCTAATTTCGGTTACGGAAATTGTTTGATCCTCCACGTGAAAGCAAAAAAAGGAAGCGTGTGATATTTCTTCTCTGTCTTTCCAAGTCCACGTGGAGCAAGCAAGCCTTTGGCCAATATATTTTCCATCCTAGGAACCAATATTCATTGTCAACAATAGGAAGCTCCCATAATTGAAATACGGCTCACATGAAGTAAAATACGTAGATGCAAGAAAAGGAATGATTCCCCATCAAAATATTTGCTGAAGATTTTGGAGTCAAGATCTCCAATTTGATATATATTGAAGCTGTTTGGTGTAAAAATTGCTTATAGTTTCAAAAGAAAAAAAAATATTCAAATCTTCAACGATTAGAGATTGATCTCTATGGGAATTAAGATTTAGAAGCCTTGACAACAGTGATACCATATGCATAAAATATTGTTTCGGAAAATCTTCGATCCTGCATCATAAAAGAGAGAAGGAAACATGAAATGTTTCTTCTTTTTCTTTCTAAAGTCCACACGGGGAGCAATTTTTGCAAAGCAAATCTTTGGCGAAGGTCTTTTCCAAGAAGTAAATTGTGTAGACCCAAGAAAAGAAATGTTTTCCCATCAGATACGTGCCTAATATGACCTGAAGTCAAGCTCTCCAAATCAACATTTAAATTATATTTGGCTCAAAATTTCTTATAGTTTCACACGAAAAAAAAAAAAAAAAGAGGCACAGGTGCTGTTGGGCAAGCATTTTGCCCAGACTAATTTCACAAGGATTCATTGAGGGTTGGCAAATTCACCCTACTCGGTCAGAGAATTCAAGCTACTTCAAGCCTCACTCACAGCGCTCGCAAGCAAGCATCCGCCTGAGTCTCGAAGTGGGAGCAATTTGTAGACACTAAAATTTTGACGTGATTTAATCGCCATCTAAATTAATTAAGACAAATAAAATTGTCTGGATTAATTAAGTCAAAGTTGGTCAAAACCTTCAAATGAATTTGGGTCCGCCAAAATTATGGGCTCAATCCATTTGAGATACGGTAAAGGCCAAAATAAACTGAGCTGATTTAAGTTATCCAAATGAGTTCACGAAAATATGGGCTCAACATGAGCATGACCAAAAGAAGATGGACCGACTTAGCCTTTGAAATAGGTCATAGATTTTGGCCAACCCAAAGCTACGGGCCCAGTCCAATTTTGCCTTGAGTCAAAAGAATAATTATAATATATATTTATATATTATAATTTCTTTAATATTGACCTAAGTTAATTGGAAAGAAAATCAATCAAGGAAAATCTTACCAAACTTGTCACTCCTCTCCTTTGCCTATAAATAGAGGCTCATATGAAGGAGAAAAGAACCTTTTTGCTGGCATTCTACAAGAGCTCTCAAGCACTCTCAAGAATCCAAGCATTCACTCTCTCAAAGTTATTCCCCAAAAATCCCACACTCAACAACTTGCAAAGAATCAACAAGCACTCAAACTACGTGCCGATTTCTTCGTAAGCTTCTACCTAAAATCATTCAACAAACCAAGACTCTTGAAAGTTTTTTCAAAGATCAATCTCTTTTCGAAGGATTTCTTTGGAGTTCTTTCAAGTTTAAACTATTGTTCAAACTTTGTTCTTCAGTTCATTCAACTTGAAGATTCAAAGAAAGTTACCATTTTGCGCGATTCAACAACAAGCATTCAAGCCATTGAAAAGCCATCAATTTCGGAGATCGAATCAGAGGATTTTGTTCTTTCGCTTTGTTGAAAGAGCATTTATTAGAGAATTGTACTCACATTTAATTCAAAATCAATAAAATTATATTTTGTGCATCTTTTTCTTATTCTTTATTGCAGGACACGGATTTGTGTGTTACACCCCCCCTTAAAGTTTAACCAAATGCATTTCCTATTTTCCTTCCCAACAAAAGTTCTAACCAAAGGTTTAATAGACTATTTTAAAATGTGTAATACTGCACTACCCTTAAATAGGTATTATATATTGCGCTGTAGGATTGTTTTGTTTTGTTAGGACTATAACAATTTGGTTCAAATTTAGTTAGAAATATTTATTTTAACCTCAGACGAATAATCCAGCGCTGACAATACTTAATAAAATTTAATTTATACCTAAATTTTTTTTTTAGTGCATTTTTTGAACCTCGCTGGTTGAAAGGTAAGGTCGCCCCTGATTACATTCATTCAAATAAGAAGGGGTTAAGCAAAATATGCTTTTGCTATTTCTTGTCTATGTGAGACTAGAAATGGAGCTTTTCTTGCTAATTTGATTTTTTTTTTTCAGTAAATAACGTAGCAATTAGAGGATCTGAGTGTCAAAATGGGTACATGCATCGGACACATCAGAAAAATTAAAGAATCCATGTATCATAAATTCTCTCAATTTCCAGAGAAATTATAAATTGCTTTGGGAACAATCCTTCAACGGCTATTTAGAAATTATCACTCACTTTGGCACACCACACATTTGTACACTAATTAATAAAATGTGTGGTAGAAGAGGACACTGTGTTAGGATTTTCACAACCTCACAATAACCCTACGGATCTTAGTAACAATGAATCACAGAATAGAAAAACAAGTAATCGTGCGTAATGAAAAACGGAAAAGAAAGCGAGACACAGATATACGTGGAAAACCTCAATACGAGGAAAAATCGCGGGAACCACACCAGTCCACTATGAAATCGAAATTAAGAGTACAAGTTTTCTCGCAATCTCTCTGAGATCTGCGTTTTCTCTCGTCTCTCTCTCACTGTTTTTTTAGAAAACCTGTTACCCTAATTACACACTAATAGCGAAATAATTAGGTCGGGCCTATGGCCAAAATTACACACCACAGTCCCTCAAAATTACACATTGAAGTCCCATGGGAGCGCTCCGGTACTGCTGAAGGTTATCTGTACCCCAACACGCTGAAACGTTATTTCAGGAAGGCAGGAACACCGAATAACCTCTCCAATTTGCAGTGACTGGTCGGGAGAAATTATTAATAAATGGGACACGTTTACAAGATCCAATCCATGTCCACTATTTTGCCTTGACTTGTGGTACCAGCCAAGTGCCAAGTCTATGACCGACAATTTACGACTTCTTTGCAAAATTCCGACACAGTGGTCCCGGTGGATTATTGAACCTAGTGTTTTGAACGTGTGGCATTTGGTGCGTATGTTTGGTGTACTTATAGCATTGTTGTTATTTTGTAAATCACCAGTTGTTTGCTTCAGCTAAATAAACCAAATTGATTTATTTTTTGTCCTTAGTCAAATATTTTCACTTTATTAATTTTGTGTCGATGTTCGTCTTGACGAAAGGCTCTAAAAAGTATAAAATTATTAACCACTTTAATTTCTGTCAAAAATTTAGATTTTTTTGTCTTCAGTGAACTTTTTAAAAATTATCAGAATTTTATACTTTTTTTTATTTCTCCCATGGATACAAACGAAATAAATCACAAAAAATTGACGTAAAATTAACAAATGCAAATCTTTTTTAAATAAAGAAAAATACATAAACCAGTTTGGTTTCCTTTTTTTTTTTTAGCCAAAGCAACCCTTCATATCTTGATGAACTCCACTCCGTGTTGCATATATGCAGTAGGCCGGGCAGTACGAATGGGCTCAGCATTGGCCTATGCAGCACAAGCATGCAAATCTTGCTCATCTTACATATGATTCTATTTCTGGCTTGGAGATGTTGTGGTCTTCGAATCCAAGTATTTGAAGGACTCTTTGTTTTTGGGATGCTACTAAAAGACATCGGGCCAACCCATCGTGGCAAGCAATTCTCACGGGCCGCGAGTTATGGTTTATTTAAAGCTCAGCTCTAACATGACAATACCAATGGAGATAGCATTGGTTTGGGCTGGAAAGCCAGGAAAGGAATCCTTTATTGTAAGTCGTGGAGAAATCGGAATCATTCATTTTGTATATAACCTGTCGACAATAACAATATGTCAAAAATCAGTTTGAGTGGTTTTTGTTTTTCATATGAACCAATTGAGTTTGTGCAAAAAAAAAAAAAAAGAAAAAGAAAAAGGAAGCGCCCCCTTAATATTTGAATCTTCCACAGTTTGCTTCTTTTCTGATTGGGAAGCCAAATATTACAATGTGGAAATCCAACAAATCATTTTTTTTTTGTTCCTCAAAATCAATTCGTTATCACATACAACATGAAGTCCCCATCAAACTGATACTGTAAAGATACTGTGGGGGTCTCTTCGCCGGAATGAGCTCTTTGGACCTTTTGATGTGGATTAAGGAGCGGTTGAATGGATGGGGCGCGCCTGAACCCTTGTTGTATGCCGGAGAGGGTGACCTGCACACGTAGACAACCACGTCAGTGCCTAGCCCGGACGGTGGTAGTCCGGGAAGGCACTCCGATGGCTAAGTTAGTTACCGGAGGGGAGAAATAAGTTGGAAACCTAGAGAGAGAAGTGGAGTTATGATGGTAGTAATGAGGAGAGAGGAATGCCCATTTTGTAGTTGGGTATTTATAGGCAGAGGGGCGTGCGTCCTACGCGCTCAGTGCCTGATGCAGGGAGGCGTGTTGAAATAAGAACGCGCAACAAGGGCAATCACGAATTTTGTCTGAACTAGAGATACTCCCTCCTTGAACAAACGATTAGAGAAAAAACTCTCAATTTTCATTAATCAATAAACAACCGAATTCTGCCTTTAGGCTTTCAATGATACTTATAGGGCCAAAGTAACCCTAATCCAACTAGGAATGAAATAACAAACCCTAATCCAACTAGGAATCAAATAACGTACCCTAGTCCAATTAGAAATAAAAAATACTCTAGAACGTTATTTCTAAAATTGTAAACTTCCTAACAAAATTAATAAAATTAAAATAAGGAAAACTTAAAACACTATTTTTAAATAATATAAATTTTCAATCTGCATCATTCTCTCTGGCTTGAAGAAACTTGTCCTCGAGTTTGTACAGTAGAAGTCGTCGAATCTTGTCCGCGTTGATCTTGTACTTCAAGTTGATTTTTCCGAACCCAAATTTCACAAATGAATCTTGAAATTCTGAAGGAATAATTTTCATTAAAAAAGAAAATTCACCTTCCTTCTCAATCAAAATAAATGGACTTTTAGTGTCTTCAACAAATTCCCAAAATGGATCAACATATTCATTAGTACTCTTGTCAACTTCACCGTCTTCAAGCTTTTCATAAGAATCAAATTTAATTGATTCTTCTACATCTGTTTCCAACAACGCCAACATAGAAACCACCTTTTTTTGCAACTTTTTTTTTATTTTTTGTAATTTTCTCTACCGGTTCTTTGTCAAAAACTGGTGGTTCACTCCAATCCACTACGGGATCTGGAATAATATTTGAAGTGAAAGGCCACTCAATAGTAGCCTCATTTGTCCTCCCCCTCGACTGATAGTTACCCGCCAAAGGTTTGGTGATAGAAACATCATCCGACACCTCCTCCTCTTTCGGAAACCGAGGTATAACAAGATGACGGCGAGGTAGATTCCCCCCAACAGTTAGGGCAGCAACCTGATCGGATAAGGCGGAGAACGCATCCAAACAATGCTGTTCTATTTGTTGGAATCGTGCCTCTATTCGTGCTTCTCGTGCGGCTTTACTTCGTTCATACACATCTTCAGCAACAACATAACGACCATAAGGAACTTTTTATTGCGCCATGATCCGGAATCGAGTGCAGGCTCTGATACCAACTGATGCAGCGCAGCCTGTGGAAACGAAACTGATCGTGCAAGAGGAACACGAACAATAAGATCAACCCAGAGGTACTCCCTCCTTAAACGACCAAGACATGAGTATAAACTTGTTTTCTTTAATTCATCAACAACCGAATTTTGCCACTAGGCTTACAATGATATTTATAGGGCCAAAGTAACCCTAATCCAACAAGGAATCAAATAACATACCCTAATCCAACTAGGAATAAAAATACTCTAGAACACTTATTTCTAAAATTTGAGACTTCCTAACAAAATTAATAAAATAAAAATAAGGAAAACTTAAAACACTATATTTGTAAGTAATATAAATTTCCAAATCTGCATCACTCTTGGTGGAGTGGGTACTCTCGATGGAGCAGGAAAAATTTCTAGTGCGTGCGGCACTTGGTTGGCAAGCAAAGGTGGCTCTTGTGAAGTATGGTGGCTCATGATGGAGTGGGTGCTGTAAATAAGTCCTGGTTTGGATACGGTGTTTGAGAGAGAGATCAGGAATTAAGGGGGAGTCAAGTGGATCAGATTGAGGGGGAGCTAGGCCCAATGTATGGTTCACACATGAGGGGGAGATTGTTAGGAACATGTGTGAAGGATGAGTCCCACATCGGATAAATAGAAAAAGAGTTGGACCTTAATATACAATTGGATGACTCACCACTTACAAGGCTTAGCCTTTTAAGTGGATATGGGTCATTTAATGTATATTGGGCCAACGAATGTGGTGGACTCCATGGATACTCCCCAACGGATTGGGCCTGCGCACACGGGAAGAACCTCAGGTGGATCAGACTCCTAACAAGGGGAACAGAAAAATCCATTGTAACTCTCAAATGAGCAAGAAAATTCCTGGTGCGTGCAGCAGGTGACTGGCAGCAAGGTGGCTCTCTAATGCAGCGCAGCCTGTGGAAACGAAACTGATCGTGCAAGAGGAACACGAACAATAAGATCGACACGGAGGTACTCCCTCCTTAAACGACCAAGACATGAGTATAAACTTGTTTTCTTTAATTCATCAACAACCGAATTTTGCCACTAGGCTTACAATGATACTTATAGGGCCAAAGTAACCCTAATCCAACTAGGAATCAAATAACATACCCTAATCCAACTAGGAATAAAAATACTCTAGAACACTTATTTCTAAAATTGGAGACTTCCTAACAAAATTAATAAAATAAAAATAAGAAAAACTTAAAACACTATATTTGTAAGTAACATAAATTTTCAATCTGTATCATTCTCCTCTGCTTGAAGAAACTCGTCCTCGAGTTTATACAGTTGAATTCGCCGAACCTTGTCCGCTTCCATCTTGAACTTCAAATTGATTTTTCGGAAGCCAAATTCCAAAAAGAAATCTTCAAAAATTAGAGAAACAATTTTCATTGTTAGGTATGAAACACATGATTTGCTGCTTGCAAAGTCTTCAATAAATTTCAAAAAAGGATCGATAAATTGTGATACTTCGAATCCTAACGATGGGCATACGTTGATCACCTTTTTTCCCACATTCAAGGCGCCATCGATTGAATCCAAACCATCAACTTTATCAAGGATAGTAACAAACTTCTTCTCAATTTGCACAAATTCATCCTTTAGATTCTCTTCCACTTTATGAATGATAGTTTCCTCCTCATCTGAGTACTCATCAAATTTTGGAGGTGAATCCCAATCAATTTCAGACTGCAACAACGATGGATTTGTGTCCAAAAATATTTTATCGGATTCTTCCTCTAATATATCATCGATAAAATCTCCCACATCTCCCTCAACCAAAATTTCTTTTATGACATCTTTTCTTCTCCCTCCATGGAATTGTGGAAACCCAATTTTTTTTGGAATCTCAATTTTCTTACTAAATGATAGGCGCATGGAAAGCTTGTATTTTAGCGCCTAAGTAGGGTAGAGTTAGCGCGTTTGTCGTACATTTAATCCTCATTTTCCATTTTATGCGTGCGCGCATGTGGTTGGTTTTGGTGCTTAATTTGCAGGAAGAAGAGGTGTTTTGGCGCTAATTGGAGTTGTTGGAGAGGCCATGAACGTAGACCGAGAGTGAGGATGAAGTGGATTTCGCGTAGAAGTGATCATAACCGTTGGGAGCGCTACCCCATTTCTCTAGAGCGCTCAAATTGGGCACAAAAAGGTCCCAAAACTGAACAGAAGGTTTTGGAGCGCTACACCAAAAGTGGTGTAGCGCTACCTAAGGACGTATGGTCAACGGTCAACATAATGGCAGCCGGTCAACGCAGACTTAAAGGAGGCGGTAGCGCTACCCCTGTTTCTAGGTAGCGCTACCGAGAGGCTATCAGGCATAGTAAACGGCATCGTTTGGTCTATCCGTGGAGAATATTTCCGAATTTTCGTTGGATTTTCCTGAGATTTACTAGGGTTAGTATAAATACTTTTGTTTTAACCCGAATTAGGGTTCCACAAATTTTCCTTAGGTTTTATGTTTTGAAGTTTTCGGCTACAGTTATCTGCCATCATTCTGCATTCAAGTTTGTTCCAGATTTTCAGAGTTTCAGCTCTTGGATTGGTGTTTCGTATTGATAATCAAGTTTGATTTCTCCTTGCAATTTACGGTATCGTTTTCTATTTTTATATTTTAATTTGCAATCATGTTCAGATCTAGGGTTATTATAATTTTTGTTACTTCAAGCATCATGAGCGAGTAGTCGTATAGAGTGCGGCTGCGGGCGAAGGCGCTGCGCACTAGACTAATCGATGTTACACCTCGGGGCTGAATTAACTTGATTTTCGGGCAGTTTTAGGAAACGGAAACTCGTCTAACAAACAAAACCCAGGCATCGCCGGAATTCGAATGCGCACGGAATCTGGTGACGGGTGGTGCGCATTTGTTAGAGATCTTTTTCTTATTCTAAAATCAGTAAAAAGAGTAATTGTGACCCGAGTAAACATTGGTTAGGCTAGTCGCGGACGCTGGGTTCCCACGGCTGTACTCTCCTTTTCAAATCCATATTTAGTTGAGTTAGTTAGGTAATTTAATTAGTCAATTAATCATTAAACAAGGGGTGGCTACCTAAGAGCCAAGATAAACTGTGAACCCGTCATCTTTGAGTCCTGCACACGTTTGTCCGTCTCTGTGGATTTGACTCCGGTACTTCCGGATATTATGCTACACTGGTCGAGAGTCCAGCGCTTGGGACGAGTCTTTATTTTAAGTCACCTGGTCGATCAAGCACTAAACTCACAATAATGAGAGCCACGGGTTCTAGCCGCAACGTCTCTATACCGCCCCCCTTGGTAGTTTCCACCACCAAAAGGTTTGATATCTTCATCGTCTGAAAAACCATCCTCGATCGGAGGGTTAGGTCTAACAGGGCGATGGCGAGTTGCGTCAGCGATCTCTAAAGCATCCATGCGCTGGACAATATTTCCAAGCATGGCTTTCAGTTCACCAAAGCCCTCCTCTATCCGAGCTTCTCGAGCGACGTCATCCCGCTCGACCCCCAGCACGTCCTCTGGCAGCCATCTCAGGATTGGAACTTGCAGCTCTGATACCAACTAATGCAGGGAGGCATGTTGAAATAAGAGCGCGCAACAAGGACAATCACGAATTTTGTCTGAACTAGAGGTACTCCCTCCTTGAACAAACGATTAGAGAAAAAACTCTCAATTTTCATTAATCAATAAACAACCGAATTCTGCCTTTAGGCTTTCAATGATACTTATAGGGCCAAAGTAACCCTAATCCAACTAGGAATGAAATAACAAATCCTAATCCAACTAGGAATCAAATAACATACCCTAGTCCAATTAGGAATAAAAAATACTCTAGAACGCTTATTTCTAAAATTGTAAACTTCCTAACAAAATTAATAAAATAAAAAAAAGGAAAACTTAAAACACTATTTTTAAATAATATAAATTTTCAATCTGCATCAGTGCCCCTCACGCGCCCGTCATTCACGCTTACGTGACTTCCATCTTTGCTGCAGACGCCGCGTTTCGGCTGACGTCATGACACGTGGGTTCGAGAGGTCATCTCACCTCGAGATATTTCCCTCACCCACGTGACTCTGCAGGCGGCGGTGGCAGGGTAGGTGACTGCTGCATTCAATGGTCCATCGTGGAATGTGTAGCGCGCTTGATACGCCATTACCAAATCAAGTATCCCCGAGCCCCCAGCGTGGCCGAAGTTGACAAACTCGGCGCGCGAGCTGCTCGGCCTCTCTGGCGCTCGGCACGCCGATCGGCGGAGTCCCTGAGAGAGATCCGAGAGGTAAGCATAGAGTGCCATGGCCTCGGTACCCCATGGGGTCAGCGGATATCACACGAATCCATATTCGCCCAATCCTAGATGCCCGCGCTGAACGCCGAGTGAACCGAACGTTCATCGGGAGCGAAACACATCGATCTACATTCAGTTTTGCAAATCCTGAGGGGTTGGCCCTTTTGCCCTTCTGTTATGCAGAGTGGGGACTCTGCTGGCCCTTACGAACCCTGCTGCTACGGATACACTTCTCAATGAGTTACAAAGAAACGATTCCCACAATATTTTGACAAAAGAAGAATAGAAAACTGAAGGGGACTGCACCTTAGAAACAGTGGACTCGGTCAGTACACATGCGGCGTGCGCGCGCACACGCATATATATGCTACATATATTTATATATATAATTGCCATCGACTATCAGATCAAAATCAGTCAACTAAGGAAAACATTATTCAGAGAGAACTACGTAACACAAACAGCTCCTTGTAGCTTTAAAACATATCACTTATAGTAGTACAGACCATGCCGTAACACAAACTGAAAACTGAAGACAGATAAAGTACAGAGTACAGACCATTCCCTCACAGATGACTACTATATGACTATCAACCCGAAGACCATCTTTAGATATCCTTTATTATTCATTCATATTTTAACATGGTATAAGGATACCCAAAATGACACCAATAACCTTAATTCCCTCCTCCATAAACGCCACCACCATGTCCGCGGTTGTATCCACTACCACGTCCGCGGTTGTATCCACCACGTCCGTCTTGCAAACCGTTTCCGCCGTTGTATCCGCCACGTCCATCTTCCGAACCGTTTCCGCCGTTGTATCCGCCACGTCCCTGATCTTCCGACTTGGCATCATCTATCCCACGAGACTGTTCAGCTGGACAAATGATGAATGTGCTCGAATAGTTTAGACTTTAGAGGGGATTACAAACAAGTGTCACAACTCGCAAGAATAATATGAACATATTCAAGCGAAAGGTCGGGTTGAAAATTGAAACTCAATGCTGTCAACGCAAGTGAGGTGGCTTTTATTATACCCAACTTCTGCACTTCTCCATTCCCACAACATCGGAATCCCTAGATAGTATGCAAAATCTAAAAAGAAAAAATTTAAAAAGCAGATTCTTGATAGTATGCAGTTCAACTGTGGGCACCAGGGTGCACATGACCCCCTGAAATTTCATAAATTAAATTTTTTCCCAGGTTTGTAAAAAATCCGAGCAGTTCAATAACCTAAAAATAATTCTTCAATTGGTCTTGCGAAAAAAATTAGCTCAATCGGATAATTTTAGGTACTTCATCGAACCTTTCAATTTTTATTTCAAAACTTAGGACCCCAAGTACTAAATGGATTTTGAAGCCAAGTATGATAATTGTGTGCCCAGTCTCCTACTGACCTGAATCGTATATATTATAGGGCTTGTTAATAAGAACATTTGTTAAAAAAATTATCTTGATCTGAAGTAGATAGGTATCAAAACACAAAGATTATTTTAAAATACATGAACATAATCGATACCTATTGATGTCTCTATTGATGTCTCCACGAGAACTTTTGTGATTAATAGTCTTCTCAATAAGTTCTATAATATCTACGGTTCAGATCATGAGGATACTGTGAACACAATAATTAAACTTTTCTTGAAAATTTATTCAATACTTAGGATGACAAATTCAGAATAAAAATTGAAAGGTTCGATTAGGTACCCTCTTCCCATAATTATCCGATTGAACTAATTTTTTACAAACCCAAATCGAAACATTGAAAGGTTCAATCAAATCTATAATTTTGTGTTGTTATGTATGAAATCTTTTATAATGTTTTATGTTTTAAGTTTTTCAAAAAAAAAAAATTGTGCGTACGCACGTCTGTGTATGTGTATTGCACGGATAGTGTATCTAAACCGTCTAAAAGCATTTTCGATGATCCAGATTGGCCTTTGTTTTTTGACCGGTAAGAGTTTACATTAAATAGAGTCAAAGCTCCAGCGTTTCACAACAGTACCACCCTATTAGATCAAAAGAATGAATTTGTAGCACATATAGTAATAGCCTTGTAGCACATATAGTATCAGAATAATTAAAACACCTCTAAGGACCTTTTCATTTAAGGACAAAACTAGGATTTTATTAAAATAAAAGTAGAGGAATATATGAGACATACTATATGTTACGATTATTATTTTTGTTTTGTAATTTGACATAGAAAATCTTGTCTCATTAATTCAGGGTCAATCAATCTAATCGGGTAAGATATACTCACTGGAAATGGAAGTCTCAGCCAAATTCCTAGCTGTTACCTCCGAGGTAATGAGAAGAACAACGGCAAGAAAAAAGCCAACGAAAACAATTGCTTTGGAACCCATTTTGCTCTTTAGTGAATTGGATAGAATGAAATTGAAGTGCAAATTCGATGTCTATTTATAGGCGCGGAGAGATTGCAGTGGCTTACGTGAGTGTACGTTCGAAAGATCAGTTTTACAGATGAGGCATTTTTGGTCATTTAAATGATTTAATTATCACAAAGTCAGTTACTTGCGACGACTACTCATGGTTTCGGATAAATAATCAGTGCCGTACGTGGACCGTCAAATTTCACGTCACTCTTGAGTAAGAATGCATTTTGATTAAGTCATTTGGTTGCCATGGTCATGTTCCAATGGAAATCCGACGTTATCAGGCAGTAAGTAAAATTCCAGACTTGGTCTCCGTCTCAGAATGATTCGCCAGTTTAAGTATTACACATTTCAGTACTCTACCTATATTTTTAATATTTTGTAGGAGTATATAGATTAGCGTGGTGATAATGTCCAAACTGTTTTCATTTACGAGACTTGCACGTGGTGTAAGTCCGGCCCGTATGCACTAAAATTTTGACATCAACGAAAATAGTATTGACAGTATCATTTTCCCTACATACAGATTATGAAATGTAGATATATAATTATTTAAATGTAGTGAATAGTAAAAATAAATAATTGTTTGAAATGAGTACAACACGACGTGCTAGTTTGGGACCCAATTTCATTTAAGTTCTATCCCAAAAGATCAATTTTGGCGACATCGGCAAATTGTTCTCATCAGTCATCCTCCTTATGATCCAGCTTACAGCTGCATTATTTGGTTCCTAACCCACACCAAAATCATTCATATATAACTCACATTTAACAAGTTCGTATGTAAATGGACTAAGATCATGTTTTGAACACATTAACTAAAAATATTTTGCACTAACATATCTCAAGAAATAAAAGAGACATGGAAGAAACTTCTACACTGAAATCAAAATTAAATTGGTCTATTATATTGGACGTGCCATGATTTAATCTATCTAAACTCTAATTTTTTGTTAATGTTTTTATTGATAATTTGTTCAATTTGTTTTCATATTTTTTGAATCAATAGCGAAACTCGCTAGTCATTTTTGTGTATTCAACTGTTCATCGATACAAGCAATTAAACTATGAAACTCACAATTTTCCAAAGTACAAAAAATTACTCGAATACAATTGAGATTAATTCTGTGTTTGTGTTTTTGGTGAAATTTCAATATCAACACATTAATTAATTACGTAGGACCGCTTAATAGGATTTGTAAAATGTAAGTTGTTTAAGGACCACCCTCATGAAAAATCCAAGTTCCACCACCGACTTCCTACTCTCTCAACTAGCACTACTACAAAAATGTATAAAGATCACGCCTCAAAAATAAGAAAGATCTCAGTTTTTGTAAAACCGTGATTAAAAAATAGGAGTTAGATTTTTTATCACGGTTAAGTACATAAACCGAGATGAAAGACAGTTTTAATCTCGGTCATCTATAAAACGTGATTGAAAATAGTAATAAAATTAAGCTTTAATCTCAGTCATTTAAAAAGTGTGATTGTAAGTAAGAGTTTTAATCACAGTCATTTAAAAAGTGTGATTGTAAGTAAGGTGAGATAATTTCATTTTCATTTTTAATCACGTTTTATAGATGACCGAGATTAAAACTGTATTTCATCTCGGTTTATGTACTTAACCGTGATAAAAAATCTAACTCTAATTTTTTTATCACGTTTTTACAAAAACTGAGATCTTTCTTACTCCCTCTGTCCCAGTTTGTTTGTCAATTATTCCATTTTCTAATATGCCTTAAATTGCTTATATCTTTCAATCTATAATGTTTTTCACCGTTTTAAAAACTTTGTATAATAGAATTAATCGTGAACTATTAAACAAGATCCATATTGCATATATTTGGAGATCGATATTAAAAGATATAAGCGATCGAAAACTAACACGATTATCAAAAAATGATAAACAAAAAGGGACGGAGGGAGTATGTTTTCTGTCTTGTTAAAGAAAGCTCAAAATGTGATGGATATTGGAGAACGGTTGAGAGTAAAATTTTATGGGGAGAAAAGTTTCAATTTGATGAAAATTATTGAGTTGGAGGATCATAAATATGCTGAGAAAGAGAAGAGGGATTTAGATGTTTTGATGGAAGGAAACTTTGTTGAATTGGAAGATGGGACATCCCTTTTAAACCCAAAAAAAAAATTGTTGTCAGAAACTCATAGAATATGAACAAAAAAAAATATTTTTGTAACCAAAAATTAAATTTTCTCAAACAAGATTGGAAACTATAAGAGTACATAAAGCCTAGAAAATCATAGTCAATGTTCAAGAAACTAATATGGGCAAGTGAAAGACCTACAAAAACTATTATATATATTAAATAGTTCAACAATATAATGAAATGCATAATTGGTGGGGTGGATAGGTGTTACTTGTCTTGTGCAAGAGGTCAAAGGATCAAATCTAGATGGAAGCAAGGTTTGCAAGATAATGCAATTTTTGGATGCCTATATTAGCGAGGAAATTTTTTTCATCACGGTTTTTTCCATTTTTTAATCATGGTTTTACTAAAAACTGAGATCTTTTCTCTGTAAACAATCACGGTTTTTAGGAAAAACTGAGATGTTATATTGTCAAATATCACAGTTTTTTGTTTTGTTTTAATCACAGTTTTTCATGAGTTTTTATCACGGTTTAGAAGCGTGATTGAAAGATGGAGACTTTTAATCACACTAGATAAGATCACGGTTTTTTGACCGAGATTGAAAGTAAAAGATCACACCAAAAGACCGTGATCTTTATGCCTTTTTGTAGTAGTGTAGCTAAATGAAAAAAAAAAAAAAAATCCTAATTAGCATGCATAAGGGGTTAACTAGTACATAGTTGTAACCACTACAAGAACTTACACCATTGGCGAGTAAAAATCCCGACTCAATAGATTTGCTCGCCAATGTCTATAACATTACCGAGCAAAAATATTTTGGTGGCCAATAATGGTCTTTAAAGCCGACCAAATTAATTTTGCTCGGGGAAAGTAAACTTTTGCCAAGTAAATTGAGCGTTGGCCGGGAAAAAAAGGGGCGCATAAGTCATTTTTTGGTAGGAAATTAACCACCGACTAAATATTTGCTCGACAAATGGTAGGTGGTCAATTGCCGACTAATGGTTTACTCGGGAAAAAATAGGAGCGTAAATCCATCTTTTGCCTTTTCGCAAAAATGTTGGCGGGAATAAAGGTACCATTTCCCGACTAAATGTTTTGTTGGCAAACCAAGCATACATGAGCCATAGTCAAGTGTTCCTCACATACATGATCCCACTCATTACCATATACAATTTTTTGTATTTTTGCAATTATTTTAGTGATCACACTTGTTGATTTTGTTATTTCTATTGATGAAAAATCAATCATCTAATTTTTCTTCTCGATCGAGTTTAAAAAACTCGTCGATCGGGACCGAATTGTGTTTTTTTAAAGGCACTTTCGTCCGATTAAATGCGTTCCAATACACGATCTTCTTATTTTTTTTACAACTGATTCTATTTGTAATATGTAAAAAATAGACAGTTATGATTGCCAACAAAACCTTAGGTGGAGCTTGGATTGTCCAATATACAACTTTAAGGCCTCTTAGATGCATTAAATGTGATTCGATCACACGATCGCCAATAGCTGATGATCTCCAATTTTGGTGACACTAATAAAATCAGTGGGGCGTGAAATTCTAACGGTTCAGATCGACTATTGTAAATACTGATTGGGTGATGACCTTTAAAATCTATACATTGAATGTAGTTATTATCAAACTAAGTCTTGCGCTGTAGTTGAATGTATAGTAGCCACATCACCGTGATACAATTAAGATGATCGGGTCCGTTGATTTTGTTGATCTCTTTAGTTAAATCATCATCGTAAATTTTTTGGCAAAATTGGGTGTATAAAGGTCATTGATCGGGAAGCAGTTTCATTAAGTAAATGAGTTCTTGTGGCCGGTCAAGTGTGTACATTGTAAAAGATCGTCGATTCTGATGATCGAGTCCGTTGATTTTGTTGCCCTCATTAGTAAATAATCCTCCTAATTTTTGGCTGAATCGGGTGTAAAAAAGTCATTGATCGGGATGCAATTTCATTACGTAAATGAGTTCTTATGTCCAATCAAGTGTATGTATAGCAAGACCCGAATAACTTTATTCTCAATATGAATCATCTAATATATATAATGTTAAAAATTGATGATTCTGATAGCAAAAAATGGCTCACGTACATCATAAAAATGCAATGTAGCAATAAATCAAATGTTGAACGGTTTGTTGTTTGAGGAGCTGGAATTATGATGAGAGAAACATCTGCTATGTAATTATATGGTCAATTGCCTCGATGTAACAAAAACTGTATCAAACACATTGTTTCAAGGCCATGAGTTGTGATGATGGAAACTGATGTTATGCATAATTTTCTTGGACGCAATTCACGTGGCAAAAAGTTTATTTGACAAATTGTTTAAGAGCTTGAGTTCCTTAGATACCAGGGCGGAACACTGAATTTAACTAGTTTAGCTAGAATTTTCATGGCCATTTGGATCATAAAACGTCTCATGTCATCTGAAAATTTCAAAAGTCTCTTCCTCATAGACTTGACTTATATCAATTTTCTTTTGGTACAAGACACGTGCACTAGGATCAAAGCCGAGAATGATTCACCGTAATTTTTTTGCTAGAATAATTAACTAAATGTTATAATTCTTGTGTCCCTTTTAAGAGAATGGTAGCGCTGAGGGTTTATTGTTCTTTTTATTTTTGTAGATTGATGACACTTTGGTGGAGTATCCTGTGGTTCTTCTTTTTGTTATGGACCATGAAGATGAAAGTTGGATACTACGTGCTTTGATGTTTGGCTATTAGGAGGCATTTTTGGGATTTTGGATACGTTTTGTTTAATATTACATCAACCGTGTTTGGATAATATTTATAATTTGCACTCTGGGAATTTGGATTTAAGATGTTAAGTGTATTTGATGGACAGAGATTTGTGACACTATGCATGGGATTTTCAATTTCTTATGTCTATAGTAGGTTGGCAATGTGGATTCAATGATTGTATGAAAATGTGGGAAATTGGTAGTAGTTTTGGGATTCCAGGATTGGTGTTCAAATCACGTCAATTACTCACCTGGTCTTTAAGTAACCTTTACCAAGCAAACTTTAGTTAGTAAAGGGGTACACTAAATCACCGAGTAAACTTTAGTCGGTAAAGGGATACAATAAATACCGAGTAAACTTTATTCGGTAAAGGGGTACACTACATACCGAGTGAGCTGTACTCGGTAAAAGGATACACCAATCACCGAGTAAACTTTAGCCGGTAAATGTGTGCCCTAATCACCGACTAAATGTTTACTCGGTGATTGGTGTATCCTTGCACCGAGTAAAGTTTAATTGCCAACTAAATTGTTGTCGGTGAATGTTTGCCGGCAAAGACTCACCGTTTACCGAGCAAATCATTTTTTAGTCGGCAAATACATTCCCCGACCAAAGGGCCGACTAAATTATTTACTTGGCATTGGTTTGCAGCGACTAAAAAGCCACATTAGCCGGCTAAATCTTTACTCGGCATTGGTCAAATTTGTTGTAGTGAACGGACGTTATTACATATGCATAAGGTGAATATATATATAGGTTCCACTTCTAGTCCGGACTCCAGACTTCCGGACCTCCATGATCCGAGCATTTTTTTGACGATCCGATCCGTCCAATATGTTCAGAAGGTGTTTTCAAGGGTCCACACGAGAAATCTTCAAAACAAAATACCAGGAAGGGCTTGATCCAAGCAGTTTTCGCAAAAACTTTATATATCGCGTGGACCCTTGAAAACACCTTTTGAACACATTGGACGGTTCGGATTTCCCAAAAACAATTTTTAACGCGAAAAAATTACATTTTTTCTTATTAACGGGAGTCCTTACTAGAAGATTTGCCTATATTTATATATATATTATCTTTTTTTGAACGACAAGAAGATTTTACTATTGAAACTTGACAAAAGATATATCGAGTAGAAAATACCATATCCAAGCACAAGTTAAGGGATGAGGAACAGCAACACATCTAGCCAGAGCCTAAATGTGAAACCATAAGAGAAAAAGAAAGGAAGAAGAATCCAGTAGGAACAACTCTCACATGGATATTACAAGCAATACTAAGCATCTATGACATTAATTACGGTTCTTTGATAGGACCAAAAGCTTTCCTTTAGATCAAAACCATTTCTTTAGCCTTGGCTTTCCTCAGAGAATCGCAGCAATATCAGCAAAACTGAGCCTTGACAGCATTACCTCAAGACTAAATATTGCGGAAATTTTATATTCATCTCAAAACTAATTGATAATCTGTCACGTGTGGCCAATTTTTTAGTCTTATCATCGTGCAGCCTTTTTTGTTGGTCTGTCATCGTGGGGTATGGATTTTGAATTTTTTTTTTTGTATTAAAACAATGACTGGAATGGGCCCGCTTTGATACCATGTGAAAACTTTATATCCATCTCAAAACCGATTGACAATGAGTAAAGAGGTCCTATCATATATTAAGTGATCAAACATTCCACTTCTAAGCAATGTAGAATAATATTTCTTAAAAAAATCCTTTATAGCTCTCCAAAATACCCAAACATAATATTCCCGTTTTATATTTCATTGTTTATAATGCAAGTGTTTTGAACTGTTTGCACGTGCTTTCGACTAAACCATAGAACCTTGTCTATAGTCCTTTCATGCTTGCATACATAGTGAAAAACTGTCAAGAATTACTGATGATTAAGTGAATTTCAAACCTTAAAAATGAGCAAAATTCTATATCCAATGCAAGTCTTGCATTAATTTTTCTTCAGCTGGAAAACATTGGAGTACGCAACATTCAGACAGGTCCCTGTGCTTTAGAACATACCATTAAAGTACGTCATTTAACATAAATTTGGAACCAAACACAGATAAATACACACATGATCATGCCGCCACAGACGAACTACTTCCTGATGGACATAATTAGATATCCTCCATTATTCATAGTACACACTGTATATACTGTAGAACACGGTGCATGGATATCATAAATGGCCCCTACAAAGTTAAATTCCCTCCTCAATGGCCAAGGAAAACAATTGTTTTCCTAGCCATTCTATGGCAAATATGGAAGGATAGAAACAGGAGAGGTTTCGATGGTTTGGATACTCCTCTGACTTTAAGCTTCAAGAACATTATATCCTATGCCAAAGAGATTGAGGCAGCATTCAAATCCTTTCACCATGAGGCCTCTTAAAAACCCAGTAACTTGTTGGTTTCCTTCTGCAGGAATTAAGCTTAACACAGACGGATGTTGGTATGACACAACCCAACGAGCAGGCTGTGGTGGGCTTTTTTGAGATAAAGATGGACAATGGATCATGGGCTACTACGGGAAGCTCATTTGGGAGACAAGCCTAGCAGTAGAATTATGGGCGATCTACAGAGGCTTAGCTATCATCTTGGAGAAAAATATGCAAAAGGTGACCATAGAATCAGACTCTCTCATGGCTATCAACTTAATCAATGAAGATTTTGATGGTTGTCATCCTCAAAACAACATGATTTTTGAAACCAAAGCCTTGAAGACGCGAACGGGAGCCACTCTTACCCATATCTCCGGCAGTCATCTTGCAAGGATTGGGGCTGAGCAGAATAATCACCTTGTGGTTTTGGATGTAATGCCACACTCTCTCAGAGAGTTTTGGAATAAGGACCGACTTGGTGTTTGGCATGTTTTAGACTAACTTGTTTTGGTGGTCTGTAACTAACTCTCCTCCTTATGGAGTGCTACTCTCTGGTTTAGTTTATTAAATTTCCGAATTACCAAAAAAAAAAAAAGAAAGTTGAAACTCAATGATAAGGCATGTGAGGTGGCTTGCATTGATTGAAGTTCAATTTTGATGTCCATTTAGCAATATTCCAGTAGCCAAGAAATTTTTTGTTTCACCATTTTTGGAATCGACAAAAATTGCAAAGATATCAGATTTGAGTGATTGAAAATAATCATGCCGTTCAAAAAAAAGATGAAAATAATCATAAAAAAAAATAGGACAAAGTAGTACTGGAGCTCGTCACATGGGGGCGTTGGTAACTGGCATGCATCACTAAAAATTAAAACTAAAGGACCACAACTAAGAGACTTAGTATCAGGCATGTTAGAGACATCGATATATAATAATGTTGTCCCTCTAATACGAATCATACAAAGGCATCATTTTTATTTGACGAAGTATGTGGTGAAGAGGGTGACTGAAGACAGTCCAATCTTCGAGTATGAGGCATGTTAGAGACATCGATAAATAGTAATGTTGTCCCTCTCTCTCTAATAGTTTAAATTTTGAAAATTGATATTCGCACTCCTAATTTCGATGCAGGCACTCCAAGCTACAATGGTTTTTCAAAATTACCCTTTTGCAAGTTCCATAATTTACTTTAAGCATTACAAAAATGATAGGCGCGTGGGAAGCTTGCTTACGAGCGCCTAAGTAGGGGGAGTTAGCGCGTTAGACGTGCGGTTTAATGACCATTTTTCTGTTTAATGCGTGCACGGTAGTGTGTTTGGTGTTTGCATGAATTTACCAGGTAAAAAGGGGATTTCGGCGCGCCTGTTGCATGGCTTGAAGTGGAGCTGGGCGTGGGAGTCGAGGTTCGAGGCTGGGATGCTGAAAGAGGAAGGCTTAAGGAGTCGGTATCGATACCCCCGTGACCCGTATCGATACCAATTGGTTTCAAAGTGCACAAATCGTTCCAGAAGGATTAGTATCGATACCCCTCAAGTAGGTATCGATACCTACGGCTTACACTACAAGAAAATGCAGATTCGGTGACACAACGAAATGCATCGGCAAAAGTACATTTGTGTCGGCAAAGGTTTTCGCGGATAAAAAATTTTGTGTCGGCATGTCGTCGCCGTTGATATGTCGGGAAAGAGTTTTCCCGACGTGAAATTTTGACGTGTCGGCAAAAGTATAGTTTTAGCGATGCGATTTTGCGTCGGCAAAACTTGTCGGCAAATGGTAGTGCGTCGGTAAACGGAGTTCTAAAATCTGGTAGTGTAAAACTTTTGCCGACAAGATTTTTGAGTCGGCAATAGTCAATTTAAAAAAACAAAATCTACTAGTGTTGAACTTGTGCGCGCCCCATGTTTCGAACTCGAGACCTCTGGTGTCTAACTCTACATTACCATGTGTCTACCAACTGCACAAACTTACTCTTTGTTAAAATTATTCCAATATCTAATATATAACTTACATATACACTAGATACAGTATACATTCTTATATCTAGTGTATATGCGTACTTATATCATGTATAATGTATATAAATTATATACTTGTTTTTGGAAATTTATTTTCACATATTTTTTTTAATCCACTCTTTTTTTTTCTTTTTTTTTTTCCTTATCTTTTAGCAAAAAAATACATACATTATCAAACATTAAGAAAACAAAAAATAGAGTATGGACATCAAAAAGGGAAGTGGAAAAATCACTCCCCTATTTTTTGAAAGGCTATTATATATCGTATATATATGCATTCATGAAAAATTTGTTTGGATCAAGCCTTTTCCGGTCCCTTTTTTTTTTTTTTTTTGCCGATTCCTCATGTGTACCATTAAAAACATGTTTTAAACACATTGAACGGTTCGGATCATCAAAATATGGCTAGGAACTATGAGGTTCGTATTTTAGCAAAGTCAAGGATCTCTGACTTGATCCCGCCTGATATATATATATATATATATATATATATATATATATATATATATATATATATATATATATAAGGGTATTGATACCATCATGTCTTGCCATATTGATTTCTTCATCAAATATTGGTAAACCATTTTCATCTATTTGAATTGAGTTTCTGATGTTATTTCTTGATTCTGGAGTGAGATATTTATCCCACCAGGATTTTAACATTCCTGTAAATCCTGTGGATAATAAATCTACAATTTCTGGTTGAGTATGGTCAAATGTACTTAGATAAGTATTTGCTACCATAGACATATGATTTAATTTTTCTAATATTTGCTGTTCACTTAAGCCATCAATATTCCATTCGTATAATTTGTTAGCAGAGACGGAAAATTGATTGTGTATATTGTGTTCTTCAATTTGTAAATCTACTGGAGTAGGTTTTGTGTACCAATTTTTTGAGCTAGATGCTACAATTTGGGTATTGGGATCATAAATTTTGGTAATCTTTGTATCTCGAAATTGTTGCGCAATGTTGGTAATGTCATCATCAGTGGATGTGTCAGTATCTTGTATTTGATTTAGAGTATTAATACTTTCATTTTTTAAGGTTAAATTTTGCTGGTTTATTTCAATTTTGTGTAGTAGGTGTTCGATTTTAGCAATATTTTCTGTTGGTGTTAATAGAGGCTTGATCTTTTGTTCTGGAAAACTTATAAGTGGTTTTTCTTGTTTAGATACAGATGTGGAGGGTATATTAGATTCTTGTAATCGTTCTTCAATTTTGTCCAATTGTTTACCAATAATTTGTAGACTTTGGTTTGTGTAATTGTTTTGTTCAATTATTTTTTTGGTTTCCGGTTGGTCACTGGGTACTTTAAAGGGTGATGCTAAGACAGGGGTTCCTCGGTAATCTAATTTTATGGTTTCTAAAGGTGGGTGATTAGAGGAGATGGTTTTGTTGTTTGCTGTAGTCAATTTTATTTTTGATATAGTATTTATGTTATTGTAATATTTGTCTAAAAATTCAAGAAGATGTATATTTTCATGGATAGAATGCATAAATTCATACCATTTGGTAAATATATCAAGTTTTTGTTTTTTGTCAAAAGTTTCATGAAAGATTTCTCGCTTTTGGTCATTTGTTTTGGAATTAAATTCCTGTAATAAAAATGCTTTGTTGATTTTGAATTCTTGTGTTATGGTCAAAAGATTTTTATCTATACGATTGTTTGGGATTTCTTCCTCGAAATCAGTTTGGGTAGGAGAGTTTGGTTGTTCATCAGCCGGGGGAGGAGGAATATAATAAGGTTTGCTAATTTGGGAAGATGACTCAGTACCATGAAATTGGGGTTTTGGATTTAGGAGATTTGTGTCAAATCTTGGAATGCTACTGGAGCTACTACATCGACTGAGTTCTTTAATTTTGAAAGGTGTATTTAATTGGTGATGGTCAAAACTAATACGAACAGTTCCATCGAGGTATTGGTGGATATTATCTATATTTGTTGTATTATTTTGAATGTTGGTGGGATAATTTTCATTTTCAGCTAACCAGGTATTAGGGAGTTGGATATCAGTCCATTGTATTGTTTTAGGTACCTGAATATTGGCATTAGAAGTGCTACTTTGGATAAGTATGGTTTTATCGCGGGGACTTTTGACCAAGGCATGTATATTGAGATTTGTTTTGGTACATTTATAATATACTCTATATATTAGAGCAATCGAATGGCTGCCTTCAAGCATTTGGGTTATTGCGCCAGAGGTTTGGAGATTCAAAGTTAAAGCTTTTAATATATGTTTATCATTTAGACTTAAATGCAAGTCGGGATAGCAGTCAAAATGTATTGGTCCATTATGTAAACTGGACTCCATTAGTCCTAAAAGGCTATCACTAAATGTTGTAAATCGGCTATCTCTTAAAGCTAGTAAAATGGAGGAATTAAGACCTCGCCTAGTTAACGGCTTGACGGCAACTTGTACTAAACCAATATGTAAAAATTTATATCCTTTAGTTAAATGTTTTTGTATTGATTCTTTACTTAAGAGTGCACATTTTTCTTGCTGTTTTGTAATTGCATAAATTTGTTCAGAGGTTTTGGTTACCTGATTGGTTTGAAACTTATCATTTAACCAACTTGTCTGGTAAATTTGGTTGTTGGATATTTTTGGGATGTTCCAATTAGTGGTTTCTAAACTTAAATCTTCGTAAATTTGTTCTTCATCATTTATTACATCCGGTATTGAAGACATCATAGAATTTGTAGAAGAATTGCATCTAAATAATTTGTTCATTATATACTGGGGGAAGTAGTTGTACACAGATGGGTAACACAAGAGTGGTAGATGTACAGATGGGTAACACAAGTGTGGTAGAGAATAGAATAAGTTATAACAAAGTGATTTGTTTATTATTCAATTACTTTAATTGTTCATCATAATAATATGACTGTTTATCACCTACAAGACACATACGCCACCAAACCAACCCAATCCACACCCATAACAACGGCAACCCTACCTCGGGATTTACACACCTACCAATGGGAACCTAGGAACCTGGGCAGGCTGATGCAACGTGGTAGTTCGGAGACCTACAGTCTTACTATTAAGAAAACAACTACAGTGATTGGCAATAATCTACAGATCATCTTGGTACACACTTACTCTACCCCCAACCAGCATAACAGTGACTACACCATCGCGACACCACCACAACAGTGACTACACCATCGTGGTACAACCACTGCTACACTACTCACTTATCATACTTGGCTCTGATACCATAAAGGGGGAAGGGTGGACAGACATGGTAGAGGGTCTGATATTATGTATAATTAAAACAGAGTAATTGAGGCGGTTAAACCAGCCATGAGTAATGCAATATAATAAGGGCGGTAGAACCGGCCATGGTAATGCAGTAATTAAAACAGATAATTAAAATACAAATTCAAATCATTATATTGAAAGATAATTAAAGCTTACTTGGAAGCTACACTGGATATTGGAAGAGAATGGAGGATGGAGTACTACTCCGGGGGATGAAAGGAGAAGAGAGGAAAGGGATTACAACTGAGAAGAGAGGGGAATTTTTTTGTGAAAGAAGAAGGTGTGGAAGAAAAAGATGATCAACTAACTAATTTGAGGTTCCTTTTATAGAATAAGGAATCCTGTTTACATCATTGGATTTTGAAAAATTCGCTCCGTAAATTACGGAATGTTGCTGTTGATACTTTCGGTGGGAAAGTAGTGTCCCATGTATTTGTTGTTTGGAAGGCTGAGGATACTGCCCATGTGAAGAGTCTCCGTAATTTACGGAGAGTTGATATTTGCTTTTGGAAAGGTGGATGATGAATTTTTTCATGGTGGGGAATCTTGAAATGTTGTATATGCTGTGGTTGGAAAGGTTGATGCTTTCCAGGTGCTGATATTGCTGTGTGTTTGTCCATGGTGGGGAATCTTGAAAATGTTGAAGATGCTTTTGAAATTTCTTGGTGGAGCATGATTGTCTTGTTGAATTTTGAATTGTTGCTGATCTTGTCTTGTTGTCCGGAAATTTTAATGAATATTATCATCTGAAAGAGAATCCCAGTAAGCTGAATCTTGCTGGCTCTGGTAATATTCTTGAAATTGCAGAACACCATCTTGGTTTCTTGTGTGGAAAAGAAATGGTACTTCTCCAAAGTAATCCAAAGTGCGTATTTTTTGAATTGAATCTTCACTGAATAATCGAAATTGGTGTTGGTAAAGTGTAAAAATGTCATTATCGCCAATGTGTGGCAATTTGATGAGCAATATAATCTTGAATTTGATTAGAAATTGGATTGTTGCAAATCCATGTTGGGAATTCACAACCAAGTAAACAAAATTGCGGAGGATGGTAGTGGGGGTTATAATTTTGGCTAGCAGTAACATGGATGATATGTTGGGCAGGAATAATGGTACCAAAAGTCGTCCATTCGGGCATTTTACTTCGGATGATTGCTTGGCAAATTGTTATGGATGGAATAGAAAAAATATTTTGGATACAAATGGCTAGTTTCCTAGATAATTGGTGAGTTTGGGAAGGATTTGTAACAATGATTTGGTTAAGAAAACCATAATCAAGAAGGGTCATTGGTGTGATTTCGATCTGGGTTTTTTGGTAGGTTATAGTAAAATTTTGGAATGTGGCTAAATTAATGCAGGCACGGGGAATACTATATCGGAGGTTGCATTCACAGTTGGCCCGTTCTAAAGGAATTTCTTGACAGTAGGGTCTTAATTTTGGACAGGGAACTAAATTGGATTCGTCATTGTAGAGTGTATCCCAAACAAAGGAAAGGCCAGGGATAATTTCTGGATATTTGTATGGGGCTTGGCCAGCCAATTGGACCAAAGAAGAAAAAAGAAATTGTTGGAAATGTTGACCTGTTTGTTGGGCTTTGCTATGGATATGGGTAACAATTTCTGGGGGTAATGTGTGTGGGAGGAGTGATATCGTTTTTGGTAATGCTAAATGTTTTGAAAAGTAGGTACACACGCTTTCACCACCATCCAGTGGGGATGGCTGCACATTCTCAGCCAATACCAGTGGGGTAATGGAGGTTTTACGTATATTGGACTTCAGTTGGTGCTGGAGTGTTTGGACTTGATCTTGTAATTTTGTACACCTGTCAAGCAAAATTTGATAACATCTTGGTGGAACAAGATGGTCGTTAGTAATCGAATTATTGGTTTGATTAAAGTAGGTATCATTAGTATGGGTGGAAAGAAACCATCCTTTTGTTTTTTGGAAATTTTGATTTTGAAAGTAAATGGATAATGCATTTAGAGAAGTCAGAAATTGATGGTCATTAGAAGCACATCATATGTTATCTAAAAGACATTGTTGAGTATCATCAATGTCTTGAATATAACGAAGTTTTTGAAATTTTTGGGCAGAAGCCTCGGGTATTACTGGTAATGAAATTTCGCCAAAAATTCGTGTTGGCCGCATCTGAGAAAAAGGAAGCCAAGATTAGAAGGAAATTGAAGAATCTTGTAATTGATGTAAATCATCATGATTTTGACTAGAAAGAAAAGGAAAAGTTATGTGATGCCCTTGAGGAGAGGCGATGATGTTGGTATGAGTTGTTGTAAAAGGGTAAAGAAGACAAATAAAAGGTATGCCAAGAATAACATTTTCAGTTAGATTTTGTGTTAAAATAAAAGATGTTTTAAAATAGACATTGTCTTGGCGAATTAACACATGTGGTAATTTATACCTGATTTTTAATTTACTTCCATTGGCTGAACATAATTGATCATTTGATTTATGATGGTATTGATTGGGGATAATGTGTTCTTTTATACAATTAAGATCAGCACCAGTATCAATTAGAGCGACGATACTAATTTTGAAAGTGTCAATTATTGAATCAATCTTGGTATGCCATTTGGTGATGGTGATTTGGTTAATGATATTGGTGGTGGGAAACTGTTCAGTTGTTTTAAGTAATGGGTTAGCCGAAAAAGTATCTGCCAAATCGTGGATTTCAAGTCTTTGTTTTAAAGTTTGTATTTTCTTTTTAGACACTTGTTGTTCATTTTCTAAAAATGTTAATTTATTTTTTATGAAGGTAATTTCATCGGTGGCATTTTGTGGTGCTTGTTTAAACCGTTCTAAAGTAGTTGTTAAACTGACAATTGGTTGGGTAATTTTTGGTTTTTTATTTTGTTTAGTAAACAAATTTTTGAGTTTTTGAATATATTGTTGTTTTAAAACATTGTCCTCGATTTTGCTAATAAGATCAATTAATAATTCTTCTTCGGGGAGATCTTTAGAAATAACATTGATCTTTTTGCAACATGTATCATTACACCCAAAATTAACGTGGTTTTCGTCAGAATCAGAAGGAAGAGAGTGAAATTCGGAAGAGGAAGTTTCACTTTCTGAAGTGCTGGTCATATCAATTGAAATAGCAGTTTTGAACATATGTAATACAGCAATTTTTGTTGGTTCAGGGATGTCTAGTTTATTGATTTTATTTTTAATTTTACAATTGGTTTTGTAATGTCCTTTTTTTCCACAATTAAAACAGGTAATATCTTTGAGAGGTATATTTCGGGTTTTGGTGTTTTGTTTTTTATTTTTTCGGATACTATCATAGAATTTTTCTTTGGAGGATTTTTGGTTAGTTGTTTTATCAAATTTTGTGGTTTTTCTTTTGATTTGGCGGGAAGGAGCTATTGGAGGAAGACCATATTGTTCACAAAAATTTCCTAATTCATATTTAGCTTTGATTTTGTCTTTTTGGTGTTGTCTGTTAAGTTTCATATCTATACACATGCGAAGCCCTTCCCTTTGAATTGTGCTAATGATATCCCCATAAGTTAAGTTATCATATTCAATAGCACCTGTTGGTTGACTTAGGACTTCTCGAATCTTATGAGCAAATAAATTTGGAAGACCATTAATAAATTTTTCTTTCCAAAAAGATTTTGTGCAATCATCTCGTAACATGACTCTGGAGGTAAAGACATCTTTATACCAACGGAAATCACTTAATGTTGGACAATGAAGGTTGGTTAGTTGGTCATGAATTCCTGAATATCATCTTTTTCTTCCACACCTTCTTCTTTCACAAAAAAATTCCCCTCTCTTCTCAGTTGTAATCCCTTTCCTCTCTTCTCCTTTCATCCCCCGGAGTAGTACTCCATCCTCCATTCTCTTCCAATATCCAGTGTAGCTTCCAAGTAAGCTTTAATTATCTGGATATGAGTGTAATTAAAACAGATAATTAAAATACAAATTCAAATCATTATATTGAAAGATAATTAAAGCTTACTTGGAAGCTACACTGGATATTGGAAGAGAATGGAGGATGGAGTACTACTCCGGGGGATGAAAGGAGAAGAGAGGAAAGGGATTACAACTGAGAAGAGAGGGGAATTTTTTTGTGAAAGAAGAAGGTGTGGAAGAAAAAGATGATCAACTAACTAATTTGAGGTTCCTTTTATAGAATAAGGAATCCTGTTTACATCATTGGATTTTGAAAATTTCGCTCCGTAAATTACGGAATGTTGCTGTTGATACTTTCGGTGGGAAAGTAGTGTCCCATGTACTTGTTGTTTGGAAGGCTGAGGATACCACCCATGTGAAGAGTCTCCGTATTTTACGGAGAGTTGATATTTGCTTTTGGAAATGTGGATGCCTCCCATGTGGATGAATTTTTTCCATGATGAGGAATCTTGAAATATTGTAGATGCTTTGGTTGGAAAGGTTGATACTTCCCAGGTGATGATATTGTTGAATGTTTGTCCAAAGTGGGAAAAGCTGAAGATAGAGATTATACTCCCCATGTGACCTGTGGAATCTTGGTTTTGTTGGGACAAAGCATTGGATGCTTTGTCATGAACTTGAGTTCTGTAATTGATGGTAGATGTTGGAGAAACTATGGTTTTGCCAATAGTTTGAGTTTATTATGTAGTCGTTTGACCACAAATTTAAACCAAAAATAATCTGTTTTTTCCCCATCACTGAAGAAAATTAATTTTTGATTTAAAATAGGGATATCGTAAACAGTTTTGTCATAGTATTCAAGAAGATGATTCATGCTTCGGATCCAATATTTGATATTGGTTTTGGTGTTGGGTTCCATTAGGAAACGTGTCCAGAAATTGTGTAATTGATCACGGATATGTCTTCTTCTGTCTAGTTCCTCCAGTGTGATCAAATGTTGAACAAGCTGGACAAAATTATTGTGATCGTGCTGCATTTTGTAATTTACACGACGCACGCTTTCACCATTATCCAGTGGGGATAATTGATTCTCTGCAATTATCAGTGAGTGATAATTGAGGTGTTTGAATTTTGGTCTTGGGATCCTGCAAAATGAAAAGAGATTATTTATAATTCATTTGGATCTTGGGAGTCTTGGAATAGAGAATCAAAAGGATTCATTTCTGGTGTTGATGCTGTTGATTCTTCATTGTCTTGACTTTGGCTGAGCATGTCTGTAGCAATTTGGAGTAATGCTTTACTAGCTTCTTTGTCTGGATTTTGAGCTGCTTGAGCGATAAGTTGCTGCGCAAATTTGATGATGGAGTGATTTGGTGTTTTTGATTTTGGAGAGCTTGTTGTAGGACTATCGAGCTTGATATTGGAAATCATGTAAGGAGAAGGTGGACGGTCAGACATTTGTACTGGTGTTGGGACTTTGATTTTGTAGTCATTTTGGACTTTGTCAATGACTTGTTGGATATTGAATTTATTCCACCATTTGACAAGGAATTGTCGACAGAGGAGATTGTCAGAAACAACATACTTCCATTTGAAAATCCATGCAACTTTGTATTTGGAGATAAAATGAAGAAGTTTGGGGAACTGTTGAAGATGTGGACTTAGTTTTTGCTTTGAGTAAAAATAATTTACTTGATCTAGGAGAGGAGTTGGAATAATTTCATCACATGCGCCCATCTGGGCCCACCATCGAAGAAACCATGTTGGAAAGGAAGAGTTGAAGTTTTGATCAAATTGAAAAAACCAGGAGTGGGAATATTTTTCATTTTCATAGAAAAGAGTGTAAGACCAAGCGTTGATATAATCATAATAATTAAAATGCAGACCATTGTTTTGAATTTCATGAAGGGTAGAAGGGTGTCCCCATTCACTTACATTAATAATTTTATGAATATAAAATTGTTGGTAATTTATGGTAGTTTTTTCTTTTGCATCAAAAACTTGTTTAATAACAACAGATTGTGTTTGTTCTAAAATGGTTTTATAGTAAAGTATTGATTTTTCGGGATGTTGTGGTATGAAATGCCAATTTTCAGGAAAATAATTTTGAGCTAATTCATTTGGTGTCTGATTTTTTGAAAAAGATGGTTCAATATAGAAAAGATTTTGAACTTGTGATTTTGGGATGTAAACAGTTTTGGCTGGGATAATTGGTTGGGATGACGAACCAACTATTTGGTTAACGGGGGTATAGTTTTGGGATATTGGGGGATAAGCTAGGGCTGAAGATCTGAGGTTATACTGACTAACCGGGTGTGGGTTAAGGACTTGGTATCTATTTACTAATTCAATTGGAGGTATTGACATGGTAGTAGTGGTTAGTGCTAATTTATTTTGTGGGACGCTTGGCTTGCTTTCTTTTTTGCCTTTGTCGGTCATAACTGCAAGAAAGAAAGACTTAATTTAATAAAAATTCTCTAGTTAAAAAATCGGGAATTGAATTTTGTTCTCCTTTGATATAATGTATATCGAAATCAAAAATACTTAGTATTGATTGCCATCTTGCAAAGATTTGTTTACTTGCTATATTCTTAACATCCTGTTCTAAGACATGTTTTGCACTTTTGCAATCAATTCTTATGAGAAATTTTTGATTTAATATATCATCTTGAAATTTTGAAATGCATAATACCATAGATAGGATTTCTTTTTTAATAGTGCTATAATTTGTTTGGATTTTGTTCCATGCTCCAGAGTGAAAGCGAATAATTTGTTCAGGAGAGTTCGAATTTATTTTTTGTAAGAGGATACCACCATATCCTATATCGGACGCGTCTGTTTGAATAATTTTGAAAGAATTTGTTGTTGGGATACCTAAACAAGGTAAAGTTTTGACATATCTTTTTATTTGTTGGACAATTGCAGTATGATGTTGTGTCCATGGTTTTGGATTATCAATTAATCGTTCAAAGAGGGGTTGACATATTTGGCGAAGATTTTGGTAGAAATCTGCTACATAATTTAGAGAACCTTAAAATCGTTGTAATTGATTTTTGTCTATTATTTCATCTGGAAATTTATCAGCAAATTGTATAGCTCTATTTATGGGTAATATTGTGGATTGGTAAATGTCATATCCGAGGAAACGAATTTTTGTTTGGAAAAGTTTTATTTTTGGTGCTGATACTACGAGACCATTATATTTAATAACATGTAAAAAGGTTTTTAAATGTTTCCAATGTTCGTCAATTGTTTTAGAAAAAATGAGAACATCGTCAATATAAGTAATTATAAAATTACTGAAGGGATTAAATATATCATTCATGATATTTTGGAATTCACTTGGTGCATTTTTTAACCCAAATGGCATTACTGTCCATTCATAATGGCCAAAAGGTGTTGTAAAAGCTGTTTTGTATCTATCTTTTGGGTGAATTTGGATTTGCCAGAAACCACTTTTGAGGTCAAATTTGGAAAATATTTTGGCATTATCTAACCTATTTATGAGATCTTTTTTATTTGGAATTGGGTATCTGATCCATTCTAAAACATTATTTAAAGGTTTATAATTAATAACCAATCTGGGCACTTCGCGTTCAATTTCAGCATTTTTATTAACATAAAAAGAGGGACAAGACCAAGGGGATTTGCTGTGTTGGATAATTTTATTATCAAGTAAAGTTTGTATTTCTTGTTTACAAGTTATCAATGTTTCAGGATTCATTTGTATAGGTCTAGATTTTGTAGGGATCAATTTTTCACTGAAATTTTTAATATATGGTAAGGTGACAATATGTTTTTTCCTGTGCCAAAAAGCACTTGGTAAAGTAGAACAGGTTTCTGTGTCTAAAATTTTTTGAAAATTTTCTATTTGGTTTATAAGAATGGGGTCTAAAAGTTTTTTCTCGACTTGTTTATATTTTAATTCATCTTGAAGATAATTTAGGTGTTTAGTTTTTTGTTGTAATTGTAGTTGTTTTAATTCTCTTTGTTCAGGGGGTTTGTGAAATTTGAAAATAATTTGTTTTCCTAAATGAGTTGTGGTTATGCCGATGTTGTTTGTTGTAAAAGGGTAGATCATACCAATGAATGGTAATCCTAAAATAACATTGTCAGTCATATCTTTTACTAAAATAAAAGATGTTTTAAAACAAACATTGTCTTGACAAATGTGTACTTTGGGTAATTTATATTGAATATCCATTTCTCCACCATTCGCTGATACTAAATGTTCTGTTGTTTTATGATAATATTTTGTTGGTATTAATCCTTCTTGGATGCAATTCATGTCTGCACCTGTATCTATTAATGCAATTGTTTCTATTTCTATATCTTGGATTTTTAGAGTAATTCTTGTATTCCATCGTTGGATATTAATTAGTTGGGGTTCTATAGGTAAATTTTTACAGGTATGTTGGTATGGGGAATGATTATGTTGAAGATGTAATAATTGTTTTTTGGTTTGTTTAATCTCACCATATAAATCTGGTAGAGTGATTGGTTTGGATTTTTGCATGACTGACTGAGAAATCATATTTACTGCTGGGGATTGAGACACTTGATTAGTAGTGTTTGTGTTTTTTGGTGAATTAATATTGTGGTCCAATGTTGACGCTAGGGCGAAGGTATGTTGATTTATTTTAAATGGTGGTGGTTGTGAGGTTTTTTGTTGATCAATTTCTGTGTGTGTGTCCTGGTAGTGCAAAGGAGTTAGTGTTGAATTTTTTGGGATAAATGTGGTCTTGCTTTGATTTTGTTGTCTAATTTTTGTTGTGTTAAGATGTTGTATATAATCTAAAAAAAAAAATATCAGTTTGTTGAGTATTGATTTGTTGCATCCATTGTTTGAAAATTTGGGTTCGTTCTTGTTCGTTGTAAATTTGGTGATATGTATTTCTGCGTTCTTCATTTTTGGCCGAATTAAATTCTGTTGCTAATCTTTTGCCATGTAATAAAAAATAGGGAGTTAATGTTTCTTCTTTAGTGGTGGGATTAATGTGTTCTTGGGAAGGTATGATTGTTGTACTTCCTGTTAAGGGATCGTATTTGAGATTGTGTTTTGTCGGAAGATATTGTGGTTGTATAGAAGCATGAAATTGGGTATTTTGATTAGATACTAAAGTATTGGGAGTCTGCTGTTCAAGATTTTGTAATAAATTTTCTATTTGGGTTATTAAATCAGGATTGGAATAATTAGCCAATGTTGTTGTACGTGTAGTAGAATGAGATGTAGATAACATACTAATTTTATTAAATATAGGTGTTAAATTTGGGTAATATTCATCATATAAATTATGATAATTATATAACACATACACTATAACACATACACTATACATATATTTAGATTTTTGAAAGTTTAAATTTTTTTTTGACAAAAATCACTTTTTAAGTTCTGTATAATGCATGTATAGTACTGTATATATACATAAATATTATATAGGAATCAATGCCGACACGAAGATGTCATCGGCTAAAGTTTAACTTTTGCCGATACACATTCTGTTGCCAAAAGTTCCCCTTCAGGACTATCGCCGACACAAAAATGTCGTCGCCAAAATATTCAACTTTTACCGATGCACATTTCATCGCTAGAAAAAACTTTCATCGGCAAAAATTTACCGGGAAAATATTTCCCGCCAACCTTGCTTTCGCCGACTACATTGCCGACACATTTATTTCCATCGCCAAGAAGTTTGTATTTACCGACAAGAATTACTTTTGCGTCGGCAAAAGCATTCTTTTGCCGACAAAAAATACATTGCGTCGGCAATCTAGTCGCCATTGGTGTATTTTCTTGTAGTGTTATGCGGAAGAAGGGAAGATAAGGGATAGGTATCGATACCCCTCTAAGAGGTATCGATACCGAGGGCTTACGGCTGAAGGATTGAAACTACGTCGTTTTATTGGTCGTAAAACTAATTCTATAACTATGTTTTTCGATTTTCATTAGGTTAAGTGAGTTTTTGGGCGTTTCTTCATTCGTTTTTTTTCCCTGGGAGTTTGACGGCTAGAGCAAGTATTTCCTCCATTGCGATGTAACTATTGACTGATTCAATTCCGTTTTTCCTGCAGATTCCGGTATTGCTTATGTTTTTAATTGTCAATTGTTTAGTTCCAATTCTCGTTGAATCATAACTACGGATTGCTCTTGTTTCCATGTTTAGATCTAGGAAACGTGTTATTCTTGCTGCGTTTTTAATAATGAGTGAGTAGTCGTATCGAGTGCGGCCGCGGGACGAAGGTGTCCCATGGCTAGGCTAATTTATGTTCCACCTCGGTGCCGAATCATTTTAATTAATGCGCAATTTTTGAATACGGAAGTTTTTCTAGCAAACAAACCCGGGCATTGCCAATTCCAAATGCGCGCGGAAATTGGTGACAAGTGGTGCGCATTTGTTGGGAACTATTTTTCATATTTTTAAATCTATTAATTGAATAATTGTGGCCCGAGTGAATGTGAATTAGACTAGCTGCGGGCACCGTAGTGCCCACGGCTGTGCTCTCCTTTTGAAATTCAGAGTCCAGTAATTAAATTAGGTTAATTTAGTTAATTAATTAAATCATTGAGCAAGGGGTGGCTACCTGAGAGCCAGTTGCAAACATAGAGCCGACATAGTTTGAGTCAAACACCGTAGACCGTCTCTATGGTTCGACTCCGGTACTTCCGGATTTATTGTGCTGCACCGGTCGATAGTCCTACGCTTGGGACGAAATCTTAGTTAATTATTAATCACCCGAACAGTTAAGCAAAAAACCTTTAGTCTTCTCCTTTACTTCAGGCACTCCAAAAAAGCGGGTAGTTTTTTTTTCCTTTTATCAGAAAAAGTAGATAGTTGCTAAACTCCTTTTACTGCACGTCACTGAATTACCTACTTGCTTTGGCAAAAAAGCGCAGAACTGTTTTTTTTTTTTTTGTTTTTATTTAATTTTTAATTTTTTTTTTTTGCATTTGTTTGTTCTGCGTCAAGATTTCATGGTTACGAGACGAATTCAAAAAGTATAAAATTATGGTAAAAAATAATATTTTTTTCGAATAAAGCCGAAAATAAACCAAAACAGACCTTATTATTTAATTTTGGCTTTATTAAAAAAAAATAGTTTTGATCATTTTTTTTTTTTAGACGAATCCATAAACCACCAAAACTTGACGCAAAACTAACAAATGTAAAAAAAAAAAAAAATTAATAAAGACAAAACAAAAAAACCAAAAAAACTACTCCTACCTTTTTTTTTTTTGGCAAAGTGGCATGAAGTAATTTGACATAGATGCATTTATAATGTTTGGAACCTACTATTTATGTTGTGGATGTTTAATGTTTGGAACCTAATGTTAATGTTTATGTTTAGAACATAATGTTTATGTTTGTTTTCGTTCATTTTTCCGTTTGGAGTGCCTTAGTAAATAAGGAGATAATTTGGAGGTGGAGTGCTTCCAGTGATTTTTATATGTTGAAAAGGGTACTTTTGTAACTTTATTAAATTTTGGAGTGCATGCATAAAAAAACGGATTCCCAAAATCAGCACCCATTGGTGGTCAATAATCTAATAAGGCACGTCATAGATATATTTGGTTGTTTAGCAACTTACTGGCACTACTTGTCTTGCTTTGAGAAAATATCCGGTGCCGTAGCTGCAACCACATGGGGATGCCCTACGAATGTGTATTGGTGCGGCGAAATAACGTGGTATTGTCCCAATTTATAACTATTTAGAGTTGAATTAGGTTAAGAACAAGTTCATACTCTCTGGTAGTTCTACCATTCGGCTCCCCACTTCACAAGTTCATATTCGACATGATATATTGGTATGAAACAAAGGCAAATCCATGCCTAAACAAACAAGGTCAAAAATCAAGCAAATCAGGTTAGATAAACTCACTAGAAATAGAAGTTTCAGCCAAATCCCTGGCTGCCACCACTGAAGAAGTGAGAAGAACAGTGGCCAGAAAAAAGCCAAGGAAAATAATTGCTTTTGAAACCATTTCTCTCTTTAGTTGATTGGATGAAATTGGATGGAATGAAGTTAAAAGCTCAATTTTGATGTCCATTTATAGGCTCAGGAGATAATATTTCAGTGGCTGTGATAACACATTGAAAAATGTTCACATGCATTTGTTGACACGTAAAATTTTTGGCCTATCACAAGCTGCCACGTGTTGCTAGGGCACATAAATTGGCTAATTAAATTTTGCCAAGTGTCCGTAGGTCAAAAGTCCAAACACAATAAGTGGCCAATTAAATGTTGCTACGTGTCTACAAGTCAAAGGTCAGAGATATGCAGAGGGTCCAATCAAATGGAGCCACGTGTCAAAATGATACAGTTGTTAATTTATCAAGTCCGGCCAATCAAATTGTGCCACTTGGTGAAATAAATTCTATATCTCATTATATACATAATTATCTTTCCCGAAATAAATAAAAAGAAAGATATTTGTTGAATTTTAATTATTTTCCTTTAAATCAAATAAGAAAATAATTAGAGAGATAACTATGGAAAGAATTACAGTTTGCTATAAACTCTCCATCTCGCATCCCTATAAATAGAGGTGCTCTCTCTCATATTTGGGAGATCTAGACGTTGAAGCTTCAACAGCGCTGAAGATCAAGCCTCAAAGCTCTTAAGAATTCTTTCAAGTCTTCAACAAATCCAAGGCATCCAAAGCTTTGAAGATCAAGCATCGAAGCCCTTCAGAACTCCTTGAAGTCATCTAGACATTGAAGCTTCAACAGCTCTGACGATCAAGCCTCAAAGCCCTTCAGAATTCATTCAATTCTTCAACAAATCCAAGGCATCCAAAGCTCTGAAGATCAAGCATCGAAGCCCTTCAGAACTCCTTGAAGTCATCAAGACATTGAAGCTTCAATAGCTGTGAAGATCAAGCTTCCAAGCCCTTCGAAATTTCTTCAAGTCTTCAACAATTCCATTAGCTATCAGAACTCTGAAGATCAAGCCTCAAAGCCCTTCAGAATTCTCCAAGCCTAAATCAAGCAAGACGGTTCTTCAAATCAAAGCTCTGAAGAACATTCAAGTTCACATCAACCAAGACGCCTCTTCAGATCAAAGCTTCAAAGCTCCGAAGAACGCTCAAGCCATATCCACAAATCATCAATCTCCTTCTACCAAATTGAAGAAGATCTCAAATTCTGATTTGAGACCAAGCTCCAAAGCTCTCAAATCAACATTTGCAAATCTGTATCTCCTTCAACCAAATTGAAGAAGATCTCAAAGACCGATTTGAGAAGAAGCTCTACTGCCCTTAAGTCAACGATCACAAATTTGTCAAATTCGCCGTCAAATCAACTTGAGAAGAAGCTTCAAAGCCCTCAAGTCAAAATCCGTCAAATTCGCCGTCATCTTCACAAAGATCAAAGAAGATCTCGCTTTTCAAATCGAGAACAAGTATCAAGCCCTCGAATAAAACATTCAAAGAGAAGAATCAGAGGATTATTTTCTTTCATTAGAAATTCTTACAGAGATTGTAAACCCTAATTTTTCATACATCAATAAAATCGACTTTGGTCAGCATATTTCCGTCTTTTTCGCAAACTCGAAATTTGTGTGATACAGCATTAACACATGAGATCACTAAATATTAAATATGGAGGGCCAACTTACAGACTTGGTAACATGCAAGGACAAGCGATAGGACTTGCATGTCCAACCGAAAAGATTTGCCTGGTTTTTCTATAGAGAGAATATTTTTTCCATCGCCGGCAGAATCAAATGTTTTTTCCAAATCAATCACAGAGGTCTGGTGTAATAGTACACAATCACGCTAACCGCTGTGATTGATTTGGTGGAAGCATTTGTTTCCACCGCCGGCAGAAATAACTTATTCTCTTTTCTATATTTAATTTTGGCTGTTTAAATTGGGGGGGTTTTTAGTAGAAGGGATTCTTAATTTGAAGTCTTGGGGCTTGCTTAGGTGGTTCCAGTTTTCTGGTTGGCTTCTAGTCTTTCTAGCTTTATGGGTGTTGAGTGGGATTTCTTTGTCGGTGTATCCTCATCCCTTTAATTTGTCTATTTTTAAATAATTAATAAAAAAGTTTCTTAGGAAAAAAAAAAACTGATACGGGTGAGACCAAGACATCATTTTATTGGAAGACGGTCACCTTTTCTTATTGGCACAACGAAGCCTGAAATAAGTAACATGTTTTTTTTTTTTTTTTTTTTGGTCTTGTTTTATTTTTTTTCCTTGTTTTTAAGATTTTCATTAACTTCTTGTGTATTGTTGGTTTGTCTTGATCACGAGAAAAATAAAATAAAAAAGTAAAAAATTATGATCCATACTCAAATTTGAATAAAGACAGAAATAAGTCGAAAAGACATATACTCCCTAGTCTCTCCGTTCCTTTTTAAATGTAGACATTTTCATTTTGGGCCGTCCTTTAATAAGTATGTGTTTTGAAAAGTTAATGAGTAAAAGTGTGTACAATTATAATTTTGCCCTTTTGAAAAGCTAGTGGGTAAAGAGTTAACGGATAAAAGTGTGAGATAATTTTGCAAAGTGGAAGTAAAAGTTGATATGAAAAGTGAAAAGTGGAGATAAACGTTGATGAGAAAGGTGTAATAATGATTTTTTTTAATAAGTTGAATTTATGAAGCAACACATTTAAAAAGGGACGGATGGAGTATTTTAAAACTTATTTTAGGTTTTATTCAAAAAATTGAGAGTTCTAATCACAAGTTTTTACTTCCTCGATTCCTCTCGCCGAGATGAACCAATAATACACAAATTTGACTCAAGACTAACTAATGTAGAAAAAAATCAAATAGAGATTAAAAAAAAAAGTAAAAGTAACTTGTTATTACGCCAAAATAGGTCGAAGTATGCGGCGACGAAGGCGACCAGAGACATTCAATCTTCGATTATCAGACACAACGTATTGAAAAGTATTTCAGTGGCTGTGAGACACAATTAGGTTGGCCAAATTGTTGGTCATGTTTCGATTTGGCTGGATTTTGATGCAATTTTTAAACTTTTCGTATTTTTCATAATATATGACGGTCTTTGGTATGATTGAAAATTGAATCAACTCAACAATTATAGACCGCCAACTAAGAAAAGAACTTGATTTATAAAGGTTTAATTTGGTAACCTTTTTGTGGGTTGTCAACTAAGAAAAGGACCGTTAATTTCAAGTCACTCTGAGTAAGGAATCTAACGATTTTATGCATTTTAATTTAGTCATTTGGCTGCCATGGTCGTGTTCCAGAGGAAATTCATCGTTATCAGGAAGACTCATAAGTAATAAGTCGATCTCATATGCATTAATTTTTGGACATTATCATTTTCCAACATACAAATCATCGTGAAATGTAGTATTTGAATCTCGTGAATAAGCATTTCAAAAACAAAAAAAAAATCTCGTGAATAAGTAGATAATTGTTTGAACTGAGCACAACACCCAGTGTCATTTAAGTTCTATCCCAAAAGATCATCAACTTGCACGGTGGCAATAGGCCTATGACTGTTAAAAGCAATTGAATAATTTTGGACTACCCAGAGACTAATTAATTAATTCCATGGGAAGAGAAGGAAACCAATAGCCACCATAGTCAAGTCCATGCGTGCCCATGATTATTGCCGTGTAATCGAGTTGATTCCAGTAAATACTTTCCACAAATTGGAAGCATGCGTTGTTGGGGGAATCTTGCGGGCTATGGTACACCTCCAAAAAATTTGGTTCCTAACTCAAACCAAAATCATTCATAACCCACACAAAAAAAAAGTTCGAAAGTGAATGGACTAAGATCATCTTTTTTGACACATTAACTGAAAATGTTTTGCACAACCATATCTCATGAAATAGAAGAGATAAGGAAGAAACTTTTACATGGAAATCAAAATTAAATTGGTGTATTAATTGGACGTGCTAAAATTTCATCTATCTAAGCTCAATTTGAGGGACATAATCAGATATCCTCCATTATTCAAACTTACACAGTGTATATATTGTAGAACACGGTGCATGGATAACTTAAATAGCCCCTACAAAGTTAAATTCCCTCCTCAATAACCGCCACCGCCTCGATCACCTGTGCCTCCTTTTAACCCCTGCCTGGGAAGCGTTTGCCACCTTTACTTGGGTAGTGGCTGCCATCATTACGTTGGGCGGTATCCTCCGCCCGGGTATCCTCCGTATCCTCCAGCCGGGTAGCCAATGAACCTGGTGTCATCTGCCCCATTACTCTGTTTCTGTTCAGCTGCACAAGAATTGAAAAACTTATTTGAACTCATTGATGAGAAGGCAAATATGGGTGGCTTGCACTGATTGGTCCGACAGAGTGTTAAATGACAAAATGATAGATGTGAAAAAAAGGCAAATCAATGTCTTAATAAACAAGGTAATGAGGAGAACAGTGGCAAAAAAAAGGTCAAGGAAAAATAATTGCTTTTGAACCCATTTCTCTCTTCACTCGATCGGATGAAATTGAAGTTCAATTTTGATGTCCGTTTTGCGATATTCATTTTATTGGAGGATTTTATTTGCCAAGAATTTTTTTGTTCCACCATTTTTGGAATTGACAAAAATTGCAAAGACATCATATTTGAAACGTATTTCTGTGAGAGACAGGATGGCCTTGTTTGGTTTGGGTCTCGAGGCCCAAATTTAAATTTTTTTACCCCTATTTTCCTCCAATTATTATCCCTTTTTTCAATAATTACACATATTTCCAATCATTTTTCCCTCTATCTCTCTTTAATCATTACCAATAATTACACATATTTTCAGTCATTTCTCTTTCTCTCTCTAATCATTACTCAAAACCCAAAATCAAAACTCATTTCTCTTTCTCTCTCTCTAATCATTACTCAAAACCCAAAATCAAAACTCAAACCGAACATGATTGTGTATTTGTTTACTAACTTACAGCTACTTGTCGTGGTTTGAGAAAAATATTCAGTGACGTGGCTGCAACCACATGGGGGTGCTGCTGCCCTACGAATGGGTCTGGTACGGCAAAATAACTTGGTATTGTCCCGATTTTAGATTATTTAGAGATGAATAAGGTTCATATTGGCTTTATAGCCGTTAAAATTAAAACTTAATCTAGCTTTCCAAATATAATTTTAAATATGGTCAAAGCTCCGTCCTTTAGCCGCATTAGGACATCCTTATTTGACATACCAAAAAAAACACCAAATTTAATCTCAAAAACACCTTTTATAATTTAGCAAGTCACTTTTCAAAAAATTCACAAAATCAGACTCTCTATTCAAACTTTAGCAAGTCACTTTATCAAAATCTTACAAAATTAGACTCTTTATTCAAACTTTTACTATTCCCTCCCTCTTCCTCTTTTGGTGAGTGAACAGTAGGTCACCAAATTTGTTAAGTTACTGTAGCAAAGTTAAAAAATCTTCAAATTGGTGAGTTTGTTTGGTGAGGCTGATTTTTGAGGTTTCGGAGGAGTTTGCTCTTTACTTTAACTTTTAAAGTTAAAATAGAGAAGCTGATGAGGATGCTCTTAGGGCATCCTTATCAAGCTCTCCACTTTAACTTTTGGGTTAAAGTGGAGAGCCAAACTCTCAAAAACACACCAAAATCAGCCTCTTTATTTTTCCTCACCAAATTGTTTTTGCTACAGTACCGCACCAAATTTGGTGCGGTACTGTTCACGCACCTATTTTTTTTAATTGTTTTTTTCGGTGGTCCTGGGTTTTGTGCGGCTGAAGAAGAGGGGGGGGGGGGGGGGGGTGGTCCACCACCTTTTTCCTCCGGAAATCATTTCCCCAGGGGAAGATAAGATTTGGGGAGTGTTTTTTTTTTTTTTTTATGGAATTAAGGGGAATAGTTTAATAAAGTAAAGTTAAAATAGAGAGTCTGATTTTGTTAGTTTTTGATAAAGTGACTCGCTAATTTACAAAATGTGTTTTTGAAGTTAAATTTGATGAAAATTTTGGTGCCTTTTATAAGGATGCTCTTACGTGGCTCTCTACTTTAACTTGAAAGTTAAAGTAAAGAGCCGAACCCCCAAAATAAGCCAAAATCAGGCTCACCAAATGGTTGATCAAATTGATTAAGCTTTCAACTTTGCTAAAGTACTGCACCAAATTTAGTGCGGCACTGTTCACTCACCAAGATACTATTCACACATTGTTCATTTTTTTTAATATTACTTTTGGAGAGTAGGAGTAGAAAGAAAGAATAGTTTAATAGAGTAAAGGTAGAATAGAGAGTCTGATTCTGTGAACTTTTGTAAAAGTGACTTGCTAAATTGTAAAATGAATTTTTGAATTTAAATTTGGTGTAAAATTTGATACTCCTGATAAGGATGCCTTACATGAAAATCTGCGGGATATATATAAAACACCTTTTAAGTGGATCCCTTCCTCGAACTTGGATTTTAATGCCCGTTGTGCCACAAAGTGAAGATATAAAGTTAGAGGAATATGACAGACTACATGGTTACGATTTTTTTAATTTTAGATAAACTCGACTTCTCTGGCTGTCACCACCGAGGTAGTGAGAAAAACAGTGGCCAGAAAAGGCCAAGGAAAATAATTGTTTTTGAACCCATTTCTCTCTTCAGTTGATGGAATGAAATTGAAGTTCAATTTTGATGTCCATTTATAGGCTCAGGAGATAATATTTCAGTGGCTCTGATAACACACATTAAAAAATGTTCACATTAAAGAGAGTGACATAACACATGAGAGGGCATTGGGGAAGCCTAGAGAAATCACCAAAAATTAAATATGAAGGGCCAACTTAAGGACTTGGTAACATGCAAAGACAGGTGATAAGACTTGTCCAAGCAAAAAAGACTTGCCTGGTTTTTCTATCTTTTTTGTTGTTTAGTAGGAGAGATTTTCGAGGTCTTGGGGTTTGCTTTTATTAGGTGGTTCTAGTTTTCTAGTTGGTTTCTAGTCTTCCTAGTTTTACGGCTTCGTCCCTTTTATCTTTCTATTCTTCAAGGATTAAAAAAAAAAAAAAAAAACCTGATACGCTTAAGAGACAAAGACATCATTTTATTAGAAGAATACGGACACAAGGTAGATGATCACCTTTTCTTATTTGCATAACGACGTATGCGATGACGAGGGTGACTGAAATCACGTCAATACGATTATCAGACACAACCTATTGAAAAGTATTTCAGTGGCTATGAGAAACGATTAGGTTGCTGTTTAGTAATTTTTTTTCTCAGCAAAAGGAAAATTTACTAGTCATTGAAAACGAATTACAACGATTAAACAGGCCCAAGGCATAAAGTATATCATTTGAGGTGCAGACATTCCAACTATATTGGCAGCCCTAAGCCTCGACAATCACGCGCGAGACAGGTTCCTAGGATATATTAAGTGGTCACCTATTTCATCCCCAAGTAATATGGGACTATAATACTTAACATCTATCACGTGGAGCCGCATTTAAGTTCTATCCCAAAAGATCATCAACTTGCACGGTGGCAATAGGCCTATGACTGTTAAAAGCAATTGAATAATTTTGGACTACCCAAAGACTAATTAATTAAATCCAAGGGAAGAGAAGGAAACCAATAGCCACCATAGTCAAGTCCATGCGTGCCCATGATTATTGCCGTGCAGTAAAGTTGATTCCAGTTTATAGGCTTCACACGCCAGTTGATATCGACCAATTTTGGCAGCATCGGCAAATGTTCTCATCAGTCATCCTCCTTATGATGGAGACAACTGCTTAATTTCCACAAATTGGAAGCTTGCGTTGTTGGGGGAATCCTGCAGGCTGTGGTACACCTCCAAAAAATTTGGCTCTAATACATAAACAAAAAAAAACACCAAATTTAACCTCAAAAATACCTTTTATAATTTAGCAAGTCACTTTTCAAAAAATTCACAAAATCAGACTCTCTATTCAAACTTTAGCATGTCACTTTTTCAAAAAACTCACAGAATCAGAATCTCTATTCAAATTTTTACTCTTCCCTCCCTCCTCTTCTTTTGGTGAGTGTTTAGTAGGTCACCAAATTTGTTAAGTTACTGTAGCAAAGTTAAGAAGTCTTCAAATTGGTGAATTCGTTTGGTGAGACTGATTTTTGAGGTTTTAAAGGAGTTTGTTTTCTACTTTAACTTTAAAGTTATGATGCTGATATTATTGCTATAACTTAAACCAAAATCATTCATAACTCACACTAAAAAAAAAGTTCGTATGTGAATGGACAAAGATCATCTTTTTGAACACATTGACTAAAAATATTTTGCACAACCATATCTCGTGAAATAAAAGAGACAAGGAAGAAACTTCTTCACGGAAATCAAAATTAAATTGGTCTATTGGACGTGCTAAAATTTCATCTATCTAAACTCTAATTAATTTTTTGTTTATGTTTTCATTGATAATTCGTTCAATCTGAATTTCGTATTTTGTGAATCACTAGGAAAACTCGCTTGTCATTTGTGTGTATTCAACTGTTCATCGGTACAAGGAATTAAACTATGAAATTCAAAATTTTCCAAAGTACAAAAAATTACACAATTGGGATTCTATAGATGTGGTCATGTTTTTGGTGAAATTTCAATATCAACACATTAATTAATTGCATAGGACCGCTTAATAGGATTTGTAAACTGTAAGTTGTTCAAGGACCACCCTCATGAAAAATTCAAGTGCCGCCACTGATTTCCTGCCCTCTCTACTAGGTAAATAACCAAGGGCTTATAGCTTAGCGGTTATCTCCTGGGTTTCCCACAAGAGAGATCAGGGTTCAAGCCTCGGTAGAGGCATTTGGGGTTTAGGACTATGGATAGTTTCTAGACCCCCTCTGAACTAACTCACTATCTCTCGGCTCCCGCTAACCCCCACTGATGTATATTGAATGACAAAAAAAAAAATGGCTAAATGAAAAAAAAAATCCTAATTTGCATGGTATTAACTAGTTCATAGTTGTAACACGGGCAATTATATATGCATAAGGTGAATTTTTTTTTTTTTTTTTTGAAACTGCAACTAAGATTTTATTGAAACTGGACAAAAGATACTTCGATCGGAAAACACCATATCCAAGCACAAGTGCAGGGATGAGGTACGGCAACACATCTAGCGAGAGGCTAAATGTGAAACCGAAAAAACGAAAGAGAGAGGGCGGTGTGGTCAACGAAGTGAGCTCTTTCTCTCTCTAGAAAATGCTGAGCCCTGATTCACTAAACACAAATCCCGACCCAAAATCCTTAGAAGAAAAGGATCATCTGGAAAGAAGTACGAAGAAGATCAAAGCTAATCAACTCGATCACTACAATTTAGAGCTATCAAGCCCCATGGAAGCAGAAAATTGCAACGCCTCACAGAATACTTCCCCAGAAATTCAAATGGAAACAAATATTGAAGGAAACACAGGGGAAATACCCAGAAACTCCATGGATCAGAAGAAATACATCGAAAAAGCCAGATCATTCAAAGCGGCTCTTCTCAACGCTCACTCCCCCCCCACGGCAGGGGAGAAGCCAGGGCCTGATGATTTTGACATCGATAGCGAAGATGAAGACATGGAATCTGAGGACTCTGCCACAGTTTCTCGCATCAAAGTAGAGTTCTCTAAAGAACACTTGAAGCGCATTCGACAAAACCACAGAGGCTGCCTCATCATTAAGCTGCTAGGTAGAAACATGGGGTTTAAACCCCTAATGGATAGAATATCAAACCTTTGGGATCTTGAAGGGTTTTTCACCCCTGTAGATCTAGGTTTGGGATTCTATCTTATCCGTTTCGGCTATGTTTGGAACATGAGGAAGGAAAGGAAAAGGGATGGAAAATAAAATGAGAGGAAAGTAAGAGGAAAGTGGGGGGAAAAGTTCACTATTCACAAAACATAATTTTTTTTATTTCCCCTTCTCTTTCTCTCCAAACCAAATAAGAAGAGAGAAAAATTTCCATTTTCTTTCCCTTTTCTTTTCTTTCCGCAGGTTCCAAACAGAGCCTTCGAATCGAAGACAGATTACAACAAAGTATATACTGGGGGTCCTTGGATCATTCAGGATCATTACCTGACTGTTAGAAAGTGGCAGCCCCAATTTAAAGCAGATATGGCATCTGCAATTAAAACCGCAGTGTGGATGAGGTTTAAATTCCTCCCGTATGAGTACTATGACGAGGAAAGCCTACTCCTTATTGCGGCTAAGCTGGGCAAGCCTCTCAAAGTGGATATTAATACGATTGATGGACTAAGAGGCAGTTACGCGCGCGTTTGCGTAGAACTTGATTTGAGCAAACCGCTGGAAGTATCAATAGCAGTGGGTAAGTACGATTACTTGATTGAATACGAGCATATTCATCTAATTTGTTTTGCTTGCGGCAGGGTCGGTCACAGGAAGGAGAATTGCAGTTTGTTGCCGGCGTCGGAATCGATGGCGACCTCTGTGGAGACCGTTGAGAACTCTGCAAAACCTGAGGCAACGAAAGTCATATACAACGGTAATATAGTTCCGGATGAACTAAAAGAAATTGGTTATGGGGACTGGATGCTGGTTACTCGAAGGAGTTCTAATAGATCTAAACCAAATGGGTCGGTGCAACAAAATGCTCAAAGAGAAAATAAACCTAAATTTCAAAGTGACCCTAAGGATATTCCAGCCCATGGTTCCAGCAAACCTGATAATGGTAAAAATAAGGGTCCTATGGCCCAGACCGTAAAAACCAACGCTAGGCCCAACATGGCCAAGCCCAGAGGAAACAATGTTGTAGCCCACAAGAGAAAAGGAACCCCTTCCCAAGCAGATTACAAATACGACTTTAACCCTCTCCTAAAGCAACAAACACAAGCCCAATCTAGTCAGCCCATTTTCAAGGCCACAGATTCAATTGTAATCGACCTCAACCCTAACATCCCTTCTGATACCATCATTCCAGACGCCCCCCATTTGAGCCAACCTGCAGCAAACTCATCTTGTTCATCCCAATCCCTAAAGCCCAAAGTCCCACCTGACATAACCCAACTACCTACACAAACCTTCCATGAATTCGCCAGAACTTCAACCGTTCAGAATCAACTACCACAAAATCAAGATGTGGTTAGAAGCAGAGAAAGAAGTTGCTCACCTAGCCGGAATAGCATGGTGGACGGAGGAACTGAGCTTGAAGCTAAAAGCCACAGATCCATTTCTCGACAAAGTGGGAACCATCAAAGTGGCGTTGAAGCCCCTCAGGAAACTCAAGCCGACGCTGGTAGAATTGAGATACAAGCTTAACCCACCAGGTCTTTCTCCTATTGACACTAATTTTTTAATGGATTGTTACAATATGTTGATCTGGAACTGTCGAGGAGCCGGGAATGAGAGATTCAGAAATAACTTTTCGGAGTTAGTAAGGCTTCACAAACCAGAAGTTGTAGCTCTTTTGGAAACAAAAATTTGCTTGAAAGCTATGGGCTCTTTCTTCCATAAACTGGGTTTCACACGAGATTCTTTCACGGACCCTAATGGACGATCGGGTGGCATTTGGATCCTCTGGGACCCAAGTAAAGTCTCGGTCTACACTATAGCTATCAGCCCTCAAGTCATACATGTCAAGATCCAGAAAAATGCATATGAAGAATGGATTTTATCAGCCCTGTATGCTAGCCCTAACCCCCAACTCAGGGAAATCCTTTGGGAAGGATTAAAGGACTTTGCTACCTCACATTCCCTCCCTTGGGCCATGGTTGGAGACTACAATGAAATAGCTACTGTGGAGGAAAATAGAAGCTCTACTGCTGATACGAGGTATAATCAAAGAAGGAATTTCAGGGACAACATCAATGCCTGCAACCTAGTGGACATTGGTTCATCCGGACCAAAATTCACATGGACTAATGGACGCCAAGGACAAGCAAATGTTCAAAAAAGACTGGATAGGGGCCTCTGCAATGAAGATTGGCGATCTCTTTTCCCTGAAGGTATAATCCAAAATCTTCCTCGCACTTATTCGGATCATTCTCCTCTACTTGTTCATCTTAATGGCTTTACCACCATTACTACTATTAATAGACCCTTTAGATTTGAAGCTGCATGGATTTTAGACCCGTCCTTTGAAAACATTGTTGCTAGCAATTGGAATGGCAGAAACCTTCCTGAAAAAATTGATAATTTTTCTAAAGCTGCTGTTAATTGGAATAAAGATGTTTTTGGAAATATTTTTAGAAAAAAAAAGATGGATCCTTGCTAGGATCAATGGGGTTCAGAAGGCGCAGAATACCAACTTTTCTCATAACCTTTTAACCTTGGAAAAAGATCTCATCTTGGACTACAATAATATTCTAGCCCAAGAAGAGATCCTTTGGTTTCAAAAGTCTAGCCCAAGAAGAGATCCAATAATATTAATTTGTTGAAAGATAGTAACAATGTGTGGATCGACAATCCCTCCTTAATCAAGGATTTGGTCCAAACCTATTTCAAAGAACTTTTTCGTAACCAAGATGATACTCCTGGTAACTGCCTCATTTTGAATCCCCACAATACCTTGTCTGCTGAAGATAATGAGACCTTATGTCTCCCCATATCTAATGATGAAATTTGGACCATGGTTAGAAGTATTCCCCCATACAAGGCCCCTGGCCCAGATGGTCTTCAAGCTATATTTTATCATACTTATTGGAATATTATTGGAGAAGACATTTGTAATTTTGTTAAATCCTGTTTTGCTAACAATGCCATCCCGGAAGAGGTTAACAAAACTCTTATTGCCCTTATCCCTAAGTCGGATAACCCTGACACTGTTAAAATGTTTAGGCCTATTAGTTTATGCAACGTTAGATACAAAATCGTCACCAAAATCTTAGTTGCGAGACTTAGACCCCTCCTTGGTAAGATAATTAGCCCCTTCCAAAGCAGCTTTATACCGGGAAGATCCACCAATGACAACATTATTATTACGCAAGAGATTTTACATACTCTTCGTTCCAAAAGAGGGAAAAAAGGTGGCATGATTCTCAAAATTGATCTAGAAAAGGCGTATGACAAAATTTCATGGAAGTTCCTTCTCGATACCTTGATTTTCTTTAACCTGAACCCGGCTTGGACTGCCCTCATTATGAGTTGTGTTTCAAATGTCAGAACTTCCATTCTTTGGAATGGAGAATCATTGGATGATTTCTCCCCGGGGCGGGGTTTAAGACAAGGAGACCCCCTTTCGCCTTATTTATTTGTTCTGTGTATGGAAAGATTGTCTCTCCTCATTTATAATAAATGTGCTACTGGAAAATGGAAAGGTATCAAAGCCTCAAGAGACTCTGACGCCCTTTCCTACCTTTTCTTTGCGGATGACCTAATCTTATTTGGCCATGCCAATCTTTCCAATTGTAAAGCTATCATGGAAGTTCTTACTGAATTTAGTACTTTATCTGGACAATCTGTGAATCTGTCCAAATCCAAGCTTTATGTGTCCTCGAATATAAGCCGGAACAAAGCCCGGTGCTTGAGTAATTTCTGTGGGATAGCTCTTACTAATGATCTTGGGAAATACCTTGGTGTCCCTCTCCTTCACAAAAGAGCTAGCAAGGAGCACTTCAATCACATAGTGGAGAAAGTTCAAACTAGACTTGCTGGATGGAAAGCCAATACCCTCATGCTTGCTGGTAGGGCTACTCTAATTCAAGCGGCTTCGTCCACCATACCTAGCTACACCATGCAAACTATGCACCTTCCCGCTAGTGTGTGTGAGAAACTTGACCGTATTAATAGGGATTTCCTTTGGGGAGATACCCCGGATAAAAAGAAGATTCATCTTGTCAATTGGCATACGGTCTGCAAAAGCAAAGACACTGGTGGGCTAGGATTGCGTAAAGCTAAAACTCAAAACTTAGCTTTATTAACTAAGCTAGGATGGAAAATTGTGAATAATGATGATAGCCTTTGGGTCAAAATTCTTAGGGACAAATACTTGAAACACCATAACTTCCAAACTTGGCCTTGTAACAGGGCTGCCTCCCACACTTGGCGTAGTATAATGTGCACTAGAGATATTATCAAACAAGGTACTAAGTGGAGTGTTGGTGATGGAAAATCCTTGGACTTGTGGAATGATTGGTGGTGTGGCAATGGTCCTCTAGCTGATAAATATCCTGGATTGCACACACGGGGAAATACTAAAGTGGCTGATATCATTGATAATGGTATGTGGAATTTAGATTCTATTGACCACATTGTGGAGAATACTTCCCGTTTAGATATTCTAAATGTGGTTCTTCCTGCTTTCACTCCTACCGTGGATCACCCTACTTGGATTGACTCCCCCAATGGCAGCTGTTCTGCTGCGGCTGCGTACAATTACTTGATCAAAGAACCCAATGACACGAAAGGTTGGAATTGGTTTTGGAAGATAAAGCTCCCTCAAAAACTCAAAGCTTTCATCTGGCTTATCTTCCAAAACAAACTTCCCACTAATCTTCTTCGTGCTAGGAGAGGTATTACTGATTCGGACTTATGTCCAAGATGTAATAACTCTCCTGAAAATCTTGGTCACTTGTTCAGGGAGTGTCCCAAAGCCTCAGCGCTTTGGGAGACCATTCCCTCGGGTCGGATAATGAGAGATGGTTATAATAATTCCACTATGGATTGGGTCTCGGCTAATTTAAAAAAGAAAAAACTTCTGAACATTGGAACCGAGGTACCTTGGAACATATTGTTTTGCTCTACTCTTTGGCAAAACTGGAAAGACCGCAACCGCAAGAGCTTTGACAATGTTGATGCTAATTTGCAAGTTAGTTCCAAGGTACTACGGTCCTATTCTACCGAGATAGTGGAAGCGTTCAAATCACCTCTTGTTACTGGCCCTATGAGACCCAAACTAATTCGTTGGTTTCCCCCCTCAACAGGTAATCTCAAGCTTAACACGGACGGATGTTGGTATGAAAGCACCAGGAAAGCAGGATTTGGAGGTCTCTTTAGGAGCGACCAAGGCGCTTGGGTGCTAGGATACTGCGGAAAGATGGTGGCTGGATCAAGTCTAGAGACGGAGATATGGGGCATTTATAGGGGCCTAACTATTATCTTGGAGAAAGGGCTAACCAATGTTCACATAGAATCAGATTCACAAACGGCAGTCCTTCTCTTTAATGAAGGAGCAGATAACAACCATCCCCAAAGCAACATACTGAATGATGGTAAATACCTCTTAAATCGCACTGGAAGTACACTATCTCATATATACCGCGGTGCCAACGAATGTGCAGATTTTCTAGCACGTTTTGGAGCAGAGTAGGAGGAAGATCTGGTGGTGACAACTACTCCTCCTCTGGCCATTCGGGAATATCTGATAAGGGATAGTCTGAATACCCATCAGTATCTGGACTAAGCTGCCTTTCCTTCTAGCTATTGTTTTATGTTAGTTCTTGTTAAACCTTGGGTTTGTAATTGCCTAACTGCACTTTTGCTGCAGCATGATACTTTCGTTTAAGCTCTAGTAATATATTTCCGTTTTACCAAAAAAAAAAAAAAATGTGAAACCGAAAGAGAAAAAGAAAGAAAGACATTTTAGCCTTGGCTTTCCTTTATTTTTTCATTATTTATAATGCAAGTGTTTTGTGTTGGTGCAAGAAATAGAGGAGGCCCAGATTTACTCACACAATCTCAAACACAATTTTATTGCAATGCACACAAACACTTGCAAATACTCTCACACGTCTGTATCTTTATCTCTCTCACTCACTCTAATTTGTTGCACACTTTACACAATCAATTTACAAGCCAATTTATAGGTAAAACACTACAATAAGAAAAGTATGAGATAAACTCTCATTTATTGAACAGATCACAAAATCATATATGTAAGTTGCAAGTCTCTGAGCCTGATAATGAATAGTACTCCTCGTTTTTCTTCTCCCAATTATCCAAATTTGATCTTTGACTAAATCTCCTCCACTTGCCACTTGAAACTTATTTGACCCTATCTTGTATAATCAAGTTTAACTTTCATCATTTTGAACAGTTTGCGCTAAACCATACAAGCTTGTCTGTAGTCCTCTAATGCTTGCATATATAGTGAAAAACTTTCAACAATTGCTGATAAGTGAATTTCAAACTTTAAAAATGAGCAAACTTCTATATCCAGTGCAACCCTTGCATTCACTAGTTATTCTTCAGCTGGTAAACATTTGCATTGTTAATAGAGTACGAAACATTCAGACAGGTCCTTGTGCTTTAGAACATACCATAAACAAAAATTTCGAACCGAACATAGATAAATACACGTATCATACCATCACAGAAGACCTACTCATGATCGCTATCAATGTGAAGGACAAAATCAGATATCCTCCATTTTTCATAGTACACACTGTATATACCGTAGAACACGGTCCATGGATATCATAAATAGCCCCTACAAAGTTATTTCCTCCTCTATAGCCGTCACCACCTAGACAGCCTATGCCTCCTTGAACCCCTGCCAGGGAAGCGTTTGCCACCTTTACCGGTGTAGCGGCTGCCATCTTTGCGTGGGTAGCCTCCGTATCCTCCGCCTGGGTAGCCTCCGTATCCTCCACCACCATAGAAGAACCTAGTGTCATCTGCCCCATTACTCCGTTTAGCTGCATAAGAATCTAAAAAATTACCATTTGAGCCAAATCCCTGGCTGTCACCTTTGAGGTAATGAGAAGAACAGTGACCAGAAAAAGGCCAATGTAAAGAATTTCTTTATATAGAACCCATTTCTCCCCTCAGTTGATTGGATGAAATTGGATCGAATGAAATTGAAGTTCAATTTTGATGTCCATTATAGGCTCAGATATACCATTTAGTGGCTGTGATAACACATTGAAACGTGTTTGACACGTCTAGATAGACTCACTATAAGTGAAGTTTCAGCCAAATCACTTGCTGTGATCACCTCTGAGTTAATGACAAGAACAGTGGCAAGAAAAAGGCCAATGAAAATAATTGCTTTCGAACCCATTTCCCTCTTCAGTCGATTGGATGAAATTGCATCGAATGAAATTAAAGTTCAATTTTGATGTCCATTTGGCGATATTCACCCCCCAAATCTGTTTGGATGGATTTCATGTGCCAAGAAATTTTTTGTTCCAACATTTTTGGAATCGACGAAATATTGCAAAGACATCAGATTTGAGTGAAAAGGGAAAATAATCATAGAAAAATAGAACAAAGTAATGAAGATCGTCGCACAAGGGCGTTGGAAACTGGCATCTAAAGGACCAACACTAAGAGACTTGGTAAAAGGAAAGGACGAGCAAGAAGCTTGCCCAACTAATACGAATTATACAAAGACATAATTTTATTGTTTGACGAAGTATGTGGTGATGAGGGTGACTGAAGTCTTCGAGTATCAGGCATGTTAGAGAGATTGATAAATAATATTGTTGTTCCTCTATCTCTAATAGCTTAAACTTTTAGATGAGTTGGTGGTCAATAATCTAATAAGGCACGGGCATAGATGTATTTGGTTGTTTAGTAACTTACTAGCACTACTTGTCTTGCTTTGAGAAAATATCCGGTGCTGTAGCTGCAACCACATGGGATGCCCCTACGAATGTGTATTTGTGCGGCGAAATAACGAGGTATTGTCCCGATTTATAGTTATTTGGAGTTGAATTAGGTTAGTACAAGTTCATATTCGAACTCTTTGTCTCTCAATATTCTTTTTTCAATTATTGCCGAAACTTAGCGGACATGATATATAGATATGAAACAAAGGCAAATCCATGCCTTAACAAACAGGGTAAAAAATTAAGCAAATTAGCTTAGATAAACTCACCAGAAGTAGAAGTTTCAGCCAAATCCCTGGCTGTCACCACCGGAGTAGTGAGAAGAACAGTGGCCAGAAAAAGGCCAAGGAAAATAATTGCTTTTGAACCCATTTCTCCCTTCGGTTGATGGGGATGAAATTGGATGGAATGAAATTGAAGTTTTTGATGTCCATTTATAGGCTCACGAGATAATATTTCAGTGGCTGTGATAACACATTAAAAAATGTTCACATTAAAGAGAGTGACATAACACAAGAGAGGGCATTGGACTTGGTCTACAGACATCACTAAAAATTAAATCTAAAGGGCCAACTTACAGACTTGTTAAGATGCAAGGAACGATGGGACTTGTCCAACCGAAAAAGACCTTGCCTGGTTTTTCTATATTTTTGGCTGTTTAAATTTTTTGAAGGGATTTTAGTTTAGAAGGGATTCATAATTTGGAAGTCTTGGGGTTTGCTTTTCTTAGGTGGTTCTAGTTTTCTGGTTAGCTTCTAGTCTGTCTTTCTAGCTTTATGGGTACTGAGCCGCGTTTCTTCGCCGGTCTATATATCCTCATCCCTTTAATCTGTCTATTAATTCTTCAAGAATTAATAATAAAAAAATTCTTAGCAAAAAAAACTGATACGCATGAGACCAAGGCATCATTTTATTGGAAGACAATCACCTTTTCTTATTGGCATAACGAAGCCTACTTTGACCTAATAAGTTACATGTCTTTTTTTTTTTTTTCGTCTTGTTTTTTTTTTTTTTTTGTGTTTTTATGATTTTCATTAACTTCTAGTGTATTATGGGTTTGTCTTGACGAGAGCAATTAAAAAAGTAAAAAATTATGATCCATATTCAAATTTGAATAAAGACAAAAATAAGTTGAAAAGACATAATTTTAAACTTATTTTCAGTTTTATTCAAAAAAATTGAGAGTTCTAATAATAATTTTAATTTTATTCCAAATGCCTAACAATCTCTACCTTCCAATTTACAAAAGATTTAATTTTCTCCACTTCCTAAACACACACAGATCTAATAATGTGCTCGCGTCTAGATTTTGTTAGTTTTGGTTCAATCTTGTATTTCGTGATGAAATCTGAATTGCCTGTGGGCTTTTATATGAATGGAATTAACTCCTTTAAGAAAGAAAAAAAAACTACTAATTTTTCGTTTAGGTTTTTATTGATTATTCGTTCAATTTGTATTCGTATTTTGTGAATCAATTGCGAAAGTATCGAGTCATTTTTTGTGTGTGCTCATCGATACAAGCAATTCCACTATAAAATTCACAATTTTCCAAAGTACAGAAAAGTAGTCAAACTTAATTGAGATTATGTGTTTATAGGACTGTTTAATAGGAATTGAAAAATTTAAGTTATTTTAAGGACCACCCCCTGAAAAATTAACCCATGTGGCACCACTGACTTCCTGCCCTCTCACCTAGCTAAATGCCTAAGAGCATCAATATCAATATGTGGCTTGCTAACCTCACTTTTGAGTTAAAGTAGAGAGTAAACTCCCAAAAACCTTAAAAAAATCAGCCTCACCAAATGCTTCACCAGTTTGCAAATTTCTTAACCTTGCTATAGTAGCTGAACAACTTTGATGCGGCATTATTCACGAATTGCCCACTTTTTTTTTTTTTTGTTACTTTTGGGGAGTATGAGTAGAAATAAAGAATAGCTTAACATAGTGAAATTAGATCAGAGAGTCTGATTTTGTGAGTTTTTTGTAAAGTGACTTGCTAAATTATAAAAGATATTTTTGAGGTTAAATTTCGTATTTTTTTTGGTGTGTCTGATAAGGATGCCGTAATGAACATGCATAAGGGGTTAACTAGTGCATATATACTTCTAACGTTATTGTTGGCCCCGGAGTGGCTCCATGGATTTGGTCACACAATGCAAGTACTTCCTGCGACCGCTCTTAAAACTGATTTGGGGTGCGATGTCGAATGCCATAAAAAAAATTTAAATTAAACACTCCCTAACACCAATTGGTTTTAGAAGAGATGGTGAAAAAACGGTCCGAAGGTTTTTGATCTTGTTCGTTGGCACCTTGCCTAGGGGTGCTCAAGGTCCGGATCGGTCCGGATTGGCATGAATCCAATCCTAATCCGCGAGTCACGGTTTTTTGAAAATACAATCCGTGTCCAATCCAAAAGTCTCACGGTTCGGTTCCAATCCGAACCGCGAGTCACGGATCGGTTCCGGATTAATTCGCGGATTTTCAACTTATTCGGAAAAAACAACAAACAAAGGCAGTAAAGCACTAGCAAGTAGCAAATGCACTAAATAGAAAGTTCAAAGCTGGAAATCCCAATAAAAAACAACAAAGGCAGTTAGGCAAATAGTTATATAACTGAACAAACAAAGGCACAAACTTATATTATCACAAAGGATAGCAGATAGTTACTTCCAGTTCACTCACAAAGACAACAGATAGTTACTTCCAGTTCACTCACAAATTGAGAGTATATATAGTAGCATTTATAATACTTTACCCCCCCTAGATTTTATAGAGATAACAATATTCGCACCATAACTCCTACAACAGTACAACCAAACCATAAGTCTGCTAAATTAACAATATCTTTATAACTATAATTATAAAAGTGATAAAATTATATATAATAAAAATCTCACGGTCCGGATTGGTTAATCCACGGTTTCAAAATCAAAATCCGTGTCCGATCCAAAAGTCACGGTTTTTTATTTTTTGAATCCGTGTCCGGACCATTAATCCACGGTTAAAATCCAAAAGGTACGGATCGGTTCGGTCCGGACCGGATTCACGGTTCACCGGTTTTTTTGAGCAGCCCTAACCTTGCCAGCTTGTTTCTCTTTCTCTCCTTGGGTCTGAAGTTTCATTGCTTCTTACCCTTTTAATCTTTGTATCCACTCAGAGATTAATAAAAAAAATTATCGTTCAAAAAAAAAAAAAATGGCATCAGAGCCAGGAGGTGATGGTTCGAGTCGCGGGAGCGTCATCGTAAGGGAGGGATTGTTAGGCCCAGAGTACCTTCATGGATTTTGTTACAAAATGTCACTTACTACGATCGCTCTATAAAAACAGACTTGCAGGTAAAATGTCGAATGCCATAAAAGATTTAATTTAAACTCTTCCTAACACAAATTAGGTTTTGGAGAGATGGTAGAAAAGCGGTCCGAGAGTTATATTGCACAAGGTGATAACATTTCCTCTTATTATTTGTTTTTTGTAATGCATGTTTTTTGAACAGCTTGCACGCAGTGTCGACGCCACATAGAGAATAGTGGGGTCAGGCGACCTCACGGAGTAAAAATATTTTGTTATTACTATATTAAAATTTTCTCTGAATTTGTAAATGACCCCATTAAAATTCGATGTTGACAGCATACTAGACAATTTTCTAATCTTTGAAACTACTAAAAGTTACGAGAAAATACCAAACAAAAAGACTAAAACGCATTTGATTTTTTCACTACAAAAGATAATTTTCTACTCTTGAAACACAATAATTGTTAAACAGATAAAACACAAATCAAATGGCTAGTATACAGCTCGTCTTTAGTCTCCAACATAAAATTTTCAATACAACGATTATCTGTATGGGTAATGTCAAAGAGCGTTACCGTTAACCATTGTATCAAAAAAATCAGTCTTCACCCTCTCTATTCTTTCTTCGTCTATTTGTTGGGTAGTCGATTGGAGTTCTCGCTTTTACAGATTTAGTGTTTATTTTTATGATTTACGTTAATGTTTATGAATGACTCCATATTCCCAAATTTCTGGAGTCGCTACTGCTCGCACGTACTTTCCACTAAACCATACAACCTTGTGTGTACTGCACGCATGCATATATAGTGAGAAATTAAGTCCAATAATTGCAGATAACTGACTTTCAAACCTTAGAATGAGCAAACTTATATATCCAGTACAACCGTTATATTCGCTAATTCTTCTTCAGCTGAAAAACACTTGCATCGTCAATAGAGGAAACATTCAAACAGCTCCTTATGCTTAGAACGTACCATTAAACGTACGTCATTTAACACAACTTTGGAACCAAACATAGATAAATACTGGCATCACAGAAGAACTACTTCATGATGGATTATCAATGTGCAGGACATAATCAGATATCCTCCATTATTCAAACATATAATACTAAGTAGATCACCGTACATGGATATCATAAATATTAAATAGCCCCGACAAAAGTTGAATTCCCTCCTCAAGGCGGGGAACCACATTTGTTTGGGTATCCGCAATCTCCGCCTCCGCCTGGGTAGCCTCCGCTGCCTCCTCCTTGGTAGCCACCGTAGCCTCCGCCACCTCCGCCTTGGTAGCCACCGTAGCCTCCACCACCTCCGCCTTGGTAGCCTCCGCCTCCTCTGCCTTGGTAGCTTCCATAGCCTCCGCCAGCTCCGCCTTCGTAGCCTCCACCTTGGTAGCCTCCGCCTTGGTAGCCTCCGTTGCTTCCGCCGCCTCAGCCTTCGTAGCCGCCACCACCATAGTTGTATACCCCATTTTTCTGTTCAGCTGCATACAATAGTGGAAAAAATTATATATGAAAGGTTGGGTTGAATCTCAATGATGAGAAGGCAAGTGAGGTGGCTTGCATTGATTGGTCAGTATTAAATGGCACAGACCAATCAATGTAAATGAATTGGTCAGAGTGTTCTAAATCATATCAGTTTAGATAAGCTCACTTGAAGTGGGAGTCTTAGCTAAATCCCTAGCTGTCACCTTTGAGGTATGAGAAGAACACCTGCCAGAAAAAGGCCAAGGAAAATAATTGCTTTTGAACCCATATTTCTCACTTCAATTGGATGGAATGAAATTGAAGTTCAATTTTGATGTCCATTTATAGGCCGGGGTCGAAGATACTATTTCAGCGGCTGTGTGAACAAATTGCCTAAAAACCTTGATGTACTTAAAAATAAAAATATTAAATTATAATAGCCACTTAATAAAAATATGTACTTAAAAATTAAAAAAAAAACCAAATTGCATTATGAATATTCATCTACTTTATAAAAAATTATAATAACCTAAAAACCTTGTAGTGGCGAGTCTATATAATTTGGGAATAAATATTTATTTTCTATATAATGATTGTACGCAAGGGGCAGACAGAAATTCCATATCATGGCAATTATAGGGTCTTAAAATAGGACAGCAGAAGCACCCAAAAACCTTTAAAAAATTATTACCTGGTTGTTTGCCGAAAAAAATTTCGAATGGGGAAATATTGGAGTCTGAGAAGGCATTCGATTATTTAAAAAGACGGCCGTTTCAAATGCAAATGGCCTACATTTTCCTTAGGGACAAAAAGCACGAGTCGTGTATTAGGGCTAGATAACTGATGGATAGTGCATGCCACTGTTAAAAAACAAAAACTGAGTTTGAAATATTCACCCACCAATTTGTTCGGATGGATTTTATCTGCCGAGAGAATTTTTGTTCCACTATTTTTGGAAATTACGAAAAATTGTAAAGAAATAGATTTGTGTGAAAGGAGAAATACCACATATATTTGAAACGATGATAAAAAAATATAACAAAGTCAATAACCATGCTGGTCACATGAGGGCGTTGGTAACAGGCATCACATAAAATTATTCCCTCCGTCCCACAATATTAGTCCCTCTAGGGGATTCTAACTTTTTAAGAACACAAACATTAAATTCATTTCCCTCTTGAAAATGACTCTCAATTTCCAAAAATAGCCCTTCACTAGTAAAGTTGTTTCTAATATTATTTATAGAAGGATAAATTTTCAAAATTGACACATCCTTTTTAGTTGGCTTTTGAAAATGGAGTAACATATTGGGACATCACAAAATAGAATAAAGGACCAGCATTGTGGGATGGAGGGATTAAGGGTTTTTTTCCCATTTGCTAAAATGGGGAATCTCATAAAAGGATTTTGGCTTGGTTGATAAAAAAGACTTTCGTTTTCCGTAAGCTAAAAGTTAAGTTGCTGAAAGTCAATTTTTTTTTTTTGGTACGAAAAAGTCAATTTTCGCTAACATGCCTCTTTTGCTAAAATCAAGTTTTTTTTTTCTTGGGTAAATAGCAAAAACACCCCCTCATCTATCATTGTTTTACAAGGACACCCCCTCATCTATAAAACTCAGCACTCACAACCATTCATCTATGAACCGTTAGCAGGGACACCGCCTCTGCATCATTTTCATCCAAATCCTTAACAGAATTAGATACAATTACATGATTGTCCCCCTCTTTTATTAGGGCAAATACCAAACATTTTCCATCTCTCCTCAAATTTGATTAAACAACAAGCCAAAAATGTATGTCTGCACTTCTCCCTTCTCTCTTCTCTCGATGAAATCGAAGGCCATCAAACCCAAACCCTAATCAATTGACAGAAAATCTCTCCTCCAATCTCGATTCCCGCCCTCTCCCTCCCCCTTCCCCTTGTCTGTGTTACTCGATCTCTAGCCTTCCTCCATTCTCGATCTCTAAGCACCATACTCCATCTCAAAACAAGTAACATTCTTCCAAACTACAATCGCGGTTTTTGGCCTCTCTCTCCCCCTTATAGCTTTTTTTTTTTTTGGGGTATTGTTTTGTTCCAAACGATTATTTTTTTGGATTTCTAGGGTTTCGTAAAAGGGCTTTGTGCCTTTTAAGCATTTCTAGGGTTTCACTGGAACCGAGTATTATAATAAGTGATTTTGCAATTGTATACTGAAATAGCATTTGTTGACTGAATTGTTTACCATATTCATGTACTGTGGTCCCTCCTCAAGATCTGGGAAAAGGAGAAAAGAAGGGGAGAGAGAGAGAGAGAAAGAAGAGGAAGAGGGGAGGAAGAGAGGAGAGAGAAGATCATAAAAGGGAGAGAGAGAGAGAGAAGAGGAGGAGGAGGAAGATAGACTTTTGCCCAAAATCTAGGTTTGGATGCCTGTTATATGGAAACAAAAGTGGTGGAAAATTTTTCCTCCAAAATGTGAAGGTATATGTGCCTCAAATATGTTGTAATCCATTTTTCATCCAAATTATGGATGAAAATGACGCAGAGGGGGTGTCCCTGCTAACAGTTCATAGATAAAGGGGTGTGAGTGCAGAGTTTTATAGATGAAGGTGTGTCCCTGCAAAACGGCAATAGATAAGGGGTTGTTTTTGCTATTTACCCTTTTTGTTTTTTTAGCCAGTTAACATTTTACAACCAACAATAAGAAACTTTCTAGTTGTTTGTTTCTATTTGCTTGTAACTGGCTGTTTCTAAATGCTCTTCCTGCAAGAAACCTCCTTGACAGGCCCAGCCCTCATATCCTCGGAACTTTAGAAGTAATAAGGGAATTCAAAACACTAGCAGTATCCTTTTTCAAAGCAAACTTTTCACCCACTAGCTAAAATCAAGTTGTTAAAATCATCCTGCTGTTTTTAGCAAATGAGAATTAGAGGTGCTAAACTTTGCTTTTAGTATACAATAAAATCAATCGAGGAGTTTTCCAAATGATCATAGTTTTAAATAGCGGTATCGGTGTATCGGTATCGGGACGTATCAGCGATACGTCACGGGAATCGGGTGTAACGGTCGTGAATTTTTTAACTTTTTTTGCGTATCGGCCGATATGGTATGGTACGTATCGGTGTCGGAGACTCAAAATCCCGAGACGAACCGGCCGATAGTTGAGAGATTTTTGCAAATGAAGAAGCCAATGAAAAGCAAAAATCAAAGATTTTGCTAAACCCTTTGATTTTTATTTAGGAAAAAGACCCCGACTAAACAGACTTGATAACAGGCAAGGACAAGTGAAAAGACTTGCCCAAACGAGAAGACTAACCCAACTGATACGAATAACAAAAAGACATCGTTTGATTGGAAACATACGACCGTCAAGCGAGAAGATTAAGCCAACTCATACGAATGACAGAGATCATTTGATTGGAAAAACACGATAGGCTGTCGTCTTTTATTATATGACGAAGTATGCCTGTGATGACGGTGAGTCAACACTCAAACAATCTTCAAGCATCAGGCACGACATATTGAAAAGCATTTCTGTGAGAGACGATGTGCTTGGCTGTTTTAGGAACTTGTCACTCTTGCCATGGTTTGAGAAAAATATTCAGTGCTGCCGCTGCACCACACATTTCAAGTTGCAGTAAAAGTTACTTTTTTTCCGGCATTTCTGGAAATGCCGGTAATGGTGGCTTTTTGCGGCATTAATCATAATGTCAGAAATAAAAATGCTGGGAATGCCTCTATTTGGCGTAATGTCAAGTTGCTAAAATCATCCTGCTACTTTTAGCAAAAGAGAATCAGGGGTGCTAAACTTTGCATTTAGTATACAACAAAATCAATCGAGCAGTTTCTCAAATGATAAAATTAACATTTGCTAAAATCAACAGTTAAGAGATTTTCGCAAATGAAGAAGCCAATGACAATCAAAAATCAAAGATTTTGCTAAACTCTCTGATTTTTGTAATGCAGCAAATGGTTTTATCATTTAGGAAACTCCCCTCATTCTTAAAGACCACGACTAACAGACTTGATAACAGGCAAAGACAAGCGAAAAGACTAGCCCAACTGATACGAATAACAAAAAGACATCGTTTGATTGGAAAGACACGACCGTCAAGCGAGAAAATTAGCCCAACTCATACGAATGACACAGAGAGATCATTTGATTGGAAAAACAAGGTAGACCGTTGGCTTTTATTATATGACGAAGTATGCCTCTGATGACAGTGAGTCGACTCTCAACAATCTTTGAGTATCAGGCACGACATATTGAAAAGCATTTCTGTGAGAGACGACGTGCTTGATTGTTTTAGGAACTTGTCACTACTTGTCATGGTTTGAGAAAAATGTTCAGTGCCGCAGCTGCACCACACATTTCAAGTTGCAGTAAAAGTTACTTTTTTTCTGGCATTTGTGGAGATGCCGGTAATGGTGGCTTTTTGCAGCATTAATCACAATGTCGGGAATAAAAATGCCGGGAATGCCTCTATTTGACGTAGTGTCAAGTTGCTAAAATCATCCTGCTACTTTCAAGAAATGAGAATCAGGGGTGCTAAACTTTGCTTTTAGTATACAACAAAATCAATCGAGCAGTTTCTCAAATTAATGACAAAATCAACAGTTAAGAGATTTTTGCAAATGAAAAAGCCAATGACAAGCAAAAATCAAAGATTTTGCTAAACTCTCTGATTTTTGTAATGCAGCAAATGATTTTATCATTTAGGAAACTCCCCTTAATCTTAAAGACCATGACTAACAGACTTGATAACAGGCAAAGACAAGCGAAAAGACTTGTCCAAACGAGAAGACTAGCCCAATTGATACGATTAACAAAAAGACATCGTTTCATTGGAAAGACACGACCGTCAAGCTAGAAGATTAGCCCAACTCATACGAATGACAAAGAGAGATCATTTGATTGGAAAAATAAGGTAGACCGTCGGCTTTTATTATATGACGAAGTATGCCTGTGATGACAGTGAGTCGACTCTCAACAATCTTCGGGTTTCAGGCACGACATATTGAAAAGCATTTCTATGAGAGACAACGTGCTTGGCTGTTTTAGGAACTTGTCACTACTTGTCATGGTTTGAGAAAAATGTTTAGTGCCGCAGCTGCACCACACATTTCAGTGGTCCCCATAATCTTATGCTTAAGGCCATTATCGGTGGCTCCAGACATTTCGAACAGAATGTTTAAGAATAGCTTTAGTTCTAGTTGCTCTATTAACCAGTTATATGTACACAAAATCTCATATTCAAAAAAAATTTCTAGCAAAAAACAATTGTATTTCCAACAAAAGTGAGCACGACAATAAAAAAATGAGCTCGACCCAACGGACGTCAACCTAACACCAGTTTGGGACAAAATGTGAAGACTGCTGCCAATGGGTAGACCCCACGAGAGGACCCAATGTCAGGTCTACCGTTCTATGCACGACAGATGACATTGAGAGTTGCGGTCGAAAAGATCGGATGCCCCAAACCACTGCCACTGGCACATACTTCCTCTGTTCCATTTTAATTGCTCTTTACAATTATGCGTGGTTCAATGACGTAGTCATGCAGACAACCAATTGGCCCCTAGATTTTATAATGTATTTTATATGTGCGCATTATGAATTTTATTTTATAGATCTCAATAAATTCTATTAGAAAAAAAAAATTCAATAACTTTAAAAACATTATAAATAAAAAGCTACAGAAATTTGAAAATGGCACTGATATTGATAAGGAGCAATTAAAATGGGACCAACGGATATTCATAGGGAGCAATTAAAATGAGATAGGGGGAGTAACATTAATGTTCTATATATCTCTTCATAAATGGTTTGGAAAATTTGAATATTTTTCTCATCTGAAGCGAATCGACAAAGGCAACAAAATTAACAAACAAGGGTAAATATGGCTTATCTCTAAAGATGGATCCATGGTTTCTCGCTGTATTTCAAAATTTTATTGGATGTGATTTGGCCAGCAAATCAAATGCAAAATTAATAGCAAGAATAATCACCACACGCACACAACAGAATACGAAAATAGTAAAGGAAATCAACACAGGAATTTACGTGGTTCTCCAAGATCGGGTACCTCCACGGAAGCGATGAGCGAGTCTGTATATTTTTGATCAAAAATAGGCTAGGATTTTTACAATAGAGAGTATATATAGCTCTACTCTATTCCAATCCTAATAACTCTATACCGTACCCGTACCTCGGGGGTTGTTGTTCGGCCCTACGGGCCACTCGTGACAACAGTTGGACCCACGATGGGCCAAATGCCATCGCTCCACTCCGCTCCGCTCCGGCATCTGGCCTTTCATTAGAACTCCTTGGTACCTCTCCATATGAGCCACAAGTTCCAACAATCTCCACCTTGCTAACGGCATGTTATATTGTTGGGAAGGGCTATATGTACGAGGGCATGTTCAAACTCAGTATTATGAATAAGACTACTATTTCTGCTTACATGATTGACTCTTTATCTTTATGGCACAATAGATTAGGACATGTGAATGTTGCCAAAATGAATGATATGGCCAATTTGGAATTAATACCGAGATATGCTAATGATATTATTGATAAGTGCTCTGTTTGTGTAAAAACCAAGATAACTAGACAGCCTTTTCCTAGAGTGAATAGATGTTCATCTCTACTTGAATTGGTACATAGCGATTTATGTGATATGCATAGTACTCCTACAAGAGGTGGGAAAAAGTATTTTCTCACATTCATCGATGATTATTCTAAGTTTTGTTATGTTTATCTGTTGCATTCTAAGGATGAGGTGCTTGATAAATTTAAGTTGTATAAAGCAGAAGTCGAAAATCAATGTGACGCTAAGATAAAGTGTTTGAGGTCGGACAGAGGCGGGGAATATGAATTCCCAGCCTATTGTGAATCCATAGGTTTGATACATGAAACAACTGCAGCATATACTCCACAACAGAATGGAGTAGCGGAAAGGAAAAATAGGACCTCGGTAGAAATGGTCAATGCTATGATGAGCAATTCGGGGCTAAGCAGTGGTTTTTGGGGTGAAGCCGTACTAACGGCATGTTATATTTTGAATAGAGTTCCTATTAAAAGGACTCGGATTACCCCATACGAGCTATGGAAGAAAAGAAAGCCCTACTTAAATTATCTTAGAGTTTGGGGTTGTAGAGCAATTGTGCGGTTACCCGAACCTGAGCAAAAGAAAATTGGACATCGAGGAATTGAATGTATTTTCCTTGGATATGTTGATCATAGTAAGGCATATAGATTCATGATTGTTGAGCCGAATGATGCTTACGGTGTTAATACTGTTATTGACTCTAGAGATGCGGTGTTTTATGAAAATAGGTTCACTATGATTCCTAAAATTAATGATCCATCAGAACCATTGAAACCGCTTAATGCAAGTGGTCCCCCAAAGGAAAGTGAACCTAGAAGGAGTAAAAGGATGCTAATAGAAAAATCCTTTGGACCAGATTTTGTGGTCTATCTGGTGGAGGGTACTAGAAGTTCTCACTCTAGGCAAACTATGATTTCACCTAGTGTCGAGTCTGATCCTCTTACTTATGCAGAAGCGATGAAATCACAAGATGCTGCATTTTGGAAGGAAGCTATAAATGACGAAATGGATTCAATTATGGGGAACAACACTTGGAAACTAGTGGATTTACCCCATGGCTCTAAGCCTATAGGCTGTAAATGGATTTTTAAAAGGAAGTTAAAGGTAGATGGTACAATAGAGAAGTTTAAGGCCAGGCTAGTAGCCAAAGGCTTTACACAGACGGAGGGACTAGATTATTTTGATACCTATGCTCCCGTTGCTAGGATCACAACTATAAGGGTCCTAATATCCTTGGCATCTATCTACAAACTTCATATCCATCAAATGGATGTGAAAACAGCCTTCCTAAATGGAGAGTTGGATGAGGAGGTATATATGGAACAGCCAGAAGGTTTCTTTATGCCCGGCCACGAGTCCAAAGTTTGTAAACTTATTCGATCTCTATATGGGCTTAAACAAGCTCCAAAACAGTGGCATGAAAAATTCGACCAGGTTATTGTTCGAAATGGTTTTCGTATACATGAATCTGATAAATGTGTGTATAGTAGATTTGTAAAGAATAAAGGTGTAGTAATATGCTTATACGTTGATGATATGTTAATTTTTGGTACTGATCTAGATTGCATTGAGGATACTAAGAAACTTTTGTCATCTAGTTTTGAGATGAAAGATATGGGTATTGCTGATGTTATTTTGGGTATTCGCATTATTAGGAATGAGCATGGTTTATGTCTTACTCAGTCTCATTATATTGAAAAAGTTTTAAAGAAGTTTGATCATTTTGAGTTCAAACCTATGAATACTCCTTATGACATGAATATGAAATTATATCCGAATACTGGTAGAACTGTGAATCAGTTAGAGTATGCTAGAGTTATTGGTTGCCTTATGTATGCTATGACTTCTACTCGTCCAGATATTGCTTTTGTTGTTAGTAAACTTAGTAGATATACTAATAATCCTAGTTTCTTGCATTGGCAAGCAGTTTATCGAGTATTAAAATATTTGAAGGGTACCATGGACTATGGTATACATTATAGTGGGTATCCATCGGTTTTAGAAGGATACACAGATGCTAGTTGGATCACTAATAATGAGGATCATGCGTCTACAAGTGGGTGGATATTTGCCCTTGGTGGAGGAGCCGTTTCTTGGGGATCAAAGAAACAAACTTGTATCTCAGATTCCACAATGGCGGCTGAGTTTATAGCACTAGCATCTTGTAGCAAAGAGGCAGAATGGCTAAGGAACTTGTTGTTAGAGCTTCCTATTTGGCCAAAGGTGGTGCCACCTATATCTTTGCATTGTGACAATCAAGCAACATTGTCACGGGCTTATAGTCAAATCTATAACGGTAAATCTAGGCATATTGGCCTAAGACATAGTTATGTAAGACAGATGATCACAGATGGTGTGATAACTATCGATTTTGTTAGGTCAAGCCAAAATTTGGCTGATCCATTGACAAAAGGACTTGCAAGGGATTTAGTGTTAAAAACATCTATAGGGATGGGGCTAAAGTCCATAACTCATAATCACCAATGATAGAACCTCAACTCAACACTTGAAGCATCAAGTTCTTGAGTTCAATGAGTAAAGTATGTCATAAGAGGTGGTTGCAAGCACTACACTTTGTATTATATCCATCCCAAGAGCATAGTGCTTGGTACTTGTAATGTAGAAGAGGAGGTTAAGTTCTGGCTTTTAATAGACTTTAACAGGATTTCTGTGGGGTGTTTAGTTACAAGGACACCTTTAAAAGTCTACCTATATGAGTGTCGGGAGTGGTGCCGCTTCCTACGAGACTGGGACTTGTCTTTAGAGCACTCATTAAACAGGATATAGACACAAGGCCTATCCACGTGTCGGCTTTCAAGAATACTAGACGATCTGAATTTTATGTGTGGAGTTTATCCGGCCTGTCGAATAGGATGGCTAGTTCAAGGCTTGTCCACTATGTCACACTGACTAGCTTTGATGTACTACCACTAAGTAAAGGTTCAAGTTCAGAAGTCCTTTTAATAGGAACTCTATTCAAAATACAACATGCCGTTAGTATGGCTTCACCACAAAAACCACTACTTAGCCCCGAATTGCTCATCATAGCATTGACCATTTCTACCAAGGTCCTATTTTTCCTTTCCGCTACTCCATTTTGTTGTGGAGTATATGCTGCAGTTGTTTCATGTATCAAACCTATGGATTCACAATAGACTGGGAATTCATATTCCCTGCCTCTGTCCGACCTCAAACACTTTATCTTAGCGTCACATTGATTTTCGACTTCTGCTTTATACAACTTAAATTTATCAAGCACCTCATCCTTAGAATGCAACAGATAAACATAACAAAACTTAGAATAATCATCGATGAATGTGAGAAAATACTTTTTCCCACCTCTTGTAGGAGTACTATGCATATCACATAAATCGCTATGTACCAATTCAAGTAGAGATGAACATCTATTCACTCTAGGAAAAGGCTGTCTAGTTATCTTGGTTTTTACACAAACAGAGCACTTATCAATAATATCATTAGCAAATCTCGGTATTAATTCCAAATTGGCCATATCATTCATTTTGGCAACATTCACATGTCCTAATCTATTGTGCCATAAAGATAAAGAGTCAATCATGTAAGCAGAAATAGTAGTCTTATTCATAATACTGAGTTTGAACATGCCCTCGTACATATAGCCCTTCCCAACAAACACCCCTCCCTTAGAAAGCACAAATTTATCCGATTCGAACACAAGTTTGAACCCAAACTTATTCAAAAGACTTCCAGACACCAAATTTTTCCTAACTTCTGGAACATGGTACACATCAGTAAGAGTTAAACTCTTTCCAGAAGTAAACTCTAGGACCACATCTCCTTTGCCTTTGACTGGAGCTGTTGACATGTTTCCCATATAGAGAACTGTCCCTTCTTCCAATGGTACATAGTTTGTGAAGAAGCCTTTGTCTTTGCAGACATGTCTCGTTGCCCCCGAGTCAATCCACCACACACTGTCATCTTCCACAGTGTTGATTTCAGAGATCATCGCCACAAACTTTTCAGTTGTGTCTGGTCCACCTTTCTTCTTGTTGAGTAGACGACAGTCCCTTTTGAAGTGTCCGGGTTTGCCACAATGGAAGCACCCACCCTTCTTCTTATTTCGGTTCTGGTTCTGACCATTTTCATGGTCTGCCTTCCGTTTCTTATTCTGGTTCTGATTTCCATGTTTGGACTGATGAGGTTGCCTTGAACTTTGGCCTTCCTCCATCACATGAACCTTGGAAGTGCTCTCTTCTACATTTGTCAGGTTCTGCCTAAGCACTTCCTCAACTTGGAAATGTTGGCCCAACTGTTCCAGAGTCATTTCTTCCTTCCCGTGCTTAAGGGATTTCTTAACATCTTTCCATGTTGAAGGCAGTTTGTCAATAATAGATGAAACAGAAATAGACCCATCCATATTCATGTTATGTTGACTAAACTGATTTAGGATATGCATAATCTCATGGAATTGCTCAACGACAGATCTAGCATCAACCATTTTATAACTAAAAAACTTGGTAGCGAGAAATTTCTTACTGGCTGCGTCGTCAAGCATATACTTAGCCTCTAGCGCATCCCATATTTCTTTCGCAGTCGCCTTGTTCTGGTACACATCAAACAGATTGTTCGACATGCCATTCAAGATGTGTCCTTTGCAAATATAGTCATCCGACTCCCACTTCAGCCTCGCCCTTGTCTCTGCCAGTGTTTCATTCTCTGTCTGCGCTGGCTTCGGGGTAGTCAGAACATAGACCACGTTGAGAGTTGTCACGAGGAAATGCATCTTTTTCTGCCAGCGTGGGAAATTGCTGCCATCAAAGCTATTGAGTTTGACGAAGTCGGCAGCAAACTGACGAAGCGAATTGATCCCAGACATTGTTGCAAAATAACGTCTTAAGATTGTTGAACAAAAATGGGAAATGACTGGAATTGGAGCAATTGCTTCAAAGGTGCGTAATCGCTGTCCTTAAGACGTTATTTGCCCCCACCTATTGGTATGCACCGGGTTACGGCAAATCGTCTCTCAGGATACAATGAAGCCCAACCTTTGGTTGTGTGTTGATCGGCGTCTGCACAAACGATGATCAACCCCAAATACTATAGGATGCGCAAATTCGAACAAGTTCTAGAGTTCTGAATCTGCAGTATATCAGAACCCCAGGAAAGAAAAGGAGGAGGAGAAAAGCCTTATATGGAGGAAAGAAAGAAAGAATAGATCGTACAGAATTTTTTCGTGAAGACCAATGGCCATGTCCATTGCCTTATATAGGCTTTGGTTTGTGTCTGTTCCCAACAGTCACGACTTTGTTTTTGAATTTAAACTCCTAACAGTTATATAACTGTTCCCAACAGTCACCAAAACTGCCTATAACCGCCATTTGCCCAGATTATATTACAGCCATTTGATTAAACTTGATCAGATTGATATAAACCAATGGCCCAGATTTAATCCGCACACGCACACGCACACGTGCCACGTGTCCAAAATTCCATTTTGAAAATCTTTCAACAAGAGGAAGAGGACCTAGCCATTCTCTTAATAGCAGAACCCCTCAAAAGTCCCTTCACTCGAAAACCCTTTCCCATCGAAGGAAAAAAAATACCACACACAGAAACACAGAGGCACAAAAATCACGAAAAAGACTAAACTAAGAGATCTACCAGAATATAGAGATGACGACAAGCTAGGAAATCGGCTAGAAAACACCAATGGATTGCATCCACAAAAAAGACTAAACTAAGAGATCTACCAGAATACCCAAGCAACTAGGAATCAGATGAGTGGATAATCCTTAATAGAAAAAAGAGTACTCGAAAAAGGACCTGACCTCAGATTTGTGAAATAGAACCACAGATGCCTTGAAACCGACATACATGCGCACTATCCGGCCACTGGCCAAGCCGCACGCGCAGCCAGTAAAAGAAGTCGTTAGAATTCTTTTCTGGAATGCTTCCTGATTTGACCATGTCTCAATCTTTTCATATATGAATGTGGAAGACTACTACTTGATCTCAATACACTCAGAAAGTCTAAGTACCCAGAATGGGTACCCAGAATTTGAAGTTCAATGGTCCAGATTCACTCGACTGAATTTGGACAACTGAATTTCAAATTCTGGACACTTTATGGGTATGGATTCTGGGTGTGTAGCAGTGCTACATAAGACAAACATTAATTGCAAAGAAAAGAACATATCAATAACGCATTAACCAAACTATTGTATTTGTAGTCTACACGGGATCCCAAAAATGACATGCAGTGACATGACACTGATGCTTTGCACAACTCAGACTCAGTCTCATTGTTTAAGTTTATGGATTGTAACAAACTCGTCAATATTCATTTAGGTTTGGGTCAACAAAACTGTAACAACCCGACTCCAATGACCTGGACCACTTTCCTACCTTCGACACTTGGGATTCAAATGCATCGAGTCCAAAACAAAAAATAATACACTTCAAAACCAATAAGCATGCAGTCTTGTGCATAGCACACGAGGCATAGAACTAGTTACAAATAAGGAATACGTGCATCATCCAAGGTTGGTTTGGAGGAGTATACAGAGTACTAGTGCAAGGGACTGCATTTTTGTTGAAGCCCATGGATCCTCCTGCAACCATGCACAGGTGATAAATATAGTGTACATATTGCATGTATATTGATTGGTGTGTGAGAACACTTAAATTTGTAAGAGCTCTAAAACACAATATTAACCTGCAAAAGTGAGAAGTAGGGGGAGAACAGACTAGGGCCCTATTTTTTTATGATGAAAACAGTTTGATCATGCATTGGCTTGCCTTCTTGTATCTCTCCATTTTTAACCAGGAAGAGGGGAATACCTATCTTCTTTGGTTCATTGATCTCCCGTGAGCATTGAAGATCAAAAAAATCATTTTGAGTTATCTTCTCAGTAATTATTGTTGTGCAAAATTTTATTCAAAATTCGACTTGCACATGCGTCGTATGTGCCCTGACCTCTAGTTTGTAGAAATTTGGGTTCAAATTTCACTAACTATAACTAATTGTAGAGGTGTCAAACAGGCCGGTCATGCCGTGCCGTGCCGCTTTTCTTCCGTGCCAACCGTGCCCGTGCCGCGCCGTGCCGTGCCCATTTCCTTAATCGTGTCATGCCGTGCCGTGCCATTTTTCTTCATTCGTGTCGTGCCGTGCCGTGTCGATTTGTAACCGTGCCGTGCCGTGCCGGCCCACTTACTTAATCGTGTCGTGTCGTGTCGTGCCGACCCGCTTAATCGTCTGACTCGTGTCGTGCCGTGCCGTGCCGATTTGTAACCGTGCCGTGCCGTGCCGGCCCACTTACTTAATCGTGCCGTGTCGTGCCGTGCCGACCCGCTTAATCGTCTGACTCGTGTCGTGCCGTGCCGTGCCGATTTGTAACTGTGCCGTGCCGTGCCGGCCCACTTACTTAATCGTGTCGTGTCGTGCCGTGCCGACCCGCTTAATTCCTTATTTTGTTTGTTATGTAAATAAGGGAAAAAAACAAAAAAAAAATTAATTAACTTACTCTTTTTAATTAATTGCCCGAATTGTCATTAAAATGAGTTGTAATAAATTTGAATTAATTGCCCGAATTGTAATGAAAATTAATTTCTTGCGCGCGCGAGAGATGCAAAACGAGGTTGCCTTTTTTCACTTTTTGTCTTTTTGACCAAGACCAAGAACATCAGATTTATTTGGTATTTGGTAGAATAAAATAAAATAAACAGAGAGGAAAGAAAGTGAGTAGGGGAATTGGATGGCTGGCATGAAATAAAATATAGCTGAACGTGTGTGATGTTTTCTCCAAGGTCCCACTTTCATACTCCTCTTATTGAGTGTTTTCTAAAATGAGAAATTTAGGCCTCGTTCCGCTAAAAAAAACAGTTTTGTTTTAACTCAAAAACTATTTCATTCCACTAACAAAAACTCACTTAGTTTTTTTTTTGCAAAACTAAAAACCAAAAAAACCAAAAAACTAATTAGTGGAACAAGTTAGTTTTTTTCAAAACTAAAACATCAAAAAAAACCAAAATAGTACTCTAGGATCATTTCCATAAAAATAAAAATAAAAATAAGCCGTGTGGGAACACCCTAGGGGCTTGACAGTTGCATTGATTCTTCAGTGCAAGTTGGGTATTGATTACTAGCAAAACCCAAATGTGATATAGCTAATAGCTGTGTGCAAGTTGGGTATTTGTACAGTTCCCAACACCCTTTCCTCGGCTTTTGGGTAACAGGCGCATGACCAGCGCGTGATACTGTGGGACCCACATGGGTCATCTTTACCAGAACACCATTCATCTTCAACATGAGCCCAAAATTTTCAGATGTTCCAGATTTACTTACACTTACACATAATCAACCCAGAATTTACATCAAAAAACTGAGATAACTAGAATAAAATGGGTTTAATTGATATCCAAATACCTCAAACCCACAGTATTGGGTGTTGAAACTCTAGATCCAGCTCCATAACAGTCGCATTTTTCCAGAAACTCACCTCTTGAAACTCCATTTCTGGCAAAGAACACGCGATTTAGCCGCATAACAGGAGAGGACAACCTCCAAAACGGCTGGAACTTCACCCAACTGATTTGTAAACTTCAAAAACCCAATATCAAGGCAAATGCAAGAGAAATAACTACTTAATCAATATTCATGAATCCTAAAACAAGAAAAATATACATACTTTGGAGTTTTTTCTTATGATCCGAACAGGAAGGGCAGAACCAGTAGCCTTTGGAGTTTTTTCTTAAGAATCTCGTTTTTTGAGCTCGATTTGGAAGAGAAAGGGGGCTTTGAAGCCATGGTTCTGCGTTGGGAGAAAAAGGTTGTTTAGATATAGGGAATCAGAGAAAGTGAGGAGTGAGAGGGTTTTGGCAAAACGAAATTTGGGTTTGATTTTGCCACGGAAATTTGGGTTTTTACGGGAAGGTGGGAATTTTGGCGCCAGTAGCTCATGTTTTGGAGGGAGTGGCGCCAGTAGCTCACGTTCTAGAAGACTAGAAGGTGGGAAATTTGGGTGTGATCTAATACAACTTGTTTTTTTATCTAATACATTTGTTTTGCCGTAAAATTGTATTACTCGAGGGTTGTCGGAGTATTTTTCTTCTAATCGGAACCGTCTACATTTTATGTGGGAGTGAATATATCCTCCACGCAAAAAATAAAGTAAATTTATTATCATTACATACTTGATCGAATGAGACAAAATTTTGGTTTATAATTAATCAACGTCCCGATGAAAAGGGTTTCAATACCCGATAGACTTCAAAATTGGCGAGAGTGATTAAAACATCAATACAAACAATGTGAACGGTCTGGATCGTCATAATTATGTTGAGATCGCGTGGCTAGCGTACATTATCCTATAGCATAACATCTTAGTTCATAACCAAGTTAGTTCGATGTATATGATCAAAAGGTAGGTGCAAACTCGATTTCTCAAACGTTCAATCTAAACCGTTAGGATTTCATATATTATCAATTCTATCATTTTCCCCGAAAACGGTGGCGATCAAATGTCAGCAACCATCTGATCGGATCAAATTCGGTGCATTTAAGAGCAATAATGTCCTATAATGCATGACTCAACAGCCATCAGAGCAGGTTTTTTCGTATCGGAACCGTCTAGATTGCAAGTGGGAGTGATTATATCCTCCATGAAAAAAACAAAGTGATTTAACTATCGTTACGTCTTTGATCGAAGGACACAAATTGTCGGTTGATAATAAATCAACGTCTCTGATGAAAGGGCTTTCAGTACCCGATGGACTTCAAATTTGGCAAAGGTGATTAAAATAGCAAAACAAACAAAGTGAATGGTGTGGATCGTCATAAATGTGTTGCGATCGTGTGGCTAATGCATAATGTAATCAAAATTTTATGCAAAACAATATAACATATTAATAATTTAACATATTATGTAATTATAAAAACTCAATTTTGACCTATCAATTCAAAAATCAAATATTTCATGCAAAAAATGAAGTGATTTAACTATTGTTACGTACTTGATCGAAGGAGACAACGTGTCGGTTGATAATGAATCAACGTCCCCGATCAAAGGGCTTTTAATACCCGAAGGACTTCAAATTTGGCGAGGGTAAATAAAATAGCAAGACAAACAAAGTGAACGGTGTAGATCGTCGTAATTGTGTTGCGATCGTGTAGCTAATGCATAATATAATCAAAAAATTTAGGATGCATAATTATAAAAATTCAATTTTGATCTATCAATTCAAAAATAAAAAATTTCATTTTAATTATACAAAATTATATTTTTGTTATCAAAATTTATATTTTTGGCAACTTGATTTATTTAATAAAAATGTATTTTCTATTTACTATGTATTTATTTATTTTTGTGAATTCCATTTATTTAATTAAAATTCATACAAAAAATTCCTTTTTCCCCCTTTTTTTTTCCCTCAGTTGGCAAGTCCATCATTTTTTTCATTATTATGGCATTTGGAAACTTGATTTATTTAATAAAAATGTATTTTTAATTTTCAAAAATCAAAATTTTCACTTTTATTATTCAAAAATTCTTTTTTTATTTTTCCTCATTTTTTGAAATAAAATAAAATTTATTTTCCTTATTTTATTTTTATTTTCCCTAATTCTTTTCGTTATTATACCATGCCGTGCCCTTTACACTTCCGTGTCGTGCCCGTGCCCGTGTCGTGCCGTGCCCGTGCCGTGCCAGTGCCCGTGCCGTGCCAGACTATAACCGTGCCCGTGCCGTGCCAGACTAAAACCGTGCCGTGCCAGACTAAAACCGTGCCGTGCCCGTGTCGTGCCTGATTAAGTCTGATTAAGTCCGTGTCGTGCCCGTGCCATGCCAGACTAAAACCGTGCCGTGCCAGACTAAAACTGTGTCGTGCCCGTGCCGTGCCTGATTAAGTCCGTGTCGTGCCCGTGCCGTGCCGTGCCTGATTAAGTCCGTGTCGTGCCGTGCCGTGCCACACCAGTCCAATTACCGTGCCGTGCCCGTGCCGTGCCCCCCCTTTTCCGTGCCCCGTGCCCGTGCCCTTGCCGCCCCAGACCGTGCCGTGCCGTGCCGTGCCCAACTTTTACCGTGCCCAAACCGTGCCCGTGCCGGAGTTTTTCGTGCCGTGCCCGTGCCTTGGCGGGCCGGCAAGGCCCACTTGACACCTCTAACTAATTGTCCTAATTTTTGCTACTTATTTATTTATTTATTTTCCAGAAATTGGGAAAATGGCAAAAGAAAATGAGAAGGATAAAGAGGCAGAAGTGGAAGGCAATCTAATTAAGTATTATTTTTTTGTAGAGCTTTAAAACAAGAAGTCTTTTTCCTTGTAGTTTCTTTTTTGATAAAAAGAATATACTCAAGTAATTTTTTCCATTTTCTCTCTGCAACGAAACAAGATAATGTATTTTTCCTAGTAATTTCCTTCCCTTTTTTTCACAACTAAATTAATTCATTTTCTTTCCATTTTCCATCATAAATATTTTAGAGTTTCTTTTTTTTTTTCAAAACATCCCTCGAACTATACTCCACATGTTTACTTCGTCCTCAGACTATAAACTTTGTTTATTTAGTCCTCATACTATCAAATTCCTTTGCCTTTGGTCAAATTGCTAACAGGAGTTACAAAACTACCGGGAAAAAAGAAGATGAATGACACATGCCACAATTTCGTCCAACTCAAAGGGCAAAATTGCGATTGCAACCCAAGCCAGTACAAAGCCCCTTCCTCTCTCCCCTCTTCTCCTACCCTGGAACCACAAAACCAGAGAAAAACCAAACTTTTTTTTTCCCTTCCCTTTTGATCGACACCCAAACCTGATGTTAACACACTCAAAACCCAAAATCGATCGGTGAAGGCTTGAGCTCTTCATATTTCTTCAATGGTTGATCAGTTAAGGCAAGGGGATGAGAGAACCCCAGTCTGTAAGTTCCGATTTGTGCCATTTTGAATGGGTTTTCTGTTTTGGTGTGCATAAAAGCTAGGTTTCCCAACGTGTAGTTAAAATTTTCGTTTTTCTATGATATATATCTAAATATGTGCCCTGACATGCATTTGTATGAAATTTATCCCCTCGGCAATAACTTACTCCTAACTTCCTAAGGAAGTTGTCAAATTTAGGAGTAAGTTATTGCCGAGAGGATAAATTTGATATTCAAAGTTCAAACTGTAGTTTACTAGGTTTATGAGAAAGTGTAGATGTTGTTGTGTTTTTTGTAAGAATCAATATTGTTAGAACTTGTCCCACGTTGGTAATTATAACCTCCAAAGCTAGCATATGAGTCTGGCGGCCTTTCAACTCATTGCCAATTGTTTTTGAGTTGGAAGCTTGAACAAATATGAAAACTTAAGATGCATGGGTTGGTTGTCCAATAATTTTTTTATTTCTGGCACTTTCTCTTATTCTATTTGGACTCAAGCACGTAAAAAGTTGATATTTTTCCGCTTTCCATCATTTTCTGCCATTCTTTTGCTAATCATTTGGATCCTAAAGTCCATCCTTTTGTTTACATTCCTTTAAGCTATTGGTGCGGCAATGCAGTTAGATTTGACTAGAAGTATACATGCTTTCGTCTTTGTCGCAAGAAAAGTGTCTATGCCTCGTGTGGGGATATTGTGCACGTGTGAATGGTTTGGGGTACAAATCCTACATGTACATGTTTCTCTTGTCAAGTGCTGTAAATTATACTCCCTCCGTTCCTAAATAATGTCCCTACTTTCTCTCTCTTACCTTTTTTCAAATAAAAAAATGAAGTACTTTCGTTTATCATTTTTCGAATTTTTTCGCACCGAATTAAAGTACTTGTCAAGTACTTTAATTCGGTGCGAAAAAATTCAAAAAATGATTTACGGAAGTAGTTCATTTTTTTATTTGAAAAATGGCACGACTTTTCGTAGTGGAACATTAATATGGAACGGAGAGAGTATTAAAAATCTCTAAAGGAGCGGGCACTTCTGATTTTCATGAAGTGTAAAGTGTAGCTTTATCACTTAAGTTTGACGATGTAGACTCTGTAGCATAGATCTGATATCGATGAACCTAAGGTTGAGTTGGAATTTGTGTGCTAACTCAATATGTACTCCTATATTTTTAGTCATTTTATCTGTAATGGTGACGAAGTATGAGAGTCCTTGTGAATAGCCTCCATGATAACAAAAACCATATTGATAAAGATAAATAACAATCTAGATTTTGTTGAAAAGTAATTAAGCTTGAGTTTTGTATTTCCCACATGGGAATATCAAAGTCAATGATTGGATATGCATTAGAAGATTTTGTGAAGACTTTGGAAGAGGAAGAGCTCAATTTGGAATTGAAGACGGCCGCCGCATTTCACACAGAAGTGTTCACACCCATTTGTATGCCTATATAAAGATGTACTTGTGAGCATTGAAAAGTATGAGTGGTAGAGAAAAAGAACACTAAAGTGTTCTTGAGAGATTGAGAGAACCCCAGTGGGGGTTTCTCCCCACACACAGTGGGAGAGAACAAATCACGAGTGAAGTGATTTGAGATTGAGGTTGAGTAAAACTCCCTCCATTGTATTTGTATCTACCCCATATAGTGAAATACTCTCCTCCCGTGGACGTACCTGATTTTGGGGAACCACGTAAAAATTCTTGTGTATGTGTGCGTATGTTTGTGACGCTTCCGCTATTATCAGTGCCTCTCTACCATTCCAACAGTGGTATCAGAGCTCTAGGTAAGAGCATAGATGATTCTGGGAAAACTCAGAGGAAGATGGAGTTTTGTCAGAGAAGACAAAACAGAGCCGGTACAAAGCCAACTCATGGGAAGTAGCCAACAAGGAGCGGCTATCAAAGGCCAGGAGGGCCATGTCAGAACTAATCGGCTTGGAGCAAGACCGAATTGGAGCAAATGTCAGAGATGGCTGATTTTTTCGAAGTGAACCAAAGTCACTTTGAGAGTTGCAGTAGAAAGAGCTCGATGATATGAGCTCATTGGCGCAAACGACTAAATTGAAGCTGTATTGAGCTCCCATGAGCCATTTGAATAATGGCATGTTGGTCTATTCTTCTTTCAACGGAGCAAGAAGAAGATGAAGTAGCAGGAAAAATGAAGAAAAAAGATTAAATGATGAAGAGACGGTGCACCAGTTTTTCTTGGAAATCATCAAATTATTGAAGACAAGTGGAGACCACAAATTTCAAGTGGCAGTTGTGTTTTTATTAAAGGAAGGCACATCCGGCAATTAATCCACTGGGAAATATCTCCAGATCCCACCCAAGGAAATTATTTAGTGTGGTTGGCACTATCAAGGATATGTACAATAGTATGGATAAATAGTAGTTCCAAGGGAATTATCTAGTGTAGGTGACACCACTAGATCTATGTGCAACCGTATATATACAGTACTATGCGGGTGAAATTTTGGCTATCAAAAATGCCAAAAGTGATGAGATGAGTTGAAGAAATATCAGACGAGACTATGTCAACAGACAGGAGTCAGCCTCTTTCCAGGTGGAGTGTGAGACCATATGGAATGAGCCTCTGGTGTGAGCAGAGGGTTGCTGTACCTGTTGACGTGAGGACGAGATGATGAGCAGACTAGAGACAGACATGTTGGTGAAAGAAAATCAAGCTTAAGGGGGAATGTTGAAAAGTAATTAAGCTTGAGTTTTGTATTTCCCACATGGGAATATCAAAGTCAATGATTGGATATGCATTAGAAGATTTTGTGAAGACTTTGGAGGAGGAAGAGCTCAATTTGGAATTGAAGACGGCCGCCGCATTTCACACAGAAGTGTTCACACCCATTTGTATGCCTATATAAAGATGTACTTGTGAGCATTGAAAAGTATGAGTGGTAGAGAAAAAGAACACTAAAGTGTTCTTGAGAGATTGAGAGAACCCCAGTGGGGGTTTCTCCCCACACACAGTGGGAGAGAACAAATCACGAGTGAAGTGATTTGAGATTGAGGTTGAGTAAAACTCCCTCCATTGTATTTGTATCTACCCCATATAGTGAAATACTCTCCTCCCGTGGACGTACCTGATTTTGGGGAACCACGTAAAAATTCTTGTGTATGTGTGCGTATGTTTGTGACGCTTCCGCTATTATCAGTGCCTCTCTACCATTCCAACAGATTTGACCCAAAAAATAAGTTTAATAAGATCTCTATCTCCTCTTCCAAAAAAAAAAAAAAAAAAAAAGGGTTTCTATCTGGACCTACACTTGTCATCAGGACACTGGTTGGGCTGCCTTATGAAGCTAAGGTGGCGAGCCACTCGAATGAGGACTTCACCCTGGTCCGCACCATATTAAATGAATGATGGATAGACCAATAGGTAGAGAGATTGTTTTGTGTTCTACTATGTCTCTTTACATTTTTCAGTTTCAAATATTTATCCTCTTTTTTGAAAGTAAAATGAGCATGTCTCTTCCTATAAGGCAATGAGCCTAAGTTGTAATTTGGCTTGAACACTTTGATCAGAAAATGGTTTAAGCGCATTTGGTGATTAAGTCTCAGTTAATAATGTACTGTAATCATAGCCCAACTAATTGCTAACGTGCAAAGAGCACAGACCATAAACGGCCTACATTTGTGGGGTGTTGTATGGAGGTGGAAGGGTTGTTTTATGAGGAGTTTTGGGTCCAACTGTCTTCTGAATGATTAATAATGTTCATATTCTCTCTCACTGTTATGATATTACTTCTTCTTCCTTTTTTTCTTTTCTTTTTCTTTTTTTTTGAATGTGGTGCTTCTATACTGCACTTCTCATTGCTCCATATCTAAGCGCATCCATGGTTTTTTTTTCTTTCTCATTTGTTTCTGCTACACTGGAAGTTTTGTTATAGGATCTGGAAACATATGAATGGAAAATATCTTGGAGTATAAAGCCACTCATTATAGAATGAGTTGTATTTGATGATGCGTACTTTGGGCTATTGCATGCCTACTTGTGGAGCCCTGGAAAATCTGTCATTTTGTTTCCCAGGTGTGTTTATATCCAATCTACATGGCTCTGACCTACGATATCCCAGCCAATGTCCTTGGCCACAAAATTTATTAATACTGGTTCGGCTAAGTTTTCCATTTGATTTTAGCTGGGTTGCTAAAATCAACATGATTTTAGCAAATGAGTTCAGCAGGTGCTAAAATCATGATTTTGAAATAAAAAAAAAATGAAGTGGTTCCGTGTATCATTTTTCGATTTTTTTTGCACCAAATTAAAGTACTCCTCGTGTACTTTAATTTGGTGTGAAAATTTCAAAAAATAATGCGCGGAAACACTTAATTTTTTATTTGAAATACCATAATTTTAGCGCCTGTTGAACTCATTTGCTAAAATCATGGTTGATTTTAGCAACCCAGTTGCTAAAATCAAATAGAAAACTTAGCCAGCCCATTAACAATTATGTGTTCATGCATCTGTCTGAAATGTGATAGTGGATTAAAAATTCTGATATTATTAGTTATTTCATCGTAAGTTATAGGAGTATTAGTGTTTGGAAGGCCTCTACAGAAGCTATGCCACTTATATTAATCTTTGATTCTGTGTATTATAAGTGCAAGGTAATGCTCCTGGGAGAAACCATCTAGTTGAAGAATAAGATCTTCGGGTCTGGACCAAGACTTCCAGGGTGAGCTAAATATAAACATGACTTTTAGTCCTTTTTAGATGATTTGGAGCTGATATTTTGGTGTCTGCAATTGCAGGAATTTTTTTCTCTTTTATATCTTACTTGTTTATATCGATCTTGCAGCAACAAAACGCGAATGGCACTGCAAACTTTGACATGTATTCAGGTTCCACTGTCGAATTTTGTTCTTTGTTATGAGTTAACTTCTCTTAAGCTTTTAATAGTGAATATTTATCCTTGGAATTTCTGTACAGGTAAATATTAATCCTTGGAGGTAAGTTTTTTCTCCTCTTTTTGTTTTTCATGTTTTCCTCAGCATACTCTATATCATATTTCACTTGTGCAATGGTTAAAGTGTATTCTTCACGAAATTGCGCCTCTTCCATTGAATTAAATTAAATTGTCAACTTGTTAAAAAAAAAATTAAAAATTGTCAAAAAGGTTCAGCTTTGTTGTCTCGGAAAATAAAGTTTGCATGCATACAAATTTTCCTGACTTGGTTTACTGTGGTATCATTTTCATTTTCTTTCTGGTTGATGTATCTTGATTTCAGAGAATGTTCTGAAATTATGCAAATTAACAGCCTCCTATTTATGTTTTTAACTTGGAGGCTAGATAAGTGCCACTTTTTTAATTTGAAAATCCTGATTACAGATCATGGCGATGGTCCAAAGGGGAGAGAAACCTCCTAATGTCAGGGTAAATTCGCTCCTGCTAGTCTCTGTATTAGGTTTTGCTTGTTGGGCTTTTGGTGATGATTGTTTCTTCTTTTCTTTCAGGAGATAAATGATCTACCACCGAATCCTAATCAGCCCTTACCAAATCCTCACTTGGCACCAAGAGCAAAGGTTTGTTTTCTAATGTATCATATACAGTCTACAATCTACAATTCTTTCGTATTGCCCGCATAGGTGTGCAAACCATTCAGCTTGGGATGTTGTGTAAGCACGAGAATATTGAAAATTGAAGTACGACGTGTTGCACTTGTTATCCTTTGCATGTGTCATGTCCATTTATCAATCCCCTGGGACTGGATCCACTGACTTCAAGTTTACGCTACTATAAAAAGCAACCTCACTATGTCAACCACCCTTGTGCGGTTACCCATACCTCAGCTAATTTTTGGATTGACAACATCTTAGTTAATCTTGTTTTATTGATTGTTCTTCTAATCCTACAAAATATTTATCTATAATACACTGCCCAATGATGTAGCAATGGCATTATGGAATTAAATCTTGTCGGGTGTTCTCCTTTTAAAGTAGTAAAGCTGATTCGTCTACTTCATTATGCACAACACTTTGTTATGGTTGTTTGTTTTATATGGCATTCCTCTGCGTAGTTGAAAACTTAGCTTATTCTATTCCTTCCACAACTGATTCTTGAAAGTTTAAACATCACCACAACCTGTTGTGAGTGTTGGGATTTAAGTTCATGTATTTACGCTACATGGTGCTGATGACTATTACTGTTTCCTTTTGATAGCCTTGGGAGATTGGTCAAACTCAAAACATCGCTAGCCAGGTTTTTCAGTCTCAAGAGAGTTATGGGGTGAATTCCAACTTACAAGATAATGGACTCGTCAATCAGTCAAATGGAGATACTTCAGTGCCTTGGTAGCAAAAGAAAAATGTCAGAATTAGTGAAATCGAAAACGAAGACGAATTCATGAGTGGGTCTTCTCGTATGGTGACCCATGAAAGACCAACTCAGCGTTCGTGGGCATAGTTTTAAATCTCGGTATCGGTCGCGGTATCGGTGTATCGGTATCGGGGCGTATCGGCGATACGTCGCGGGAATCGGCTGTCCCGGCCGTGAATTTTTTAAAATCATTCACAACTCATATAAACTTTTATGATACACATTTTTTTCTCTCATTGGGTATATTTTGGCACATTTTACACAATCTTAGGACATGTAAAGAGGGTATCTTGAGAATTTTTTTTTTTATGTTAATATATGTCAATATAGTTTAATTGTATTGGGAGTTAATTGGATCACCCCAAAGAAATTTTTTTTCGGGACAACTTTACTTACTCTTGCGTGTTTCTCAAAACAAAGATTCTCAAATTAAGCAAAGAGTAGAGTACTACGTGGAGTCTTCCCATCCTTTCCTTTCAAAAAATAGTACTACTAAAAAGTCTTCACACCTTTCAGAAAAATTGATGAGACTGTTCGCTGTCCTCTCTCTCTCTATTCACTTCTCTGTACTCTTCACTCTCACCGTCTCTCTTTTACTGGGTTGGCAGTTGCTGTTCAGTGTTCACTAAAGCTACAGATCGAAAAAAAATTATGCATATGGACCCACTTTCTTCCTCTCGGCAGTAAACCTCAGATCTCTATCTCTCTGTTCTCCCTCTCGGCAGTAACCATCGACGCCATTCACTCAACCATGCGAACCAGAGAAGATCGAGAGATATGGCTAATTGGCTATGGAAGAAAATATCAAAGGAGAAGATGACGATCCGGTTTCAGTCTCCCTCCTACTCCCCTTTCTCTTCCTTGAGAATCAGAGGTGGGTTTTTTCTTTTTTTTTTTGGGTTGCCGTCTCGGCCGATACTCTCTGAACCGGCTTATGTATCGGCCGATACACCGATACGTACCGGGTATCGGCCGGTTCATATGCGATTTTTAGGTCACACCGCTATATCGGTGTGTATCCGTATCGGAGACTCAAAATTCCGGTACGAACCGGCCGATACGGTACGTATCGGCCGATATTTAAAAGTATTTTCGTGGGTCCCTCCCCAGCCACCCCCGGTAGCAATGTCTGAAGCTGTTGCAGCCATCCGACAACCCAAAAAACCATTTTCTCAAAAGCAAGTGGCTGGTGACCGGTTAGTGGCTAATCGTCCAGATGGAACTGATGAGTTAGAGAGGATCACAAAAATATCGGAGTCAGGTGGTGAACCTTATGCCAATGGTGGGACCTCGGGTCTGAATGGACAATTTTCCGAATCCGAGAGTGTTGTGAATCCCAATGGTGGGAGTTTAGGACTGTCCACAAGTGAGATACAAGAAGTCGAGGCTTAGTGATGAAGAGCACTGAAGACAAATCTGGTCTTTCTGTCATAAGGTATCCATGAATCCAGATACGTCCACATTGCAAAGAAATGCTGAGAATATGGTTCTCCTTCTGATCTCATGTTTGCTCTGCCTGTGGTACGTCAAAGATTAATTGTTGGGATCGAGAATTTATGCCACTAGATAATGAAACCTAGTTATTTGTGGCTTCTTATCTCCCATGTATTCTAGAAAGTAATTTTCTGCTGTGATCTAAGCAATAACACCTACTGTGGTGGTTACATATGATGCTGAAACATTGGCTTCTCTCTTGTATTTTGTGGACAATGTCTTAAAGAGGTGGTGTTGGTTCTTTAATTCAGCTGCATCCATGACACTGAAGACATGCCATGGCTAGAGCTTTCTGAGTGAGGTAACAAGCAGCTGTGGGCACGAAACCCTGCAAATAAGTGACGCTTTAGCCATGTTGTTTGTTATGATGTCTCTCATATGGCTTTAAGCTTTTGGAACGACCGGTGATCTAATATGATATCAAAGACTTGGTTCCTAGGAGTCTTGGACCCGTGTTCGAAATATCTTCTCCTAAATTTATTTCCTGTTAGCATTTTGCATGTCATGGTGTGGATGTTTGTATTTGCTTGTGGAAGATTGACATGCACGTGATGGAGGGTGTTTGATAAATTATTATATATTGTTGGGTCTACTTCCGTAACAGTTAAAAGGGTTTCGAACAGGAAGTAGTTCTATGTGAAAATTTCATTTGAAACTTGGCGACATTTAGCGGCTTGATCATTAAACCTAACGAAAAGAAAATAGACTGGTAGCATTAGTTCCCTGTAGCATCTTGATCACTCTTTGAGCATCGTCTTCCAAAATGTAATTGGAGCCTCCAATCTCAAAAATAGTCTTCACCGCTAATCGAAAACCCAAAGCTTCCACCATATCTGGTGATTGGGCTTTCGGAATAGGAATAGCATCCGTTCGCAACAGATTCCCTTGGTCATTCCTCCATGCCAACCCCACTCCTTCTTTGCCCGTTTCCTTCAAGAAAGCCCCATCTACATTCACCTTGATCAAACCCGAGTCTGGTGGATCCCATCGTGGACTACTGCTCTCTACTTGTGTCGTGCCTCCATGAACGCAATCGTCATCCTGTTCACAGAACTCATGAAACTCCGCCATTGCATTTGAAATAATTTTCGTCTCCTCAGCCCTCGTCCTTCTAAACACCTACTCATTCCTGGCCTTCCAAATATTCCGGACCACCAATGCTGCGACTTCACAATTCGCATAGAAAAACGCCGAATTTGACTTCACACTCGACACTTGTGACCTGAACAGAAATCAAGAGTAGAAAGTGTATACACATGTTCCGTTGGGCATTTACTTACACGTTTGACTGCTTCAATCTTGAAGAATTCACAGGGGCTTTGAGCCTCATAGGGGATTGGGCATCATTTTGCGAGTCATACTTGGAGAGGGTCATCCCTTTCAAAGCTAGTCGACAAGTAAATCCAGTAACAGTGGATTTGGAACGATTCGAGCAGGTGGAGCAGCATGACAAGTAAATTCAGTAGCTATTCCAAGTTTTACAGTGGATTAAGTCGACATTCCCTGTGATGGGCAATTTATTTAGGGAAATGTCTTCACAAGTTGCTCTCATGCAACGCACATGATCAATAACTAGTACCATTAAAGGTACATCATTTGACACAAATTTGGAACCAAGCTTATATAAGTACATATCATGCCCTCATAGAAGAACTACTTCGAGTCTTAGATAACTTACTTTTCTTAGTTTGTTATGTAATTCTCTGTTTACCGGAAAAAAAAAAAGAGAGAAGAAGAACTACTTCATGTCTATCAGTGTGAAGGACATAATTGTATATCCTCCATTATTCATACACATATACTAGTAGAACACCGTGCATGGATATTTATCCCCTGCAAAGTTAAATTCCCTCCTCAATTACCGTCGCCACCCCAACATTTGTGTGGGTAGCCGATGTAATCATGGCCGCCTTGATAGCCTCCCTAGCCTCTGCCACCTCCGTAGCCTCCGTAGCCTCCATAGCCTCCATAGCCCCCGTAGCCGCCACCACCATAGTAATCTTCGTCAATAGCTTGCTCAGCTGCACAAGAATGTTGAAAGTGTTAGAATAATCACCACACGCACACAACAGAATACGAAAACAGTAAGGAAATCAACATAGGAATTTACGTTGTTCCCCAAGATCGGGTACGTCCACGGGAGCGAGAGCGAGTCTACATTATTTTGATAATCGGCTAGGGTTTTTACAATAGAGAATATATATAGCCCTACTCTATTTCAACCTTAATAATTCCGTACCATATCGCGGGGGGGGGGGGGGGCATAGCCCCCCCGCACCCCCCCATTTGATTCGGCCCTACGGGCCACACGTGACAATAATTGGACCTGCAATGGGCCAGATGCTGTCGCTCCACTCGATGCGCTACGCTCCCCTCGCTCCGCTCCAACATCTGGCCTTTCATTAGAACTCCTTAGTACTTCTCCATATGAGCCACAAGTTCCAACAATCTCCACCTTGGCGAATAACCTCACCCATTCAGAAGACAAAACCATCTGGATCCAACTATTAGGGGGGGACGTCTCCTCTCTATCACCTGGAGACGTTAACCAAGTCCAAGCAACGCTCAAACTTGTCCATAGTCACAATCTTTGTCAACATGTCAGCTGCATTCTCAGAAGTGTGCACCTTTTCCAATATCAAATCACCCGAAGCAATCAACTCTCTCACCTTGTGAAATCTTACGTCAATGTGCTTGGTCCGCACATGATATATCTGGTGCTTCGCCAAATAAATGGCACTCTGACTGTCACAGTACAACTGCACTCCACCTTGATCTATGCCCAGTTCTTTCACCAAACCCTTCAACCACAATGCTTCCTTAGCTGCCTCAGTCACAGCCATGTATTCAGACTCAGTAGTGGATAGAGCAACTAGAGGTTGAACCATGAATCTCCAACAAATAGGCCCACCAGCAAGTGTAAACACGTAACCCGTAGTAGACCTCCTGTCATCCATACCCCCAGCATAATCCGCATCCACATACCCCACAACTGAAATCTGATCCTGCTTTGCAAACATAGTCCCACGGCCTACAGTACCCCTCAAGTATCTAAACATCCACTTGACTGCCTTCCAATGCTCTCTGCCTGGATTGGCCATGTACTTGCTGACTATGCTAACCGCATGTGCCAAATCGGGTCTAGTACATACCATTGCATACATCAAACAACCAACTGCGTTGGCATAAGGCACCTTTGACATGTCCTGAATCTCTTCCTCAGACTACGGACACTGTGCTGTAGACAACTTAAAATGACTCGCCACAGGTGTGCTAACAGGCTTAGCACTATCCATGCTGAACCTTTCCAACACTTTCATCACATAATCCTTTTGAGATAACCACAGCTTCCCCGCTAGCCTATCCCAGCGAATCTCCATCCCAAGTATTTTCCTAGTAGCACCCAAATCCTTCATGTTAAACTCCTTGCCCAACAAAGATTTCAACCTGTTCACCTCAACCATACTCTTTGCAGCAATAAGCATATCATCCACATAAAGTAGTAGGAAAATACATGAACCATCGTCAAGACTCTTAACATAGATACAGCAATCATACTCACAACGTGTGAACCCAATTCGAATCATGTAGGAGTCAAACCTCTTATACCATTGTCTTGGAGACTGCTTCAGCCCATAAAGTGACTTCTTCAACCTACAAACAAGGTGCTCAGTCCCTGGCTGCATGAATCCCTCAGGCTACTCCATGTAAATAACCTCCTCTAAATCACCATGGAGGAATGCTGTTTTCACATCCAGCTGCTCTAACTCCATATCATAGCTAGCCACCAATGCCAAGAGAATCCGGATCGAAGTGTGCCTCACCACTGGAGAAAAGACCTACATCATAATCAATCCCCTTCCTCTGTGAGTACCCCTTTGCTATCAACCTAGCCTTGAACTTTTCCTTTTCCTTTTCAGACGCAGCTTCCTTCTTCTTATAAACCCACTTGCAACCCACTGTTTTCTTCCCTTGAGGCAATTCTTTCAGCTCCCAGCTCCCAAGTCTTGTTCTTATGCAATGACTCCATCTCCTCCACCATGGCTTCTATCCATCCATCCTTTTCAGAAGTAGTGATGGCCTCCTGAAAAGTAGACGGATCCCCACTGGTAGTGGACAAAGCATAAGCAACCATATCCTCAAACCCATACCTCACCGGTGGCTTGATAACACGTTTGGGTCTCCCTGTGGCTATGCTCTCCTGCTGCTCCTTCTCATGTTGATCAAGCTGTTCCTTTGGTTGAATACCACCTGTGTCTCCACCTATATCTGTGTCGCCACCTGGGTCAGAATCACCCAGCTCAATCTGTATACCCTGCTGCTTACTACTTTCCCCTGACTCGAATTTCTGTACCCCTTGATGTGCCTTGACCATTGAATCCTCATCAAATACCACATCTCTACTGATCACCTGCTTCCTTGCTTCTGGATCCCAAAGCTTGTACCCTTTAACCTCTTTTTCATACCCAATAAAGATACACTGTTTGGACTTCGCATCAAGCTTCGACCTCTCATTACCGGGAACATGAACATAGGCTGGACACCCAACGATCCTCAAAACTGAGTAGTCAACCTCTCTGTCTGTCCACACCTCTTCCGCTACCTTTCCATTCAAAGCAATACAAGGCGACCTGTTTATCACAAACACTGCCATGCTCACTGCTTCTGCCCAGAACATTTTTGGAAGCCCTGCATTAAGTCTGATACACCGTGCCCTTTCTGCTATGGTTCTGTTCATCCTTTCTGCCACTCCATTCTGCTACGGTGTCTTTCGAACTGTCTAGTGTCGCTGAATCCCATGCTCCTCATAAAACCTCAGAAAATCCCCATCCTTGTACTCTGTCCCATTATCTGTCCGGAGGCACTTAATCCTCTTCCCAGTCTGATTTTCCACCTTAGCTTTCCACATTTTGAACGTTGCATAAACCTCAGACTTGTGTCGCAAGAAGTAAACCCAAACTTTCCTCGAATAATCATCGATAAAGGTCACGAAATACAGAGATCCCCCTTTCGAGGCTACCCTCACTGGCCCCCCAAACATCAGAATGAATGTAGTCAAGAATGCCCTTTGTTCTGTGAGTAGCATTCCTAAACTGCACCTTACACTGCTTCCTCAGAATACAGAATTTACAGAACCCCACTTTGCACGATTTCACCCCTTTCAACAGATTCCTCTTATGTAGCTCCAGCATCCCACGTTCCCCCATATGCCCCAACCGCATATGCCAAAGAATGGTATCATCAGTATCAACCGTTGTGGTGGCAACAGCTCCACCTACAACTGTACTCCCTGTCAGCTTGTAAATATTACCAGGAACTTTGGAACCCTTCATTATCACCATGGCACCCTTCGTCACCTTTATCACCCCACCTTCTGTTTTACATCCACAGCCATTGGAGTCTAAAGTTCTCAACGAAATTAAATTTTTTTCTCAATGCTGGAACATGTCGAACATCACCAAAGGTTCTCACAACACCATCAAACATTCTGATTTTAATTGTGCCTATTCCTACGACTTTACACGATGCATCATTATCCATAAGAACATTACCACAATTCACTGACTTGTAGGTGTCAAACCACTCCCTGTTAGGAGACATGTGATAAGAGCATGCTGAATCCAGAATCCATGAGTCTGCCAAGTGATCCGGATTGGCAGAGACTGAAAGCATATCACCATCTTCAGAATCATCCTGCTCCACCACGTTTGCAGAATTCGATGGTCCATCGTTCCTATCCCCTACCTTTCCCTGTTTCTTCTTTCAGTTCCCTCCTTTTCCCTTCTGCGGACAATTTTTCTTGAAGTGACCCGGTTCATGACACCTGTAACACTTCAACTCAAAACCTGCCTTCGATTTCGATCTCCCACGCTCAACAGATTTCCCCCTCTCCAACTTTCTGCCACGTTCCTCGTACCCCTTAACCATCAGTCCTTCACCCTACACCGACTCAGTCTGTAACCTGCGCTGATTATAGGCCAGAAGGGCTGTAGTAACTTCCTCCAGTTCTAGGGTTCCTTTCCCCCAGAGTAGAGTGGTAACGAGATTATCCAGAGAACCCGGTAGAGAGGACAGCAACATCAGAGCCTGATCTTCCTCTTCGAATGTTACTTCAATCCGCAACAAATCACTAACAATCTGATTGAACGTGTTGATATGCTGAATTAGGTCAGAACCCTCGACCATCTTCAGCCCGAATAATTTTTGCTTCAGAAACAGTTTATTAGTCAAGGACTTCGACATATACCTGCTCTCCAGCTTCGCCCAAACCCTAGCCGGCGAATCATCGCCGATCACGTGATACATAACTTCGTCTGCAAGACACAGGTGAATCGTACTCACGGCCTTTGCCTGCAGATCTTCCCAATCATCGTTGGACATCTGCTTTGGTTTCTTGGACACCCCGCTCAACGCCTTCGACAAACCCTGTTGCACCAGCAGATCCTTTACCCTCTGTTGCCACAATCCGAAATTACCAGTCCCGTCGAACTTTACAACATCGAACTTCGACACAGATGTATTCCCCACCATTGTTCTTCGTGTGATTCAATCCGCGTGAATAAACCCGCGCTCTGATACCATTCGCTCCGATAGGTGCGCTGCGCTCCCCTCGTTCCGCTCCGGCATCTGGCCTTTCATTAGAACTCCTTAGTACTTCTCCATATGAGCCACAAGTTCCAACAGAAAGTTATATGAACTCATTGAAGCAAAAGTTTGGGTTGAAAGTTGAAACTCAATGATGAGAAGGCAAGTGAGGTGGCAAGCATTGATTGGTCAGAGTGTTAAATGGCCTAGACCAATCAATATAAATCAATTGGGTCAGAGTGTTCATACTCCTTGTCCCTCATTCTGTTTCCAATTATAGCCGAAAACCAAGTGGAACAAAGGCAAAACCATGTCTTAATCAACAAGGTAAAAAGATCAACCAAGTCTGTTTAGATAAACTCACTAGAAGTGGGAGTCTCAACCAAATCTTTGGCAGAATAGTGGCCAGAAGAAGGCCAAGGAAAATAATTGCTTTTTGAACCCATTTCTCTCTTCAGTTGTTTGGATGAATTGGATGGAATGAAATTAGAGTTCCATTTTGATGCCCATTTATAGTCTCAGAGATACGAAAAATTTTTGGGTGCCGAGTGGGTATTGCCCATGTGGTACCCAAGCGTGATCTGAGCCGTCTAAATCTATTTTGGACGGTTCGGATTGATTCCCTCTCTCTCCTCTCACCCAAACACTCTCTCTCTTCCTTTTCTCTGTCTAAAATCCGGACCGTTGCATCGCTTTATAGACGGCTCGGATTGCCGAGCGGGCACCACGTGGACAATACCCACTCAGCACCCAAAAATTTCTCGAGAGATACTACTTCAGTGGCTGTGTGAACACATTGAAAAGTGTGGGAGTACTCATCAGGCGCGACACATAAAAGAGAGTGACATAACCATGATGGTGGGGGCTTTAACCAAGAAAGACGCAAGGGGCAGACTGAAAGTCCATTTTATGACAATTTTTGGGTCTTCAATTGGATGGTAAAGGCACCAAAAAAACCTTTACGAAATTATAATCAGGTTGTTTGCCGAACAAATTTCCGAATGTGGAAATATTGTTGGGGACTTGAGAAGGCGTTCGATTAATGAAAAATAAGGCCGTCTCAAATGCAAAGGGCCAATATTTTTTAGGGAGAGACGCATGCATGAGCCAATAGTGTTACGGGTTATGAGGGCAAGATAACTGATGGATAATGCATGCCAAACTCAAAAAAAAAAAAAAAAAAAACAAACTGCGTTTGTGATATTAATTCACCCCCCAATTTGTTTGGATGGATTTTGTTCCCGCCGTTTCTTGAAAATTAGGAAAAATTGTTTGGAAATGTATTTGTGTGAAAAGGAGAAATGCCACATATATGTGAAATAATGATAAAAGGAATAGAACAAAATAACGATGCTCGTCACATGAGGGTGTTGGTAACAAGCATCACTAAAAATTATTCTCTTCGTCCCACATTATTAGTCTCTCTTGGGGATTTCAACTTGTTAAGGGGACATACATTAAATTCATGTCCCTCTTGAAAATGATTAACTCCCACTAGTAAAAAAGGATAAATTTTGCAAATTAACACATTTTATTAGTTGACTTTGAAAAAAAATACTAATATTTTGAGACATCTCAAAATAGAATAGAAGACCAACGTTATGGAATAGATGAATTAAATCTGAAAGACGACCAAAACTAACAGACTTGATAACAGGCAAGGACAAGAGAGAAGACTAGCCCAGCTCATAGGAATGACGCAAAGACATGATTTGATTGGAAAAACACGGTAGATGGTCTCGTCTTTAATATTTGACGAAGTATGCCTGTGATGAGGGTGAAGTCACCAATCTTCGAGTATCAGACACGACACGACATAGTGAAAAGCCTATCTGTGAGAGATGATTTGGTTGGCTGTTTAGTCACTTGCTAGTTGCTACTACCTCTCATGGTTTGAGAAAAATATTCAGTGCCGCAGCTGAACCACACATTTCGGAGGTCTCCACCGACGGGGCGTCGGCACTCGTGGCCCTAAGGGTTCAAGTACCTACTGCGCCTCGTTTTCTTCGTCGGAGGCCATAAAAGACTTCCGGGAGTCTTTCCAAATCCCAGACGATGTAGAACTATAGAGCTCAGCTCATCCCTTTAAACCCAGAGGAACACCGACTCCCTAGGCGTGCATCTTTTTAGACACATGCTCAGGTTCTACATTTGCATCTTTTTAGACACATAGGTTCTCATGCATCTTTTTAAAAAGATGCTCAGAGTTGATTGTTATTCTAAGAAAACTCATAATATGATACCGCTAGATCTTTTTTCAAGTTATACTGTAATTGTTATTGGGATTTGGGAGTGTGTACATTGTCTAGGACTTGTGTTGAATTATGAATGACAAATTGAATTGATTGCAATAAAATTACTAATAGGGGAAAAAAAAAAGTAGTGGACCCATGCCAGCTGCACACCCAAGCATGGGTGAGCAGCCACCACTGCCCTTGTCCTTCAGACACCAACAAAAATTTTCTTATCTGGCAGAGCATCGATCCTTGGCTAACAAAGACGAGGGTTCTTTTTGGATCTGGGAAATTATACTTTCCATTCATGAAGACCATCGAGTACATAAGGAATTGCATTCAAAATATTGTCAAGACAGGTTGATAAACAAATGCTCCCTTTGTCTCAATTAGTTTTTATATCTAATATGTATCTTATTTGGTACGTAGATCTCAATTAGTTTTATTAAACAAAACTTTTTGAAATCATAAAAACATTATATATATATAGAAGTCGGGAGAATGACATCATATTCCTAAGCGAAGCTAAAAACAATCTTTTGACATCACCCATTGGGACAAAGTCCATTTCACCCATTGGGAAGAAGTCCAAAACACATAATGGGCCAGACCCAAAAACATGGGCCAAGCCCAATCAAAGAGACCCAAAACAAAAAACCCGGATCAAAACAACCACCCCCGCCTCAACGAGCCACCAGAGATCAACAAGCGTCACCACCACTGCCACTGGAAAACCATCACCAAAAACAGACACCACCGATGCCACCAGCGTCACTGGAAGCCAACGGATATAGCCACACGATGACGAGCCCAAAGGAGGAGGAACATCGTGGTGAAGGGAGGAGACGAGCTACGAGAGATCAGGGTCGTGGCAAAGGAAACCAACCCCCGTCACACACCGACAACCACCACTGTCAAAACGAGCCGAAGCCACCAAAGACCCCACGCCAGACGAACCAAAGCCACCAGCATGTTGGACGAAGCAGATTGTGAAATACTCTCTCCTTTCCAAAATGAATGTTCAAAATTACTATTCATTCTGCTAAAAAAATCATCTATATATTGCAATCAATAATACATTTTGGATTTTAAAGACTTTGTTTACTAGAATTAAGCAAAATCTATTGCGTAAATAATTCATTATAGCTTAAAAAATATACTAGTAAATGATTTTCGAGATGTGTAAATATTGTTTTGGGATGTCTATTTTGAGACGGAAGAATGTAGATAATTATTTAAGTGACATGACTACCAAAAAGAGACTAGTACAAAGGAGAATTTTCTTTTCAATATTGACAGAGCTTCATGCTCTTAACTCATACAGTAAAAAACTGTGTTAGGACTTAGGAAGTCACTGCAGATTTTTTCAAATGATAAGTTTTCAAGTTTGGGGACGTTCGCAAGTGTGCTACTTTTTTCATTATGCTATGACTTAAGCACACAAACTACTAGGTAGCAATCTAGATTATAATTGGTTGTTTTAACAATTAATGTGAAGTATATGAAAAATGATAAACCACTGTCACACAAGTTGATTTTGATGTGAAACAGAGGCAAATCCATGCCTTAACAAACAAGGTAAAAAATCAAGCAAATTAGTTTAGATAGACTCACTAGAAGTCGAAGCCTCAGCTAAATCTCTGGGTGCAGCCACCACCGAGGTAGTGAGAAGAACAGTGGCCAGAAAAAGGCCAAGGAAAATAATTGTTTTTGAACCCATTTCTCTCTTCAGTTGATGGAATGAAATTGGATGGAATGAAATTGGAGTTCAATTTTGATATTTACTTATAGGCTCAGGAGATAATATTTCCGTGGCTGTGATAACACATGGAAAAATGTTCACACTAAAGAGAGTGACATAAGAGCATCCCAACAGTTTGTCCATTTTGGCTCAAATGCCATTTTGGCTAACAAAAAGCCCAAATTAGGCCTCCAACAGCTTAGCCAAATGCTTGGCTATTTTACTTTTTCCCTAATTTTGCTACAATACATAGCCAAAAACCCCTAAGTTCTGTTCACCTGGCATCTAATTATTTCTCTCTCTCTCTCTCTCTCTCTCTCTCTCTCTCTCTCTTTCTCTCGCTGTGAGCAGCCCGCGGTAGATCGACGAAGACGATGAACACCAATTCGCCGGCGACGGGACATCGACGACGGCAACGGCGATGAAGACGATGACATCACGCCCGCTCTCTGGTTTCCTCTCAATCGTAGTGATTGACGATGACGGCGATGGAGGATCTCGACAGAGAACGAGATCTAGCAACGGTTGACGAGCAACGACGATCGATGGTGATGGAAGAGGTAACGATCCGGCGACAGTGACGATCGAAGATCGACGGCGATGGAAGAGAGAGACGAAGAACAGTGCATCAAATTTTGGCGATGGAGGTAGACGAAGAACAGTGTATTCACACACCACACTTCCCCTCCAAACTCCCGGATTTTCTTAAGTTACGGACCTCATCGATCCCGATCGAATTTCGATGATCCGAACCGTCCAATGTGTTTAAAAGGTGTTTTTTAGGGTCCTCACGAGAAATCATAAAAAAAAAAAAATACAGAGAAGGGCTTGATCCGAGCCGTTTTTCACAAAAATTGTATATGCGAGGATCCTAAAAAACACCTTTTAAACACATTGGACGGTTCGGATTATCGAAATTCGATCGGGATCAATGAGGTCCGTAGTTTAACAAGTTAAGGGGGTTTGGAGGGAAAGTGGACCGTATATATATATATATATATATATATATATATATATATATATATATATATAGGATGGCGATCCATTGAGGACTCCCTCAAACAAAATTCCGTTCGGACCTCACCTTTCCCGATCAAATTTTGACGATCCGAACCGCTCAATGTTTTTAAAATGCATTTTTAAGGGTCCACGCGGAAAATCTTCAAAAAAAAATACCCGGAAGGGCTTGATCCACACAGTTTTTGTTAAAAACGCTATATCCTTAAAAATGCATTTTAAAAACATTGAGCGGTTCGGATCGTCAAAATTTGATCCGGAAAGTCGAAAAAAGGGGAGGTCCGCACGGAATTTTGTTTGAGGACTCCCTCAATGGATCGGTTTCCTATATATATATATATATATGAGGGAAAAATAATATTTTAATAAAAGATAAGGTAACATGGGTAGGATTATTGGAGTGTTGATAGTAACAGGGTAGCTATATGTACTGTACACCAAGTTTTTTGGCCAAAATTTTGGCTTTGCTACTGGGATGCTGTAACACATGGAAGGGCATTGGGGAAGCCTAGAGATATCACTAAAAATTAAATCTGAGGGGCCAACTTATGGACTTGGTAACATGCAAAGACAAGCGACAAGACTTGTCCAAGCGAAAAGACTTGCCTGGTTTTTCTATCTTTTTGGCTGTTTAGTAGGAGAGATTCTTAATTTCGGGGTCTTGGGGTTTGCTTTTATTAGGTGGTTCTAGTTTTCTGGTTGGTTTTTTGTCTTCTTAGTTTTACGGGTTTGGCGTGGGGTTTGTTTGCCGGTGTATTCTCATCCCTTTAATCTTTCTATTCTTCAAGGATAAATAAAATAAAAATATCTTAGCAAAAAAATAAAAATAATGATGCGATCGCCACTACTACAAAAATGTATAAAGATCACGCCTCAAAAATAAGAAAGATCTCAGTTTTTGTAAAATCGTGATTAAAAAATAGGAGTTAGATTTTTTATCACGGTTAAGTACATAAACCGAGATGAAAGACAGTTTTAATCTCGGTCATCTATAAAACGTGATTGAAAATAGTAATAAAATTAAGCTTTAATCTCAGTCATTTAAAAAGTGTGATTGTAAGTAAGAGTTTTAATCGCAGTCATTTAAAAAGTGTGATTGTAAGTAAGGTGAGATAATTTCATTTTCATTTTTAATCACGTTTTATAGATGACCGAGATTAAAACTGTATTTCATCTCGGTTTATGTACTTAACCGTGATAAAAAATCTAACTCTAATTTTTTTATCACGTTTTTACAAAAACTGAAATCTTTCTTACTCCCTCCGTCCCAGTTTGTTTGTCAATTATTCCATTTTCTAATATGCCTTAAATTGCTTATATCTCTCAATCTATAATATTTTTCACTGTTTTAAAAACTTTGTATAATAGAATTAATCGTGAACTATTAAACAAGATCCATATTGCATATATTTGGAGATCGATATTAAAAGATATAAGCGATCGAAAACTAACACGATTATCAAAAAATGACAAACAAAAAGGGACGGAGGGAGTATGTTTTCTGTCTTGTTAAAGAAAGCTCAAAATGTGATGGATATTGGAGAACGGTTGAGAGTAAAATTTTATGGGGAGAAAAGTTTCAATTTGATGAAAATTATTGAGTTGGAGGATCATAAATATGCTGAGAAAGAGAAGAGGGATTTAGATGTTTTGATGAAAGGAAACTTTGTTGAATTGGAAGATGGGACATCCCTTTTAAACCCAAAAAAAAATTGTTGTCAGAAACTCATAGAATATGAACAAAAAAAATTATTTGTGTAACCAAAAATTAAATTTTCTCAAACAAGATTGGAAACTATAAGAGTATATAAAGCCTAGAAACTATAAGAGTACATAAAGCCTAGAAAATCATAGTCAATGTTCAAGAAACTAATATGGGCAAGTGAAAGACCTACAAAAACTATTATATATATTAAATAGTTCAACAATATAATGAAATGCATAATTGGTGGGGTGGATAGGTGTTACTTGTCTTGTGCAAGAGGTCAAAGGATCAAATCTAGATGGAAGCAAGGTTTGCAAGATAAGGCAATTTTTGGATGCCTATATTAGCGAGGAAATTTTTTTCATCACGGTTTTTTCCATTTTTTAATCATGGTTTTACTAAAAACTGAGATCTTTTCTCTGTAAATAATCACGGTTTTTAGGAAAAACTGAGATGTTATATTGTCAAATATCACAGTTTTTTGTTTTGTTTTAATCACAGTTTTTCATGAGTTTTTATCACGGTTTAGAAGCGTGATTGAAAGATGGAGACTTTTAATCACACTAGATAAGATCACGGTTTTTTGACCGAGATTGAAAGTAAAAGATCACACCAAAAGACCGTGATCTTTATGCCTTTTTGTAGTAGTGCGCCTTTTCTTATTGCATCATTTTATTGGAAGAATACGAACACAAGGTAGACGATCGCCTTTTCTTATTGCATAATGATGCGATGACGAAGGCGATTGGAGTCACGTCAATATACCATTGTCAGACACAACACATTGAAAAGTATTTTAGTGGCTGTGAGAAACGATTAGGTTGTCTGTTTAGTACTCCCTCCGTCCCTTTTTAAGTGAGTACTTTGGAAAACGTGTATTTTTGTGGACATTAAAAAATATACTTTCGTATAATATTTTTAATTTTTTTTGCACCAAATTAAAGTACTCAATGAGCACTTTAATTTGGTATAAAGAAAATTAAAAAATTATATAGGGAAATATGTTTGTTTTTTAGGGGTTTGAAATTGCACGTATTCCCAAGGTACGCACTTAAAAAGGGACGGAGGGAGTAATTTTTTTTCTCAGCAAAAAGAAAATTTATTAATCATTGAAAACAAATTACAACGAGTAAACGGGCCCAAGGCATAAAGAACATCACACGATCGAGGTGCAGACATCCCAACTAGATTGGCAGCCCCAAGCCTCGACAATCACGCGCGAGATGGGTCCCAACATATATTAAGAGACTTCTCATTCCATCCCCAAGCAATGTGAGACTATAATACTTAACATTTCCCTCACGTGCAGCTGTATTTAGGGTCTGTCAAGTGTGTTGTTTCTTTGTGGGTCTATCATTGTACAACCTTTTTGTTGGTCTGTTATTGTAGGGTGTGAATTGTAATTTTTATTTTTTAATGTGGGACAGAATGAGCTCCACTCTGATACCGTATGGAAACATTATATCTACTCAAAATCAATTGGCGATAAGTGATCATTCATTCCATCCCCAAGCAATGTTGGACTATCATACTTAACATCCCCACTCGTACTGCCGCATTTGATGCTTGTCACGTGTATAGCCTCTTTTTGGGTCTATCATCGTGCAACATTTTTGCTGGTCTGTCATTGTGGGATGTGAATTGTATTTTTTTTAAATGAGAGGTAGAATGAGCCTCGCTTTATATCTACTCGAAACTAATTACCAATGAGTGGAGAGATTCCAACATATATTAAGTGATCATCAATTTCATCCTCAAGCATTGTGAAACTCTAATACTTAACAGTGTGCATGTACTAAGATCATCTTTTTGAACATATTAACTAAATATATTTTGCACAAACCACATCTCATGAAATAGAAGAGACAAGGAAGAAAGTTCTACACAGAACTCAAAATTCAATTGGTCAATTGGACACACATCACTACTACAATAATAGTTAAAGATGACAGTTAAAAACTGTCATTAAACGTGAAAGATGACAGTTTTAAAACTGTCATCTATGGAGCTGACATTAAAAGTCTGAATTTTTTATGATAGTTTACAACTGTCATTGAAACATATAAGATGACTGTTTAAACCTGTCATCTTTGCAATAAGATGACAGTGTAAACCTGTCATCTTTACAATCAACGATGACTGTTTTAAACTGTCATCTTATCTATTCTCCATTCTAAAAAAAAAAAAAATTCCAATTCTAGTTCGAACACGTGGCTCTCTTGTGGCCGCCCTCGCATGACTGCCCAGTGGAGTTCACATGGCACCCTCGTGGCGCTTGTGTGGCGCCTACGTAGCACTTGTGTGGTTAGCTAATATTTGCTTGCCCCAGGACTCGAACTCAAGACCTTGACTTCCTCGTGCGCGTGCATGTTACCAACTGAGCTAGCACGCTTGTTGTTGACAAAAGACCAACAAAAATATTTATACTATATTTTCGAAAAATTTTAAGCTGAGTACTTTCTATGTCAGTTTTAGATTTAATATAAGATGGCAGCTTAAAGCTGTCATCTTATACGTTTAATGACACTTTTTGACAGTCATCTTTTATGATCAACTTCAATGTCGGTTCTAATTAAAACTGACATTAAAAGGGCTTAGTTTCAATGTCACTTTTAAGGAAAACTGACATTCAAAGGTTATCCATATGGGCTTCTGGAAGCGCCTTGTTTTAATGCTAGTTCTAAGCAAAAACTGACATTAAAGAAATAGATAATAATGTCACTTTTATTGTAAACTGTCATTTTATATCGCAAAGATGACAGTTTTTAGGATAGACTGACATCAAAACTCTACCCTCATTTTTTCGATGACAATTTTACAAAAACTGTCATTGTTTCAATTTTTGGTGTGTCATCTTTAACAATTATTGTAGTAGTGCATGCATGGCTTCTCTCTCTCAATTCTATATATATGTAAAATTCCATGTATCTAAACTACTATGTAACCAGTGAGCTGTAGCTCAGTTGGTATCTCCTGGCTCTCCCCACGTGGGAGACCAGGGATCGAGCCCCTTTGGGGGCGTTGGAGTTTCAGGGCTATGGATAGCCCCTGTACTCGTTTATGGTTGACACAACTAACACCCCGCTAACCCCCACTAACATCTCTCCTAAACTATGGCAAAAAAAAAAAACTACTATGTACAAAAACAAACTCGAATACAATTGAGATTCCTATGTTTGTATTTGTTTCTGGTGAAATTTAAATATCAACACATCAATTATTATGTAGGACCTCTTCATAGGACCACCCTCATGAAAAATCCAAGTCCCACCACTGACTTCCTGCCCTCTCAAATGGCCAAATGAAAAACAATCCTAATGAGCATTCACAAGGTTAGTAGAATACGAAACGTTCAAACAGCACTTTATAGATGCTTTAGAAATTAGAACATACCATTTTAACGTTTGCGGAATTTGGAACCAAATATACATATCATGCCATCACAGAAGAACTACTTCATGCCTATCAATGTGAAGGACATAATTAGATATCCTCCATTATTCATACATATATATATATACACTGCTAGAACACGGTGCATGGATATCATTAATAGCCCCTACAAAGTTTAACTCCCTCCGCAATAACGGCCACCGCCTCGACAACTTCTTCCTCTTAACCGCCTCCTCCTTGTCCGCCTTCGTAGCCTGGGTAGCCACCGTAGGCTCCGCCACCATAGCCACCGTAGCCTTCGTAGCTGCCACCACTAGAGTCAAGGGCGGAGCCATGCTTGGGCTGAGGTGGGCTATAGCCCAGGTGGCCTTGTAAAAAATCAAAAAAAAAAAAAAAAAAATTATGTAAAATTTAGGCCTTACAAGCTTTAGCCCACCCCAAAATTAATTCTACTCTATAAAACATCGAAAAATTCAGTAGTGTATGTTCTTGTACTTTTCTTTTGAACATTTACGTATTTATGTACAAGTTCATTGGACATTAGTTGTAAAGCTCTTCTTGGTTTATATATATAGTAGTTCACTTAATTTTGGTTAGCCCAGAGTAAATTAATGTCCTGGCTCCGCCCTGGTCCAGAGTCATCTACTCCATTAGTCTGTTCAGCTACACAAGAGTGGAAAAAATTATATGAACTCACTGAAGCAAATGATTGGGTTGAAAGCTGAAAGCCTGAAACTCGATGATGAGAATTGAGAAGGCAAGTGAGGTGGCTTGCATTGATTGGTCAGTGTTAAATGGCACAGACCAATCAATGTGAACCAATTGGTTAGGGTGTCAGTTTAGATAAACTCACTTGAAGTGGAAGTCTCTGCTAAATCCCTGGCTGTCACGTTCGAGGTAATGAGAACAACAGTGGCCAACAAAAGGCCAAGGAAAATAACTGCTTTTGGACCCATATTTCTTTCTTCAGTTGTTTGGACGAAATTGGATGAAATCAAAGTTCAATTTTGATGTCCATTTGTAGGCTCAGAGTTACTATTTCACTGGCATAGGCCAATCAATGTGATGGAGCCAGGGGTGGCTAGTACAGGCTTAGCCCCTGCTACAATTTGAAAAAACTCAATTATTACATTGAAAAAATATATATATCATCAAATTATGTAGCTTTGCACCTCCTTCACAAATATAACTCGTCCCCCTTACGTAGGCTGTGTTCGGATGCCTACTTCAGTAGGTTTTTGAAAATATTTTTGGAATTTCTTGTTCAGTACAGTTTTTGAAAACATTTTGGGTTTGAAAATGCGGGGCCCACTGGCCCAGTGTTGCAGAGAGAGAGAGAGAGATGCATTTTGGGTTTGTGGGTGAGGGGCCCACTGGCCCAGTTTTGCAGAGAGAGAGAGAGGAGGAGAACTGGGGGGCCCACGGTTGGGTTTGCTGGTCAAACTGTCTTGTACGATGGAATGGGTTTTGCAAAAGTGGGGGCCACTACTATGGCTTGTTTGAGTAGGTTTTGCAGAGTTCAACTTTCAACTCCCAAAAAATTTTTCCGAACAAGGCCGTAATAATCCTAGATCCGTGCCCGTGACGACAACACATTCTAGAGAGTGACATAACCATGATTGTGGGGGCATTATTAACCAAGAAAGACGCAAGGGGCAGACCGAAAAGTCCACAACACATTATAGAGAGTAACACAGCCATGATTGTGGGGGCATTATTACTTGTTAACCAAGAAAGACGCAAGGCTCAGACCGAAAAATCCACCACACATTATTAACCAAGAATTAAAGGCGCAACGGGCGGACTGAAATTCCATATTACGACAAATTAAAGGGCTTAAAATAGGACTGATACGATTGACGCAAAGACATCATTAATTTGATTGGAGAAACGTTAGTCACCAATCTTGGCGTATCGGGCACGACATATTGAAAAGCACTGACGTGAGAGACACGATGTGGTTGGCTGTTTAGTCACTTGCTACTACTTGCCATGGTTTGACAAAAATATTCAGTGCCTCCACAATGTTATAAGCACTCAAGAAGACCACTATAATCCGCGGCTCCGGAAATTTCGGACAACATCTTCTAGAATAATTGTATTAACCAGTTATGTATACACCAAATCTCATATGTACTAGTGTAACCGATGAGTACCCGAATCATAACCGTTTTTTTTCCCCGAAACATAACCAAAATATTCCCCGTGGGTATGGATGTGGAATGAGATGTGAGATAACCAAACGGATTCGGTTCTGTTCTAGTTTGAGTTGATAACCGAACTAAAGAGGATGTGTAACTACAAAATTACCCTTCATATGTAGAAGTTTAGCTTGTATATAGTTTCATTGCATTGAATTTCTACTTAGATGTGTATTAGTTTTGCATTTAAAATATCTAGATGCATATCGACATACTTTTTTAATTGACGGATCTGTGGCATTTCCAGTTTAACTGATTTTCATATTTGAATTTCATTCATAATTATTTCGTTAATATTTAAAGACATAAGATTTAATAATTGTTCTCAACGAATGTTAATATTTTTTAGCGAAGAAAGATTAAACAGGGACATAAATTCACTAGTATTTTCCTTGGGAAAATCATGCCCAATAAGTTTGCATAAATCTTTTTAGGCACATGCTCTTGTTTTTGGAAATATAGAGTCGATTATCATTCAAAGAGAATTCATAGCATGATATGTTAGACACAGCAGGTCAAAGTCTCTCAAGTTCCACTCCACATCAGCAAGTTGTGAAGCAAGTAGTTGGTACTTAGCTTAACCAGTGTTAGTTTGTTTGTTAGTTAGTTTCAAATGGTGGTTAACACTTACTTAATCTAGTATATTTCCCGCTTAGTTTGTACGCAGGTCTGTGCTCTAGTATATAATGTCTGTACTCTTTCGTTCTCTGTATTCAACATATTATGAGTGAAATGAAAACCTAGATTTACTTTCTCTCTCTAGAATCAGTTTCTTCCTAATGTTCATATGGTATCAGAGCATCTAGACGAAAGTCACAGAGTAAATTCGATCCTGTTGCTCACATTTCTACTTCACTGATTTCAAGAAATCACTCATGGCTTCTGAATCTGCAACAAATTCAACATCAAGTTCATCATCATCGTCTCTACCACATACGCTGTCTTTCCTGATCGCAAATTTTCAGTCGTTTGTTACGATTCGACTTGAAAGCTCCAATTACTTTGCGTGGAAAACTCAGGTAGAGAATGCACTGAAGGCTAATGATTTGTTTGATTTTGTTGAAAGTTCTGTTACTGTACCTCCATCACATGTCTTGGATGCAAGTGGAGTCAAGATTCCTAATCCAGAATTTACTAAATGGAGCACTATAGATCGTATGTTACTTTCATGCTTGATAGCAACCCTAACTCCATCTGTTTTACCACACATTGTTGGGTCAAATCACACATTTCAGTTTTGGAATAAACTTGAGGAGAAGTTTAATCTGTTGTCAAGGTCACATGTTCATGACCTAAAAAGAATGCTATATAGTCTGAATAAGACAGGATCCATAGATCAATATCTTGATTATATTAAAGGCATAGTTCAGAAATTAGCTGCCTCAGGACACTATGTTGATGATGAAGATCTGATATTTTACACACTGAATGGTTTAAGAACTGGATATGACTCCTTCAAACAAGCTATACGTACCAAGACAGAACCTATATCTTTTGGTACATTTTCGTCCATGCTTGTGGCAGAAGATTTGCATATTGAAAATGCTCAGAGCACTGTAGATCCAACTTCTATACTTATCGCTCAAACTTCTCATCCACCTGCTACCAATATTCCTATTTTCCCCTATCAAACACCTGGTGTGCAGTCCAATAGTTTTCCCCAAAATCCTACTCCAACTCCATTTCAATTTCCTTTTCCTGTTCCACCACAACATCAATTCTATCCCACTAATTCTGGGGGCAATAATCGTTTCAATAGAAACAACTTCAGGTCCAATAGAAATCAATACTCCCAAGCTCCAAAGTCTTATAATTCCCAACCAAACTCTTAGCCAAACTTTACTAGTGGTTGTCAAATTTGTGGCAAGACAAACCACTTGGCCCATTCTTGTTATCACAGACAAAACCTTGATTATAGACCTATGGGATCATCTGGCCGTCAAGGACAAGGAGGTTATTACTCTAACAATTTACATCCTGGGTACAATTCACAAAGTTATGGCAATTTCACTCCGTCTGGAGGTTCTGGGAATTTTAATCAGTCAGGAGGATATGGTAATTCTTCAAGCTCTGGTGGTTTTGGATCTAATAACACCTCAGGATATGGAAATCAGTCTAATAGTCATATTGGTTCTGGACATCAGACTGGGGGTTCAGGTCAGGGATCTACTCATGCTATGTTTGTCTATCCTGCTGATTCTATGGGATATTATGGGAATCCATCTTCTCAGGGTGATTATGCTTTGACTACTTCGTCTGGATCAAGCTATTTTTCACCTCAGACAGCTCCACCTGCATTCCCTCCTGGTTATAGTGGTCCTAGCTCCTCTCCATGGTTCTTTGATTCAGGAGCAACTTCTCATGTGACCCATGACCAATCTCAAATTCAGGTGTCCAATGGAGGACTAGGGGCTGGCTCTGTGACTGTTGGCAATGGACAGTCCATTCCTGTTACACATTCAGGTAAAGGAATTTTGGCTACACCTACTCATTGTTTTGGCTTGACTAATGTTCTTCATGTACCTCAAATCTCTCATAATCTGTTATCAGTTCATCAGTTTGCTAAAGATAATGATTGTATCATTATTTTTTATTCTTGTGGCTATGTCATTCAGGACAAAGCTACTCTCAAGATTCTGCACCAAGGCATATGTCACAAGGGACTTTACCCCCTTCTTCCTTCCTCTGATTCTGCTACTGCCTTGTTGAGCATGCCTTCCACTGCTTCTTTGTGGCACAACAGGCTTGGGCATCCTCATGCTGGTTTACTTTCTATTTTGTCCAAACAGTACAATCTTTCTATTCCTACAGTGACTCATTTAAACTGCTATTCTTGTCATAAGGCTAAGAGTCATAAGCTTCCATTTCCCACTTCCACTTCTCACACTAGTGCACCTTTTGAATTAGTGCATATGGATGTTTGGGGACCATCCCCTATTCCCTCATTCTCTGGTTTCACATACTACTTGCTATTAATTGATGATTACACCAAATACTGTTGGATTTTTCCCTTACATGCCAAGTCTGATGTTGCTTCTTGTGTTCAAGCTTTTAAATTGTTTGTGTGCAATCACTTTGCATTCACCATTAAAACTTTTAGAACTGACAATGGTGGAGAATTTCTTAGTAAATTGATGGCGTCATTCTTTGCATTGTTTGGTATTTCTCATGAAACTACGTGTCCTCACACCCCAGAGCAAAATGGGGTGGCTGAGAGGAAACATGGCCACATTGTTGAAACATCTATTACCCTCCTACAACAGGCCCAGTTACCTATTAAATTCTGGTTAGAGGCCATCACAACTTCTCTCTATCTTATCAATCGATTACCTAATTCTTCTATTAATTTTCAAGTTCCTTTTCAACTTTTGTATCACAAAGTTCCAGATTATCATATCCTTAAACCCTTTGGGTGTTGTTGCTTCCCTTGGCTAAGACCCTATGCTTCTAACAAACTTGTGGCTAGATCAACACCTTGTATTTTCCTTGGCTATTGTTCTTCTACAAATGGTTATAGATGCCTAGATCCTACTACACATAGAGTTTATATTTCAAGGCATGTTAAGTTCATTGAAACAGATTTTCCATATCCCACACTTATCAAATCTTCTACTTCTCAGATTCCACTCCCCTCTTACACTTCAGTTCCTAGTTTTAAACCTTTTCCTCTTTTGCATACTCCTTTCTGCTCTTCTTCTTCCTCTATCCCTTCTATGCCTCTTTCTTCAAGCACTGAGTCCACTTCTTCTTCTCTAGTGCCATCACCTCCTATTCCCTCTTCTCCTATTATCACCTCACCTTCCTTTACTGCTGATCCTGTTCCTGCTCCTGTTTCTCCGCCTCTCACATCTATTCATCCTATGATCACACGTTCTAAAAATGGTGTTTTTGTTCCAAAACATCCTTTAACTCTTATGGTTCATTCTCCTCCTCAAACTGAGCCTGTATCCTTTAAAGAGGCCATTCTTTTTCCTGAATGGCAGCAGGCCATGGCAGATGAGTATTCTGCCCTTGTTCAACAGGGCACTTGGTCTTTAGTTCCTCTTCCACTTCATGCTCCTGTTATTGGCTGCAAGTGGATTTTTCGTATTAAGAGGAACTCAGATGGGAGCATAGCACGTTATAAAGCTAGGCTAGTGGCTCAGGGCTTTCAACAAACAGAAGGATTAGACTATACAGAGACTTTCAGCCCTGTGGTGAAGCAGCAAACTGTGAGGCTTGTGTTGACTTTGGCTGTTAACTTAGACTGGCCAATCAAGCAGTTAGACGTTTCCAATGCCTTTCTCCATGGCACAATTCAGGAACATGTTTATCTTAGACAGCCACAGGGGTATGTAAATTCAGCCTTTCCACATCATGTCTGGAAACTTCACAAGGCATTATATGGTCTTAAACAGGCACCTAGAGCCTGGTATGAAATGTTATCCAAGAGTCTTATCAAACAAGGTTTCCATAATAGACTTGCGGATTCTTCTCTTTTTGTCTTAGCTCAAGGATCAGATCTGGTTTATGTGTTGGTTTATGTCGATGACATTCTGATTACTGGCAATAATTCTACACTTGTTGATCATATTATTAAAGGACTTGGTTCGGACTTTGCTCTCAAAGACTTGGGGTCTTTGCATTATTTCCTTGGCATTGAGGTCTTGCAGCATACTACTGGTCTCATCCTCTCCCAAACAAAATATGCTACAGATCTTTTAGTTAAAGCTGGAATGACAGATTGTAGGCCTTGTGCATCTCCATCTGCTCTTAAGACTGATAATAATTCACCCGATCCTCCATTTTCTAATCCAGAGTTTTATAGAACTCTTGTGGGTTCTCTTCAATACCTTACATTAACAAGACTTGAATTATGTTATGCTGTGAATGCCATGTGTCAGCATATGCATCGTCCTCTTGAAAGCCATTTTACTGCTGTGAAAAGGATCCTCAGGTATGTTAAGGGAACTATTGATCAGGGGTTACAGTTTGTTAAGGGTTCTTTACACCTCACTGCATACTCTGATGCTGACTGGGCTGGAGACTCTTTAGACAGGAGGTCCACTGGTGGTTATTGTATTTTCTTGGGTTCTAATCTTGTATCTTGGTCTGCAAAGAAGCAACAGACAGTGGCACGTTCTTCCACAGAGGCAGAATACAAGTCCTTAGCTAATACCACTGCAGAAGTTATATGGTTGGTTCACCTTTTGCATGACTTGCATTTTCCAGTATCTTCTTCTAATCTACCAGTTTTGTGGTGTGACAATATCTCTGCTATATCATTGGCTTCTAATCCTGTCTTCCATGCTCGCACAAAGCATGTTGAAGTAGATTTTCATTTTGTACGTGAGAAAATTATGAACAAACAGCTCCAGGTCAGATTTGTACCTTCTGGGTTTCAACTAGCAGACATCTTTACCAAGCCTTTAACTATCTCCAGATTTCAGACTTTGAAGGCCAAACTGCAGCTATGTGTTCACCCAGCTTCAGTTTGCAGGGGTGTGTTAGACACAGCAGGTCAAAGTCTCTCAAGTTCCACTCCATATCAGCAAGTTGTGAAGCAAGTAGTTGGTACTTAGCTTAACCAGTGTTAGTTTGTTTGTTAGTTAGTTTCAAATGGTGGTTAACACTTACTTAATCTAGTATATTTCCCGCTTAGTTTGTACGCTAGGTCTGTGCTCTAGTATATAATGTCTGTACTCTTTCGTTCTCTGTATTCAACATATTATGAGTGAAATGAAAACCTAGATTTACTTTCTCTCTCTAGAATCAGTTTCTTCCTAATGTTCATATGATAATGATACTCGTAGATCTTTTTCAAGTTATAATTGGTATTTGGAGTGGACTACAAGCCCCCCGGATCCGAGTATGTACATTGTTTAGGACTTGTGTATTAAGTGTTCAATTATGTATTACAGCCTTAATTTATTGCAAGAAAATTACTAATAAGAAAAGAAATAAGAGAAGAAGTTATGGACACCCAAGCATGGGTCATGAGCAGCAACCACTGCTCTCTTATCCTTCAAACTCCGACAATTTTTTCCTCTCTAGCAGCATCCTTGGCTCACAAATATATGGTTTTCCTCACCAAAATAATAGGCGATGAAATAATCCGTCGCCCACCTTCATCACCTAATGTTTCATGCGAAAGACCTTGACGATGAAAAGTCTAATTCGTTGCCAATATTTAATAAAAGGAGATGAATTTTTGTTTTCTTGCAAATTTAGCTTTTTGGCAAATAAAATATCGTCGCCAAATGTAAAATTTTTGCGACAAAATTGATTTCGCTGCTGCCAAAAGCAATCGACCAAATTAAAAAAGGAATTACACGTTTTTTCTTGCTACCACTTGAACTCGCAACTAGAGGTGTCAAGTGGGCCTTGCCGGCCCAGTACGGCACGGGCACGGCACGAAAAACTCCGGCACGGGCACGGTTTAGGCACGGTAAAAGTTGGGCACGGCACGGCACGACACGGTCTGAGGTGGCACGAGCACGGGCACGGGGCACGGAAATGGGTGGGCACGGCCCGGGCACGGCACGGTAGTTGGCCTAGCGTGGCACGGCACGGCACGGCACGGTCTTAGCGTGGCACGGCACGGCACGGCACGGTCTTAGCGTGGCACGGCACGGCACGGCACGGTCTTAGTTTGGCCCGGCACGGGCTCGGCACGGTCTTAGTCTGGCACGGCACGGGCCCGGCACGGTGTTAGTCTGGCACGGCACGGGCACGAAATGGTAGTGTGAAAGGCACGGCACGGGCACGGCACGGCACGGCACGGCACAGGCACGGGCACGGCACGGGCACGGGCACTGGCACGGGCCCGGCACGAAAACGGCACGGGCACGGTATAATAACGAAAATAATGAGGGAAAATAAAAATAAAATGAGGAAAAATAAATTTTAATTTATTTCAAAATTGAGGAAAAATAAAAAATGATTTTTTGAATAATAAAAGTGAAAATTTTGATTTTTGAATTGATAGGTGAAAAATATTTTTTTGTAATTACGCAATATATCATGGAGAGAGAGAGAGAGAGAGAGAGAGAAAGAGAGAGAGAGTTGACTTTAGAATAAGTTTTCATTAAATAAATGGACTTTAGAAAAATAAATAAATACATAATACAAAAAAAAATACATTTTTATTAAATAAATGAAGTTGTCAAATGCCATAATTATGAAAACAAAAAAGATGGAAATTAAAAATTAATTTATAAATAATAATTAGAATTTAATAAATGGACTTGCCATAATAAGAAGAAGAAAAAAATGAGGTAAAATAAAAATAAAATTTTGAATAATAGTTAGAATTTATAAATGCACTTGCCAAATAAGGGTGAAAAAAAGAGGGAAAAAAAAGGATTTTTTTGAATATATTTTAAATAAATAAATGGACTTCACAAAAATAAATAAATACATAATAAATAAATAAAAATACATTTTTATTAGGGCAATGAATTAAGTTGGTAAATGCCATAATAAAGAAAAATGAGGGAAATTAAAATTGAATTTTTGAATAACATAAATGAAAACTTAGGGGTAAAATAAAAATTAAATTTTGATAACAAACATATAAATTTTGAAAAAATATTTATAACATTAATTAAATTGAAGAAAAAATGAAAAATAAATTTTTATTAATTAGAATGAAATATTTGATTTTTGAATTGATAGGTCAAAATTGAGTTTTTATAATTACATAATATGTTAAATTATTAATATGTTATATTGTTTTGCATAAAATTTTGATTATATTATGCATTAGCCACACGATCGCAACACATTTATGACGATCCACACCGTTCACTTTATTTGTTTTGCTATTTTAATCACCCTCGCCAAATTTGAAGTCTATCGGGTATTGAAAACCCTTTCATTAGGGACGTTGATTTATTATCAACCGACAATTTGTGTCCTTCGATCAAATACGTAACGATAGTTAAATCACTTCATTTTTTGCATGGAGGATATAATCACTCCCACTTGCAATGTAGACGGTTCCGATACGGAAAAAATTTCTCTGGTGTTCGTCGAGTCATTCATTATAGGACGTTATTGCTCTTCAATGTACCAAATTTGATCCGATCAGATGGTTGCCGACATTTGATAGCCACCGTTTTCGGGGAAAATGATAGAATCGATAAGATATGAGATCGTAACGGTTTAGATCGAACATTCGATAAATCGAGTCTGCACCTGCCTTTTGATCATATACTTCGAACTAACTTGGTTATGAACTAAGATGTTATGCTCTATGGTAATGTACACTAGTCACGCGATCTCAACATAATTATGACGATCCAAACCGTTCACATTGTTTGTATTACTGTTTTAATCACTCTCGCCAATTTTGAAGTCTATCGGGTATTCAAAGCCTTTTCATCAGCACGATTAATTTATTGTAAACCAAAATTTTGTCTCATTCGATCAGGTAGTTAGTGATAATTAATTTACTTGTTTTTTTGCACAGAGGATATAATCACTCCCACTTAAAACGTAGACGGTTCCGATTCGAAGAAAAAGACTCTAAAAACCCTCGCGTAGTACAATTTTACGGCAATTTTTACCGTTGGGTGCATAGATGGGACATGTGACACATGCACCCAATCCTGTACTTAGTATAAATATACTGTTATAGGGCCATAACCCTACAACGGCTCTCTCTCTCTCTCTCTCTCTCTCTCTCTCACCACCACCGATTGATCTCCCTCTCTCCTCAGTCCACACTCCACTCACCACCACCGTCCACCGATCGATCTCCCTCTCTCCTCTGGCTCTGATCAGACTCACCACGGCACCACCACCGTACCACCACTCACCAACGAACCCCCACACCACCACCGCACCACCGGTCCACCACTCACCACTCAAACCCTAACCACCGAACCCCCACACCACCGAAACCCCACACCACCACACCACCACCGCACCACCACTCACCACTCAAACCCTAACCACCGAACCCCCACACCACCGAAACCCCACACCACCACACCACCACCGCACCACCACTCACCACTCAAACCCTAACCACCGAACCCCCACACCACCGAAACCCCACACCACCACACCACCACCGCACCACCACTCACCACTCGAACCCCACATAAATCGATTACTAAAACCCTAAATCGAAAACCCTAAATCGAAACCACAAATCAAACCCTAAATCGACTGGGCTCTTGGTTTTCTCATTTCTGGTGTTGGTTCTCTCATTTCTGGTGTTGGTCTTGTGCGTGCGGCTGGGCTCTTGGTTCTGTGCTACTGTGCTCTTGGTTCTGTGCTAGTGCTACTGTGATATCTCTCTCTCTCTCTCTCTCTCTCTCTCTCTCTCTCTCTCTCTCTGTGGTTCTGTGTTTACTACTGTGATCTCTCTCTGTGACACATATAACTGTGGTTCTGTGTTTAGTTCTGTGTTTATTGTTGTTCTGTATCTCTGTGTTTACTGTGGTTACCATTGTTCTGTATCTCTGTGTTTACTGTTGTGTTTGTTATGGCACACATTCATATAGACTTTACACATGGCCCTAATTCTGATTCTGATGAGTCACAAGACCCAGTAGCACAAATTCCTGTATTTTCACAACCACATGGACGTAGTTCCATAGGTGAAGCTGGTTCAAACACTGTTGGACTTGGACCAATAGGTTCAGGTTCGACATCTACACAACGCACTGGCACGAAAAGGGGTCGCACTTCATGGGTTTGGAAGCATGCTAAAATTGAGGAACATTATAAAACCAAAGAAGGGGTTGATATAGGAATGAGAGGTGTGTGTAATTATTGTTTAAACCATTATTCTTGCGGTAGTAATGGTGGCACGGGGCATATTGAGAGGCATCTTAGGACGAAACATAATGATGAAATTGGCACAGATGGTGGTGGTAGTAGTGGCACTGCTGTTTGTAATTTCGTATACACAAAACCTCAAATGAGACATGGATCTTAGGTGCAGAACATTGTCTTTAGTTGCTGAAAATGACATTTTAAAGCTGAAAATCACTTCCGTGAGGCGATGGTAATCGAGTGGCAGAGGGGCAATGAGTAGTGATCATAATTGGGGACACTTGCTGCAAAACTTGTTCATAATTGGCGATGGTAATCGATTGAATTGCAAGGTTGTTTTCTGTGTAATGGGAATACGTTATTTGTGGACACTTCCTGGACTACTATCTTTGATTTTCCTGTCATAAGTTCTACCCTGAAGTTGTTTTTGTTGTGTGTAGGCGACAATAGGCATTGTTAAAAAGGCAAGTAGGGCTTTCACATAGGCTGATCCTACTACTCTGTCTAGTCCAGCCGTCCAGGTAGCATAGGATTGGTTATTTACTTCTTTTATTACCTATTAAAAAGTGCTCAAGAAACCTGTATAGATTATAGTCTTTGATGCCGGACGGCCATCGTAAATGAACACAAGAAAGTAAGAGAGGTAAACAAAAGATAACCCCTTTACTCATCAATGTTTATCCTTAATTTCAAAATGTATCTAATGAAGATAATATGCCTAGCTTATGGGCTAACTATATATTCTTCATACTAGAAATAAATATCAGATTCTAGGGTGTTGGCATAGACCGAAGTTTTTTTTTTTCCCAGCGGCCCAATTAAGGGCGATGGCATAGACCCCATAACCAAGGAGTTCCTTTTTCAAGGTGGTGTGATATTGATTAATCAGCTCTTCTTTGAGAATGAAAAGGTTTCAAGAATTGTATGGCCTTGGCTTTTTTGAGCCCAACTTAGTGGCAATGATGAATATTTATGTACTAGGGCAATGATGATTTGAGCCTAGCTTAGTGGCATCGATGATTATTTATACTGTGTTGACGTTGCTATTTAGTTGTTGCACCTGTTAGCAGAACAGATTTTGTCTGTCTCTGGTATTTATATTTTTGGGCAGTGATGCTTGCCTGAGCCCAATCATGGGGATACGTTAGTGTATCTCGGCTCTGTTTGTGTCTCTGAGCTCTGTTTGTGTTTGTGTTTGTGTATCTGGGCTCTGTTTGTGAATCTGGGTTGTGGCCTCTGTTTGTGAATCTGGGCTCTGGCCTCTGTTTGTGTATCTGGCCTCTGTTTGTGAATCTGGGCAGGCGTTTGTGAATCTGAGCTTCATAGAAATATGGCCAGTGATGAAAACTGGGCAGTGATGAAAACCTGAGCCCATTTATTTCTTGTAGTAGCTGAAAACTGGGCAGTGATGAAGCCCTGAGCCCATTTATTTCTGTGCATAAATTCCTGCCGATTAGGGCACGAATCTGCTATTGTGTAGTTAGTGATCTTTGTACAATGGTTTGGTGGCCTATGTTATTTGCATGCCAATATATCTATTCCAGAATAGATTTTGTCTGCCTCTAGTATTTGTTTCTGGGCAGTGATGCTTGCCTGAGCCCAATCACGGGGATATGTTAGTGTATCTGGGCTCTGTTTATGATTGTGTATCTGCACTCTATTTCTGTGTGTGTGTGTGTGTGCGCTTTTGTTGCTGTCGTTTGAGTGGAATCGGTGCTGTGTTTACTGCCCACTCGTGCTGTATTGTGTTCCATGCCTGATTTGGGACCAGTTTGAAGTATTTGCTGTTACTCAAGAAGTACTTCATGCTGCTGTTTGTTGTCTGGATAGCAAGAATTGGACAAGGGGTTGCTGCCCAGATGCTCTTTAAACCCAGCGAATCTACTGCCCAAGTGAATTTGTTGCTCAAGTGATCTCAATTTGTGCTGATTCAAGTTGTATTGTATCCCAATTTAAGTTGGCTTTAAATATTTTGTATTAGCGTTATTCATTTTGTCTTGTGTGTTTCTTCTTCTTCTTTTTAGAAGGCTAAGAAACATAGGTTTTAATTCCCATAGCTCTGTAGCCAATTGGTGTAAGTTTTCTTTTCCATTTTCTTTTCTTTTTTCTTTTCTGTAGCCAATTGGCGTAAGTTTTCTTTTCTGATCCGGAGATTCTGTAGTGCAATTTTGTTCTATTCTTCACAAAGTTGTGTTCGTAAATATGGAGTTGAATTTCTTGTAAATTATACAAATATCTAGTCCTATTCCTACCAAAGGTACAAGTTTGTCGATCAAGTGTGCAACTTTTTTCCTCTCAAAATTTTCAATTCTGGCATGAACAATCGGTCTTTAACTGAATCGGAAAAGAAATTAATCGAGATGCACATACTAATCCGAATGTTGAACTATAAAAAAAGAAACCGACTCGTAGACAAACACATGGGTATTGTCAATACAGACACATGGAATTTGGATTCAATGCCCAACAAGAAACTGTATTAATCAATGTAAATTTAATCTCTCCTTTTTTGATCTTTTTTCTTTTCACCAAAAAAAGCATGAATGAAAAAGAAATGTAATCAAAGAGAGAATTTTTGGGTCTAACTATAATAGTAATTAACATCATTATAGATGATAAAAACACTATACTCCTTTTACATAAATGTCAATTTACTAAAAAACAAAAAGGGACAATTAACTGATATACTATTATATTACAGATTACTACTCCACAGTCCACACCATGAAAGTAAAAGAAAGGAAAAAAAAAAAAAATGGAGAGACCATTTACTTTTTAGCAAGTCTTCCTTTCAGCATCCCCAAAAATTTGGCCAATTGGATAATATGTAGTTTTGCTGATGATAGTAAATACTTAATAGGGTCCGAAAGTGCTCCCAGGTGGACCAAAATTGGGGTGGACAAGGTAAATAAATATTTATGCTTCAAAATTGGGGTGGACACGGTAAATAAATATCCATGCGCCGATACGACACGATTAAGTAAACGGGTCGGCACGGCACGGCACGACACGACACGTCTCAAACGATTAAGCGGGCCCGTTTGACACGATTAAGTAAGAGGGTCGGCACGGTCCGACACGATTTAAAAAAACGGCACGGCACGACACGATTAAGTTAATGGGCACGGCACGGCACGAGATGATTAAGTTAATGGGCACGGCACGACACGATTAAGTTCATGGGCACGGCACGACACGAGCCAGGCGATTAAGCGGGTCGGCACGGCACGACACGACACGATTAAGTTAGTCGGTCGGCACGGCACGACACGATTAAGTAAATGGGCCGGCACGGCACGACACGATTATAAAACGGCACGGCACGGCACGGCACGAATGAAGAAAAATGGCACGGCACGGCACGACTAAAAATGAGCACGGCACGATTAGGCACGGCACGACATGGCACGATTAAGTAAACGGGCACGGCACGGCACGGCACGGGCACGGTTGGCACGGAAGAAAACCGGCACGGCACGGCACGACGGGCCCGTTTGACACCTCTACTCGCAACCTTCGATTTGGATACCTAAACTACTACTCCAACCACACTGCCACTTAACGTTCCAATGATAACATTGCAAAATTTGTAACCTACAGGAGGGTGAGCCTATACAGCTTTAAATCGTTTTTTGTAAAAAAATTCTGCTACTAGGATTCTACTTCTACACTTAAATTTGAAACACGAGTGAGTCGGTTGTGTAAGGTTATCTGCTCCTCAGTCCTTCACTCCTCCCTTGTGTGCATAGTGATCTTCAAGTACGTAGAAATGATAACGAAACTTTAAAATCAGTCTCGCCACTTTTTTATTTTTTATTTTTTTTTTCCAAATCTGTCATTCGGTAAATAGAAGTTATTGGAAATTGAGGTTGAAAATTATTCCTTGCTAAATGTTTTTCTTTTTTCAAAAATTAACTTCATTGTGGACCACAATTACCTATTTATTCTAAAGATCAATAACGTTACAGGGGAGATGCAGGTGATTAAACGAGAGAGCATTGAAGGGGAGATGAACAGGCGATTTGGGTTGGAGCGGAGATTCAACTCCTTTGATGATTAGTCTTTCACCCTGTTTGTGGATAATCTTCCTTATGATGTAGACCCTAAGTGGTTCAGTAGTTTCTTCTCAAGAGATCTTTCATCCCTAACAAGGTGAGCAGGAGATCCGGATGTAGATTTGGTTTCATCTCATTTGGGAATAGAGAAGAGGCAAATTTGGCAATTGCGAAGTCTAACGGAATTTGGATCGACAATAAAAGACTTAAGAAGGCTAGTTTCTCTTTAAACCCTAACCCTCATATAACCCAGAACCCCAATCCTCAATCTCTCCAATCGAAACATTTCATCCATTCAAAACCCTCTTTCTTCAACCCCCAACCTTCCAAACCTCATTTCTTCTCCAATCCCCAACCCCAATATACCTCCAAACCCAAGTCATACGTAGAGATTCTTAATACTTCTGCTGAGAAGGGGATCACAATCAAAGTTCAACTCAAAAACCCTTGTTCATGCAGGGCAGCCTCCTTTTACGAAATTACTTGCAAGTAGAAAACACGAATAATGTTTGAGCCAGAGGTACTCTCTCTTTGAACAAACGATATTGAGTAAAAACTTGATTTTCTTAATTCATAAACAACCAAATTCTGCCAATAGGCTTACAATGATACTTATAGTGCTAAGAAACCCTAATCCGACTAGGAAACAAATAACAAAAAGATTTGACTTGCTAATCAAGCCAAAATCAAAGAAATTACGAAAATTACCAAAAATAGATATTCGGAAATAATTGGCAAAATTAAAAACTAGAAAGAAATATAAGGTTGCCAAAACAGACGGCAACAAAAACGGAATTTCCTACTAAAGTTATTAGCAAATCTATTATTTCTGAAAATGGCAAAATTGCCCGTTTGAAGGCCTAGATGACATCGAACGGCCAAAATCCATTGTTGATCACCGTCGAAATGGCGATGAGAAATGTGCGGAAGCCCATTTTGCTTTCAAACGCGGACTCTAGCCCATTTCGCCAACGTTGGACCCGCGTGACTTAATTGTGCCGCTTGGGCCATGTACAGTCCAACCGCTCAAGGAACGTGGATGCGACCCACTCTACTTCACTTGTACGCCTAAGATGATTGTGAAAGCTCTCCAGATGGAAGGTATTTCTAATATTGAAGTTAAATCCCTGGGAGGCCTTTATATTCTTCTTATTTTCATATCTAAAGATGAAAGAAACAATGCCCTCTCTAATCCCACTCTCAAAGATTGGTTTGCGTATTTCAAGCCGTGGAATGGAGAACTTGCTAGTATTTCAAGGTTTGTATGGCTGAAATGTATGGGTGTTCCTATTCAAGCGTGGAATACTTCTACCTTTAGACGTATTGGTGAATCCTGGGGTGATTTCATCAACTTAGATGAAGAAACAATGAAAGAACTTTCTTATGACATTGGTAGGATGCTTATTACCACGGAATATGAATGCTTTATTGACCAGTGGATTAACATTCTTGTCAATGGAAGAAATTACAGGGTCAGAGTTTGGGAAAAATCATGTGATGATCCGTTTGCGGTTATTTTTAAAACTCAGGTCAACACTGGGGTACAAACTGGGGCCTCAATTGATTCAGTGATTAACTCTCAGGATAAAAACAACAACATTAGTTATGGAGCTGATTTGGAAGGTGTCAAGGATCTTCATACAGCAAAGCATGTTGAGCTGGATGCCCATTCCGAAACAGTAAAGGGTGGTCAAATTGATCGGTCATCGGTCTCTAAGCATACCAATGCAAGATGGCACCCTGCCCCTGGCGCTAGCAATGGCTGAAACCATTCACAAGGAGGATTCAAATTTTTCCCATGATTTGGAATCCTTTGTTGAGGATTCTGAAGGCCCAATCATGAAAGCTTATAGTACCGAGAAGGTGAACCAGGAGTATTCGTACAAGAATATTGATAGGAATTAGGAAAACTTTATGCTTAGATGGGCCAATAGTCATTGGATTAGGTAATAGCATCCGGGCATCCCAACTCCCAAGTATCAATTTACAAGTGAATTTGAATCCTAAGGAAGCAAGGAATGCCTTAAGAAAGAGAATTCATGAAAGGTCTTTGAGTTATGAAGCTAGTGAGTTTGTTGAAAATACTCTAAATTTCGTTTCACAGGGTCCGGTTCTCAGCGAACTTCATGCTACTACTAAGGTAGGCGTAACATTGGGGATTGATTTTACGAACAAGGATGTCTTGGATATAGAAAAGATGATAATTTTGGAAAACAGATTTGCTCCCCTTCAAAAGAGCACCCCTCATTGATAAATTTTAATGATAATCTGTTAAGTCAGTAATAGAAATTTTTGGGGTTGCTGCTTCTTTGGATATTTTGAGATTTGTGTGGACTATCTATGGGTGTCTCATGAATTTTTTGGGTGTTTGGATGGGTTTAGGAAGGTGAGGATTTAATTGTATCAGATAAATTTCCATTCTCTGTGCCACGGAACGTTGGGTTTTGTATAGTTTTTGCTGATTTGATCAAAGATTAGTCTCTTTGATGCTACTATGCTGGATGTTTGGCTAAAGTTGATGATCTGCAATTGTGCTGGTTTATTTTCTGTGGTTCAAAGTGCTGCGATTGCCGATGCACATTTTTGCTGCTATCGAGTTTTGATTTTGGAAGTCATGGTTGGGATTTTGTCTTGGTGGCGCCCATTTTTAGTCTCCAATGCAGATGAATCTGGGATTATCCTTCTCCTTGCTCATCTAGTGGATTTAGAGTGATGATTCATTCGATTTAAATGCTTTTGAGGCTCCTTATGATACGGTTGCTGTTGTGGGCCTTATGGAAGTTGGTTTCTGCTGTTTTCCTAGGCTGCTTTGGAAGGAAAGTCCTTTATGCTTACTTATTTGGGAGCTGTTTTTGTTGTATTGCCCTGTTCCCTTTTGCGGCAATCCGCAGGTTTTTCTGTTTTTTTCTTGTCCCTTTGCTTTACTTCTAGTCTCTCGCTAGTTGTTTTGCCTTGCGGCCTTGCCTTATCCTTACTTTGTGCTTGGTTTGGCTTAATGAAGTAAGGTGGAGCTCGGGTGATAGCAAAAAAAGAAGTAAGGTGGAGCTCGGGTGGTGCACTATAAGAATTTAATGCGTAATAATGCATTAATGTCCTTCCGATCATGGTGTTTTCGATATCCGATGATTTTCAATTTTAGAGAAAATGATGGAGTAAATAAAACATGAATTCTTAACAATTAAGATCGACCATTATAAAAATAGATTCGGTAATGCCTTTAAGAATGTAAATGTTCAACTTACTTCATAATAAACTAAGTCTCATGTTGTAGTTGAATGTACAGTAGCCACACGATCGTGACACATTCATGACGATCCCCATCATTGATTTTATTGTGCTTAGTAATTAAATCATTCATGTAAACTTTTGGCTTGATCGGGTTTAGAAATCCCCTTTATTGAGACGCAAATTCATTAAAAAAATACTCCCTCCGTTCCAAAATAAGTGTCTGATGCTCTGTCTCTACCCATTTTGCAAATAAAAAAATTAAGTACTTTCGTGTATCGTATTTCGTTTTTTTTTTGCACAGGTGTGAAAAAATTTGAAAAACGATACGCAGAAGTACTTAATTTTTTTATTTGAAAAATTGCACGACTTTTCGTAGTGGGCACTTATTTTGGAACGGACGGAGTAATATTTTATGTCTGATCAAGTGTTTACCACATGACTGGGTACAATCATGATGATCGAGATCATTGATTTCGTAATGCTTATTGATAAAATCCTTCACGAAAAGTTATGGCTCGATCGGGTTTAGAAATCCCCTTCATCAAGACACAAATTCATTAGCTAGAATGATATTTTATTTCTGATCAAGTGTTAGCCACATGACCGGGACACAATCATGATGATCAAGATGTAAATTTACTAGAAAATAGTATTTTCTGTTATAAAATGTCTAACGACTATGTGATTAACTTAATTCCTGGTATGAATATGAATATGAATAATCTGATCCATGTTTTGTAAAAACCAAGAGAAATTCCGTAAAATGTAATATTAGTAAGAAAAAGTTAATTTTTTAAAAAAAATAAAGTTTGAAAACTAAGATAATGGCATTTATGGGTAGGAAACATTGGTTTAAGATAATGGCATTTAGAATTTTTGAAAAAAATGACAAAATCTTTTGTAGCTATATGTAATACTTTATTTATTGTGACAAAATATTTCATAGCCTTGTGTCTTTAATTAAACATTAATGCTACAAAATTTATAGTGGCAAATATATTGTGTAGTAAGATTCAAATTTTGTCATAGTTATTGTGACTAACTACTGTGTTGAAAGCAATGTCGTCACCATAACTCTTCCTTGTAATCTTGTTGCCACACATGAGATTTTGTAGCAATAACTAATTCTATTGTGACAAATAATTTTTTTGCAAGTATGTACACCTATTGTCAGCAAGTTTATTATCATCACATTAAGTAGAGTCCAAACTCTTTTGCAACAAAATAAATTGTAGTAATAAGAATAATTTGTTGTGACAAATCATTTCATCATAATATATCTAAAATGGACCTCCATTATGACAAACTTATCATGATAAAATTATTATGTGGCAATATTCAATTCCCACCGGCGGAAAACTTTTCCACCATACTTGTTACGACAAAAGTTTCCCGCCATACTTGTTGTGACAAAATATTGCAACGAAAATAATTTTGCCACAATAACTCCCCCTTATATGATTTGATGCCAGAAAAGTAAATTTGATCACAAATGAACATATTTATTTTATCGGAAGTATTTTCGTCGCAAGAAGGAAAATTTGTTGTAGTGAGTCTAGTGACATATAGGGATGGGTACCAGTCTAGTGTGCCTAAGGAACAGTCCCCCCTGTTTTCAGTTTTTCTTGATCTGTCTCGGATCCAAAAGATCGGAATTGTTCGTTTAGTATAACGGGTAAAAAAAATAATAATGTAAGCACCCAAAAAAAAAAAATAATGCCAAAAATCAATTCGATATGAACAAATTGAGTTTGTGCCACAAAAAACGAGAAGCCAGCTACATGTTATTTGAAGTACATTTTTTTTTTCCCTTCCATAAACTCAATTTCTTCATGTACAAAAGTCTCACCAAACTTGGGAGGAAATGGTGATTTCGAGGATGGTGCCTCTCTGTGTCTCTGGAATTTTAATTCCATGGTTTGGTGGTTTTCGGGTTTGTTTTCTTAATTTTTGTTTGGTCCTTTCGGGTTGTTCTTTTGGGTTTTTTTTTTTTTTTTTAGCGTTTTTGTTTGGAGGTTGTTTGGGTTGTTTTTTGCGGTTTTGCGGCTCTAGGTTTGGTGTGGTGTTCAGGTTGGTTTCTTCCCTTCCCTTGGAGTTGGTTCTCGGGTGGCTTTTGCTGGTGTGACTGAGATCCTTTTAATTTTTGTATCCTTTTCAAAAATTACTAAAATCTTTGTCGCCAATAAAAATAAAAATAAAATCTCACCAAACTGATTTATCGCAAGGATGCTCTTCTCGACGACAAAATAAAAGATCCAAATCATTTTGTCAGAGAAATACTGAAAGAGGATCGGACCTTAGGAACACTGGACAGAAACTCCATCGGTTTATATATCATCAATCACGATAGACTATCAGAGCAAAATCAGTCAAATAATACACAAAACTTTATTCAGAAAAGACACCGAAACATTCAAATAGTTCATTCTGTTTAAAACATATCTTAATAGTACATGGTTTAACACATTAATTCAACACCACACAAATTGAATATCAAACACAGACATAAGTACACACACCAGGCCCTCACAGATGACCTAGTACATGACTATCAACCAGAAGGGCAGGATTGGATATCCTCCGTTATTCATACATACATAAATACGATGCAAGGATATTGTAAATAACACGCATAAACTTCATAGCCTCCTTAATTACGGGTGGCCACCACCATGTCCATAACTGCCATGTCCATGATCGTATCCTCCGTGATGTCCGTATCCATCATGTCCATGTCTATATCCTCCGTGATGTCCGTATCCGCCGCCATGATCATACTTAGCATCATCTATCCCATTAGACTGTTCAGCTGCACAAATGATAAATATGCTCGAATAGGTTAGACGTGATTCAAAACAAAGTGTCACACTAAAATGGCAGGTATATGAGAACGGATAAACCAACATGAAAGAGAATGAAACAAAGGCAAATCCAATGATCCATGGCTTAATCAATGTATAAAAATCAATAAACTCAGTTTAGATAAAACTCACTGGAAGTGGAAGTCTCAGCCAAATCCTTAGCTTTCACCCCCGAGTTAAAGAGAAGGGCAATGGCCAGAAAAAGGCCGAGGAAAGCAATTGCTTTGGAACCCATTTTGCTCTTAGTTGATTGAATGGGATAGGATTGAATGAAATTGTAGTGCGACTTCGATGTCCATTTATAGGCTCGGGGAGATACCAGTGGTGAGAGTACAACTGTACACGTTGAGATTGTTTAACATATGAGACGATATTGTTGATTAAGTCAGTAATTTTATTTTCGTTAGGTCAGTAACTTTTGTTTTTATGCTTCTGTCTTAAGTTCACCGGGGATCTTGAACACTTTTGGAGATACTTTTCTATTCTATTTTTTTTTTCACGGTGAAAAAGAAATTTTATTAAACTAGATAAATCAGGGACTAACGTATTGAAAGGAGTACAAAGAAACGGCATCATGACGGGAGGAATACATCCCAACTAGATTGACACCTAACCATCTCAAAAATCATATGCCACTAAGTCCCCCAAAAAGAGGGAAGGTTGGCGAGTGATCAACCAGCCTCACCAAGATCACTAACTCTCTCGACATTCATATTTCGGAGATACTTTTCATGTATCATACTAACCCTCGATGGAATTCATGATCTACACCATGTCAAGCTCCCCACCATACTCTTACAGTTCATTCTGCACAAAATTCTACTTCTTTGGTCCATCGGGTCTCACAAAGGCTATCCGAATCGTCATCTCTCATTGTCCAAATGTACGTCGGACCGACTTTAATTTTGCTACTTCATCATTTATACTATTACACTAGTTTCATAAAATCTTGTGCATCGGTCTACATAAATACTCATTTCAAAAATATTTTAATTACAACAAAAAAATATTTAATAAAGTAATACAAGATGGTAGCTTGAATTGATATGCCACAAAATCCTAAGAGAGTACTGATTATTAGCTTGTTCAAATAGATCACGTATGGGCACCGTTAGATGTTTTTGAAAATCCATTGGAGATAATGAGCTAATGTAATGAAACAAAATAAGATTGACCATGGTCTCCATATAAAAATAACTACAATTGAGTTCGAACAAATTTTCCAAGATCAATCGACGTGTGCTTTAGGTGTCTAGGACACCTAACTTCTAAAATTATTTCATAAAAATGGAAGTAAAACAAATGATTTGTTATACAACTATAACTACTATATCATATCCATTGAGCTAGCGTGCTCGTTTTGCAAAAATTAAAATGATAAAAATCAACAAAACCCGCAGATATATGTTTATATCACCATCATATTAGACTCAGCCAACTTACTTACCCAAAAAAATAAAAGACTCAGTCAACTAAAATAGAAACAAGTCCAAAAGAGTTAGTAAGTTTTTCAAAAATAAATCAGTTATAAATCAACAAAACAAGTAGACATATGTATTTATATTACCATCAGATTAGACTCAGTCAACTTACTTGGGCAAAATAAGAATAAAAAATCAGTCAGCTGCAATATAAACAACTCGATCCGAAAGAGTTAGTAACTTAGAGCATCACTAGTGGTATACTCAAATATGGATACTCAAATATTGCCACGTTACATTTTGAGTATTCATTTAATGGGTTTATAAGTTTGAGTATCCACCCTTCTACAATGGTTCATTTGTGTCCATAATAAAAAAAAGTATTATTCACTCTATTTTTATTCATAAAATGGGTATAATTTTAAATTTGTTCATATATTTTTTTATAATATTATTACCATTTAAAAGATATTCACAATATGTTTAAAATGAGATCAATCTTGAACATATTTTGGTAAAGATTAAAAATTGATAATTTCAATTTTTGGGAGAAAGTGCAAAAAAATTGAGTTTTGAATTAAGTATTTGAAAAATTGAAAGAGAATGTTGTTACTTTTGATACGATGTGGTCCCCAAAATTTGGTTATTGAGGTTTGGTTATTGAGAAAGATTGGTAATTTTGAGTATCCAAATGCCAAAAGTTGAGTATTTGTAACAAATGTTGTTAACTTTGAGTATTTATCCAAATACCATTGTGAGCTTTTTTGTGTATCAAAATACTCATCTTTGAGTATTTTTGTGTTTGAGTATACCACTAGTGATGCTCTTAGCATGTTTTTCAAAAATCAAACTGAGAAACAAGTAGATATGTTTATATCACCATCAGATTAGAATCAGTAAACCTACTTAGCCAAGAAAAAGAAAAAAAGAAAAAGAAAAAGAAGAATAATCAGTCGAGTAAAACTAGAAACAAGTCCAAAAGACTAGAAATACGACTCATTGAAAAATGAGAGAAAAGAGTACAAATTGGTTCAGAACACTTATAGCTCATTTTGAATTTTATTTTTTTTGATGATTGGAAATTTGTTTTTTTTTTTACCGGCAACAAAATTTTATTGAAACTCGACAAAAGGTACATCAAGATGATGAATGGAAATTTGTTAGACTTATATCGGTTCTGTGACACCTACTCAGAGACGGACGCGTCCCGACCGGGTGACTAAAAATAAAGACGCGTCCCAAGCGTAGGACTCTCGACCGATGTAGCATAATATCCGGAAGTACCGGAGTCGAATCCATAGAGACGGACGAACGTGTGCAGGACTCAAAGATGACGAGTTCACAGTTTATCTTGGCTCTTAGGTAACCACCCCTTGTTTAATGAGATTAATTTACTAACTAAATTACCAGACCAAATTAATTGACTATGATTAAAGAGGAGTACAGCTGTGGGAACCCAGCGTCCGCAACTAACCTAACTAATGTTTACTAGGACCACAATTATTCATTTTATTGATTTTAGAATAGGAAAAAGGATCCCTAACAAATGCGCACCACCTGTCACCAGATTCCGTGCGCATTCGAATTCCGGCGATGCCTGGGTTTTGTTTGTCAGAAGAGTTTTCGTCTTCTAAAATTGCTCAAAAATTAAATTAATTCGATCCTGAGGTAAGAACATTAATCAAACTAGCCACGGAGCGCCTTCGCCCCGCAGTCGCACTCTACGAGATTACTCACTCATGACTATAATAAATTCAGCAAACATATTAAACCTAAATCTAAACATGTTTCGAACAATTGAAATAAATAAAACATGATACCACGGATTTGCGGAAAAGAGAACGGATTCGAAGAACAAGAATTCAAAGCTGGAAAACTTGAAGAACTTGAATTAAACTTGAATCTGCAATTAAAAACTCAAAAACAGCAGCCAAAAGTTAAGAAAGAAAATAAACCCTAAGTTATGAATGTCTGGATCCCTAATTTCAAGTCATCACGGTGGCGTTTTGGGTATTCGTGAGAGGAAATTCCGATTTGTTTTAGGATTTTAATTATAAATTAAAGGGGATTACTATAAATAACCTCCCTGTTTGACCGGTTGACCTTCTAATCATTCGGTAGCGCTACACCTCTTTTGGTGTAGTGCTCTCCAAGCTTCTGTTCAATTTCTGAACCCTGCTGTGCCACCTTTGAGCGCTCCATCAAATCCCTGTAGCGCTCGCGATGGGTTCCGATCACTTCCACACGAAATCAACTTCAACACTTAAGTCTCCTGAGCCTTGCATGCCCTCAAGCTCGATTACGGCCTTCAAGTCTCCGCAATCCAATCTTGGCGCTAAAACAGCCCTATTTTCCTGAAAATTAACAAAAGCACAAAAACATACCAAAGCAACGCATCAAGCGAAAAATAGGGAATAAATTAGATAACAATGTGTTAAAACTATCCTATTTAGGCACTTATATCTACAATACTGCGTGCCTATCTCACCCCCCAACTTGAAGGTTACTAGTCCCTAGCAACAAAAAGAATAAAACAAAGAAATAAAAGGATAGATCTTTTAAACCCCCGGGCGGCCCTGGTAGGACGAGTGAAGTCTCGTGAGGGTTTTCAGCAGTGATCACCCACAAAACACAAAGGACTCGAACACTTCGAATGCGACTCAACTCAATCAATAACCTCTAAAAGCACTACAATAACTGTCAAGCAAGTCAAAGGCAAGATATTTCATTCATGGATAAAGTTTAAACAAATGAAACCCGTACCAAACTTAGCACAAAAATTAATCCTCTCGCCTACGATCGGATTGCGAATTTTCAAATAGCATGCGTGAATGAAAAGCCACATAAAGAAATTTACCAATCTCGAGAACAGTTCACACACCGTTGATAGCTCAGCGTTTCTTTAAGCACACTCCTTCCTTTTCTTTCTTTGCCTTTTTTTCTCGGGCTTTCTAGTTGACTCTTTAGCGAGCTTTGGGTCGGCTATCCCCAAGCCAAACGGCCTTAGAGCACCAGGTTTTAAGAGACCCCTACGGACTTAATTGCTCAAGTCAAAAAGGCTTTATTGAGATCCAAGCTAACCACATTTAGCGTTACTTTCACAAGGTCTATCCATCTTTTGACGCGAACAACACGGTGGGAGCATACCCTGATTGTCTGGTTACTACTCAATGGACGCCCAGATAAGCATTGACAATATAGCACACATAACTCTTTTTCTTTTAGGAGTTCCACAAAAATCCCATCAAACGAGTTAACACATACCAGATTACCAATGACACATGAACCAAACTCGAGACCGGCAAATCATCAAGTGGGACAGTGTGTGTGTGTGAGCATGCTTTCAAGTGACCAAACGCTATCCAACTATAGATGATACGGGCTAACCAAGTACTTCTTCAACATCATGTTCACGAGCTTAAGTCTATCCATGAAATCATATCGAGACTCCGACTCGCACAACAACCACTATAGTACTAATTAACAGTCATCAACCAAGAATAGTTACACCCAAGCATCCAAATTCCTTTTTTTTTTTTTTTTTTAAAAAACATGTACGAAGTACACCCTCCCCCCAACTTAGAACATGCTATGTCCTCAGAGCATGAAGACAATAAGGAAATAAAGAACAAGAGAGAGAAATGGACCAACAAATGGCAGTCAACCACCATGACCCCGGCCGATGTATGGGGAGTTTGTCGACACCGTTGTGTTTCGTCATCGGAACTGCTTCCAGGATCCGCTCCCTCGGACCTAACAAGGTCCACAGCTAGTCACACAGAGCCGCGCCAAAGCTTTTCGGACTTACAACCGCCACACTTAGTGGCACCCCTGCTCGAGGCTCCTGAATGCCTCACTTACTCCGGCGAAAAGGCTTAAACTACCAAGGCTGGTGTGGTAGCATGCTCGTCCTGCAAAAGACTTAAGAACCAACTACCTACTAGACAACAAATGACATTAGTACTGCCCGCTCGTAGTAGCCGGGCCACAAGGAAAATAAAGTGAAAAAGAAATAAAAAGAATGTTTTTTTTTTTTTGAATTAATGTTAATAGAGAGAGAGAGAGAGAGAGAGAGAGAGAGAGTTTAGCCAAATGTGAATTTTGAACATTTAACATATCAACAAAAATTAGTACTATGAACACTCCACTCCACTCCAAACTCTGTGCCAAAAACTGAACTCGGCTAGACCACAAGAAAAGATACTTCGAGTAAAGCAAATGCCGAATTGTTTTAAGAAATTGAAGCGCCTCTAAGTGCTCACGTGAAACCAAATTAATTTTCGAGCTGTGGACATAATTTGCGATAGAAGGAAGATAAACAAAATCATAATCATCAACACCAAGAAAATCCATATGTTCCACTACCGTCAACCTCGACTCTTCTACCAAAACCTCATCCGCCAAGTTTGGTTTCTCAACTAATTCCTCCTCAACAAAGTCTTGGTTCCTTAAACTAAGGCTGTGTTTGGATGGGTTTTGAAAAGAAATTTTTGAGAAGAGTTTTTGAGATAGTGTTTGGTTGAGTTTTTAAAAATGAGAATAATGAGATAATGATTAGAGAGAGATAGAGAGAGAAATAAAATAATGAGATAATGAGTAGAGAGAGATTGTTTTTGAAAAGAAGGAATCTTTTTGAAAAGAACTTTTGAAAATGGGTAAAAAATGAAAGAGAACAAGGCCTAAGAGACTCACTCTCAAACCCATACTTCCTATCTTACTCGTCCATTAAGGACTGCAAATAATCAATCTCAGCGTCCCACTCCTCAGTAGTGGGAGATTTTTCGATCGGACCATCACACGGAGGGCAGTGAGCTCCTCGTTCTCTAGACTCATAGAAGCGCAAAAGGAAAACGTAGGCAGCGCGGATCAACAGTGGGAGATACATGAGAGGGGGTTCAACCTTTACATTAGATTCAAGGGGGGAATATTAATTGGGCAGTTAGCTCCGCGTTCGCTCCCAACTCAGAAGGTTCCACCAAACCCTCATCAACCCCACCCTCAATGACAAGTGAGTCAACTTCCTCTTCCCTCTCTTCCCTAACAGTAAGCTCTTCATCCCTTCCAAATTCAGAGGACTGTGGTAAGACCAAGTCAACCTCCTCAACATAGTTAACCAAACCTACTTCCTCTTCCCTAGGAGTAAACTCTTCACTCCCTCCAAACTCGGAGGAGCTTTCAGACCACGAATCAAAATCCTCCATAAAATGACGTGACTCAGTTACCGCTTCCTTTGGCAGGGAATTGGCACTATTAGAATTTAAAGCACAATATTCATTTTTCAGAATCTGGGCCAAAAGATCATAAAACTGTAAAGCCTCAGCAGGTGGTTTGTCCCAAAAACCCCCGTCACTCATCACGTCCAGATATTGTTGACTCTTTTGAGAAAGTCCTTTGTAAAAATAACAAACTAATTCAGGATACTCATAGACATGATGTGTGACGTTTTTAAGAAAACCCTTGAACCTTTCCCAACATTCACTAAAAGACTGATTCTCTCTTTCAGTAAATCTTCAAATTTCACTCTCTGCCAAACAACTCTCTAGGATAGCCATGCGGGTCTCATAGTCCCAAAAGGGTTCAGGAATTTGTGCCAATGGACTCGAAAAATTGTCTGAGTAATGCTCGTGATCCCAAGAGGACTCAAAGGTACCCGGTTGACTTGAAGGGATATTCTCGTAACCCCAAGTAGAATTTTGTATTTGTACAGATTGACTCGAAGGAATACCTACTTGGCTCTCAAAATTCCAATAGGGTTCGTTAATTTGTGCGAATTTACTCAACAGCATACTATGGTGTCGCTCTAACTCCCCAGGAGTATCAAGAAGGCCCATCAGTTTTTTTTTTGTTTTTTTTTTTTTTTTAACTTAAGACGCAAAATACTTACTACTTGACTAACTCCAGATGACTCAACCTAGAAACAAAAAGATGCTAAAAACAAAAGACACTTTTTTTTTTTTATTGACTCAGATAAAAACATAAAAATACTAACCCGACCCGACTTCTTCGAACACACGTTGCCGTCCCTGGCAACGGCGCCAAAAATGTTTGACCGACCGGGTGACTAAAAATAAAGACGCGTCCCAAGCGTAGGACTCTCGACCGATGTAGCATAATATCCGGAAGTACCGGAGTCGAATCCACAGAGACGGACGAACGTGTACAGGACTCAAAGATGACGGGTTCACAGTTTATCTTGGCTCTTAGGTAACCACCCCTTGTTTAATGAGATTAATGCTTGACCGACCGGGTGACTTAAAATAAAGACGTGTCCCAAGCGCAGGACTCTCCACCTATGTAGCACAATATCCGGAAGTACCGAAGTCGAATCCACAGAGACGGACGAACGTGTGCAGGACTCAAAGATGACGGGTTCACAGTTTATCTTGGCTCTTAGGTGGCCACCCTTTGTGCAACTCAAATGATTTACCAACTAAATGAATGAAATTAATTAACTACGGATTTAAAAGGAGAGTACAGCCGTGGGAACCCAACGTCCGCAACTAGCCTAACCAATGTTTACTCGGGCCTCAATTATTCATTTTATTGATTTTAGAATAAGAAAAAGGATCCCTAACAAATGCGCACCACTTGTCACCAGATTCCGTGCGCATTCGAATTCCGGCGATGCCTGGGTTTTGTTTGTCAGAAGAGTTTTCGTCTTCTAAAATTGCTCAAAAATTAAATTAATTTGATCCCGAGGTAAGAGCATTAATCAAACTAGCTACGGAGCGCCTTCGCCCCGCAGCCGCACTCTACGAGTTTACTCACTCATGACTCTAATAAATTCAGCAAACATATTAAACCTAGATCTAAACATGCTTCGAACAATTGAAATAAATAAAACACGATACCACGGATTTGCGGAAAAGAGAACGGATTCGAAGAACAAGAATTCAAAGCTGGAAAACTTGAAGAACTTGAATTAAACTTGAATCTGCAATTAAAAACTCAAAACACAGCAGCCAAAAGTTAAGAAAGAAAATAAACCCTAAGTTATGAATGTCTGGATCCCTAATTTCGAGTTATAACGGGGTATTTATAGTAATCCCCTTTAATTTATAATTAAAATCCTAAAACAAATAGGAATTGGACTCGCATACGACTCAAAACGCTGCTGTTTCAAAGCCAAGATAAGCTCTCGGTAGGGCTATACCAAAAATGGTGTAGCCCTCCCCCACCGTTACAAGGCAAAGTTAAGCCAGCGGTAGCGCTACACCACTTTTGGTGTAGCGCTACCTAACCCCTTATCTCCTATTTTGACCGTTGACCTCTCTGTTGACCGTTGACCTCCAAGCCGCTCGGTAGCGCTATACCTATTTTGGTGTAGCGCTCCCCAAGGCTCTGTTCACTTCGCGAGCCCTTTTGAGCCACTTTTGAGCGCTCCAGAGAAATAGGGTAGTGCTCTCGACGTCATTTCTTCGTTTCCTTGAATAATTCTCTTGAACACTTAGTCTCCACGACCTCTCATGCTCTCTAGCTCCATCTCGGTCTTCAAGTCCCTGCAATCCAATCTTAGCGCTAAAACAGCCTTATTTTCCTAAGAATTAACAAAAACACAAAAGCATACCAAAACAACGCATCAAGTGGAAAATAGGGAATAAATAAGATAAAACCGTGTTAGAACAACCCTATTAAGGCACTTATATCTACGATATTGCGTGCCTATCAATTAATTTACTAACTTAATTACCAGACTAAATTAACTGAATATGATTAAAAAGGAGTACAGCTGTGGGAACCCAGCGTCCGCAACTAGCCTAACCAATGTTTACTCGGGCCACAATTATTCATTTTATTGATTTTAGAATAGGAAAAAGGATCCCTAACAAATGCGCACCACCTGTCACCAGATTCCGTGCGCATTCGAATTCCGGCGATGCCTGGGTTTTGTTTGTTAGAAGAGTTTTCGTCTTCTAAAATTGCTCAAAAATTAAATTAATTCGATCCCGAGGTAAGAACATTAATCAAACTAGCCACGGAGCGCCTTCGCCCCACAGCAAACATATTAAACCTAGATCTAAACATGCTTCGAACAATTGAAATAAATAAAACACGAAACCACGGATTTGCGGAAAAGAGAATGGATTCGAAGAACAAGAATTCAAAGCTGGAAAACTTGAAGAACTTGAATTAAACTTGAATCTACAATTAAAAACTCAAAAACAGCAGCCAAAAGTTAAGAAAGAAAATAAACCCTAAGTTATGAATGTCTGGATCCCTAATTTCGAGTTATCATGGGGTATTTATAGTAATCCCCTTTAATTTACAATTAAAATCTTAAAACAAATCGGAATTTCATCTCACGAATACCCAAAACGCCACCGTTACAAGGCAAAGTTAAGCCCTAGGTAGCGCTACACCACTTTTGGTGTAGCGCTACCGCACCCCTTACTGCCATTTTGACCGTTGACCTCCCTGTTTGACCGGTTGACCTTCTAATCATTCGGTAGCGCTACACCTCTTTTGGTGTAGCGCTCTCCAAGCTTCTATTCAATTTCTGACCCCTGCTGTGCCACCTTTGAGCGCTCCATCAAATCCCTGTAGCGCTCGCGATGGGTTCCGATCACTTCCACACGAAATCAACTTCAACACTTAAGTCTCCTGAGCCTCGCATGCGCTCAAGCTCGATTACGGCCTTCAAGTCTCCGCAATCCAATCTTGGTGCTAAAACAGCCCTATTTTCCTGAAAATTAACAAAAGCACAAAAACATACCAAAGCAACGCATCAAGCAAAAAATAGGGAATAAATTAGATAACAACGTGTTAAAACTACCCTATTTAGGCACTTATATCTACGATACTGTGTGCCTATCAGGGTACTAAATGAGAAAGGCCTGCTAGAGAAGCCCAGGACTCGAGACAACGTGATGATGACTCAATTGGCTCACAAGGAGACGAATCTAGGACCCGCTCGGGCAGCAAGCAAGGTATAGATCACCACAGAATAGGCAAGGGAAGAGCAAAACTCTTACGCATTAAGAACCAAAGAAGTCAAGGTCAAGGACCAGAAGAGATGGTGAATAAGCAGAAGGTCTCGTGCACAGAGAGCAAGCAGTCTTTGACATAGCATGACGAATCGTGCAAGGCAAGGAAGCAATGAAAGACCTACGAATTGGTGAATTTGATGTGGGAAAAATCTTGTTAGATCAGGGAAGTTGCAGAGAAATCCTGTACGTACTACCTTACTTTAAAAAAGATGAAACCATAGAAAACAAGTTTGGAAACTCACCCCTTGATTAGACTTGGTTCTCAACCAGCCTGGCCAATGGGAAAACTGACGTTGCCCGTTTGGGCAAGGTCCGTGGAGATGAAAAACTAGTTTTTAGTGGTGGAAGTGCCATCATCATACAGAGCGATCATCGGACAAACTTGGATGCACAGAATGAAGACTATATCATAAACTTACCACCAAATGATAAAATTCTGGGGGCAAATGGCATTGAATGCATTGTGCATAAAGGGGAACTTACATGGTGTTCGTAAAAAGGATGACTATTTAATTAAATATAATTTTTTCCCAAATAGTTTTAATGTCTTGTTGATTTTTTGCGCACATTTTCTGAGTCCAAGACATATGAGATGTAGATCGCTACCTGTGGGAGTGTGAGCCTATATAGCTTTAATGTTTTTTCTTTAAAAAAAATTCTGCTACTAGGATTCTTCACTTACATTGGTAACACGAGTAAGTCGGTTGTATAAACTCATCTGCTCCTCTGTCCTTCACTCCTCCCATGTACAAATAGGTGAGGAAAAAATATGATAGTGATCGATCTTCAAGTACGTAGAAATGATTACAAAATTTTAAATTCATTAATAAAAGTTGTTCGTGCAATTTGTTATGCAACTACAATAATCTTTATATACTTCAGCCGTCAGATGAGAATCGTTTGTTTTGTATAACGCATTAAAAATAAAATATTTTCAAAAGTCAATTCGATTTGGCTTTTCTTTGAACAAATTGAGTTTGTGCAACAAAAAATGGGAAGCCAATTTGAAGTACAATTTATTTTTATTCTTTCATAAACTCGATTGCTTCATGAAGAAAATGAAGGAATCACATTTTAGCAAAATATTGAAAGAGGATTGGACCTTAACATTCAAATAGGTCATTCTAATAATATCCAAATCCAAAGTGGAAGAAAGGAATTCTCCTGTCTCTCTCTAAAAAGAATTCTCTCTCCCTTCAAAAAACAAGCTTCCTAGATTTAGGGTTTCGTACCCTCCCCCTTCTCCCTCCCCACCACCGCCCTACCTCTACCACCTGCCGCTGCCCCTTCCAAACTCCCAGCTCACCGATTGACATTCATGGTCTGTGGAGTTCTCCCTTCTCCGCCATGATGTCGACATTCATTTTTGGTAAAACCAGAGGTCGGCTGTTTGTTGTTTTGGTAAAAAACAGAGGTCCACTCTAGTATGGACATTCTATCCCCTTTCTTTTGTACAGGTTGATCTAGTCCTTTCCAATTGCTTCACGGTTGTGGTTAAGGTAATACTCAATCGTGCATTTCCATATGCCCTTTCGTAGTACTTTAACATTATAGTTTTGAAGAGTCTTTTTTAGAAAAGAAGGGTTTTAAGAACCTAATCTTCATCTTGCATGCAAGTCATGTGTCTTTTATTATTTAGCAGCGTTTGACCAATTCATGCATGTCGCTATTCGACCTTGATTTGCCCCTCCCCTGTCGAGCAACTTTCCTAGATTGGAATGGGGGCCTATTTTGGTGCTTCACGACTATGGTTGAGGTAATGCTTGTTTGTGCATTTCTGTATGCCGTTTCGTAGTACATCAATTGTTTCTTGATGACAACAATTTGTCCTTCGTCTTGCATGCATGTCACAGGTATTTCTTAAATACTCATTTTCAAAGTGTTTTCGTTTGCATGTTCACTGCTATCTCATGTTCTTTCACACACGAGCACTGGTATTTGGTTGTATGTTTTGTGTCGATCTGTTCAGTGGCTTTGAGAGTTATCTCTTGGCTCAACATTAGCTTTGCTGGAGGTTATGATGGTGTTGTGTTATGGACCACAGAACGTTTGGTTATCAGTTAGAATCAGTGGTGGGGGTGGTTATTGTTATCTGAGTTATTGGGCATTACATTGATTTCTTTAGGGGTACTTCATGGAATGTTTGCTGTAGTGGAACAATTTTGGAGTTGTGGTGCTTAATTCTCGGCGTCACATTATTGGTCTGGTTGGCCTGGCTTGCTGTCTAGAATGGTTTAATGGATTGACTACTTTGGGAGGTGATGGGGGGCAGCGGCAGCTTATTTTGTTCCATTTGAGTGCTAATAAGGTAAGGGAGATCAACACAAATGAATTGGCATTTTCCGCAACAGTGCTTTTTTATTTTCAGGGTTGCCTCTTTTTCCAGCGGTTTCTCTATAGATTTTAGAGCTCTGTAGTTGGCTCAGCCATCTAGTTCCACGACGCCTAATTGTGCTGCGGAGCTCTTGACTATAGGTGCAATAGTCACTTGGTTTGTATCGGTCAATTTCTGCATGGAAGCCTCGTCATTTGTAGAGATACCGGGACAACAGCGTCTATTGATCGCGGACACGTGATGGCGGAATTAAGCAAGCTCTGGATATATATCCTTTGTTTTGGTTTCTGTTTTATATTCTTGTTTTCTGTATGTTGTTATTGTTTTGTTGTTTTTGTATCCAGTAGTTTGTAATAGCATTTCATTTGAAATGAAATTCTCACTTTCGGCCAATAAAAAAGGAAAAAATAAAAAGGATCATTCTGTTTAAAACATATCATCATAGTAGATGGTTTAACACGAATTGAAAACAAAACACAACTCAAATTCAAAATCAAACACAGATAAGTACATCAGGCCCGCACAGATACTAGTACATGACTATCAACAGGAAGGGCGCGATCGGATATCCTCCGTTATTCAAACACACTTAAACACGGTGCTAGGATATTGTAAATAACACTTATAACCTTACTTCCCTCCTCCATTACGGGAAGCCACCATGACCTCCTCCGTAACCGTAACCGCCATGTCCATATCCGTATCCACCATGTCCGTATCCGCCGCCCTGTCCATATCCACCATAACCGCCATGTCCGTAACCACCATAATACTTGGCATCACCTGTCCCACTAGACTGTTCAGCTGCACAAATGATAAATATGCTCGAATAGTTTAGAGGTGATTAGAAACAAGTGTCACAAGAATATATACTATGACCATATTCAAGCGAAAGGCCGGGTTGAAAATTGAAAAATCAATGATGACAAGCAAGAGAATGAAACAAAGGTAAATTCATGGCTTAATGATTGTATAAAATAAATAAACTTAGTTTAGATAAAACTCACTAGAAGTGGAAGTGGAAGTCTCAGCCAAATCCCTAGCTATCACCTCAGAGTTAAAGAGAAGAACAATGGCCAGAAAAAGGCCAAGGAAAACAATTGCTTTGGAACCCATTTTGCTCTTTAGTTGATTGGATGGAATAGGATTGAATGAAATTGAAGTACAAATTCAATGTCAATTTATAGGCCCGGAGAGATACCAGGGGTGTGAGTACAACTGTACACGTTAAAATTGCTTGACGAGATAATATTTTTCACGGAAGATCCATAAAAAAGGGTTTGCACTGAGTAAATTCTCGCCGTCCATGCCGAGGTCCAACGGCTCGGATGCCGTACAGATTTTGTTTTTTAAACCCAATATGCTTTTAATGAGGAGAGAGAGAGTGCACGACATCCGAACAGTTGGGACTCGAGATGGATGGAGGGAATTTGCTCGGTGCAAACCTCTTTTTAAAGATATTCTGTAAAAAAGATTATCTCTTGTTTGACATACCATGAGGCTACGACATGGTTGATTAAGTCAGTAATTTTTTGTTTTTTGGGTTCATCAGTAACTTTTGCTTTTATGCTTGTCCCCGCCATATACGCCTGGAAACTTGTAAAGATTGGACCATGAAAATTGAATCAATAACCTCTTATATGATGATCCCTTGTGTATAAAGTTCCTCATGTAAAGCGAAAAGGGACCGATAAGTGCTCCATTTGACAATCTGAAATAATTCATTTCGGTAAATTTTCAATGTGTTTAACGACCAAGTGAGAAAGCAATTCATTGGACATGTGTATTGTCACAAGAAAAATAGACTACAATAGTTTGATTGTTTATTTCTGTTCAAAACAAATATGATTTGAAAAAGCCTTTGACGATCTCAAATAGAATTGGTGTTTTTGCATTGATGTTAAACTCATCGAGACCTACTCTATGAACAATCTGGGTTGTGAAAGATGACAGTGTTGGAACCTGTTTTGATCGTATGAAAAATGGATCATCACTGGGTCGCCCTAACCCTTAATAGAACTCATCCCCACCATACTCTTACCGTTCATACTGCACAAAATTTTACTTCTTTGGTCCATTCGGTCTCACAAAGGCTATACGATCCGTCATCTCTCATTGTCCAAATGTACGTCAGATCGACTTTAATTTTGCTATTGCATCATTTAAAATAGCAAATAATAGATGTTACAAAAATGTCAAGATACATGAAAAGTACCCTTGAAAGTGTCTAGGAAAGAGGAATGAATGGTTAAGACTGTGTCATTCATTTCCATTTTCTAGACACTTTCGCAGATACTTTTTATTTATCCTAATAACCCTCAATAAAACTCATCCCCACCACACAAAATTTTCTGGTCCATTCAGGCTCACAAAGGCTATCCAAACCGTTATCTTTCATTGTCCAAATGTACATCGGATCGACATTAATTTTGCTACTACATCATTACAATAATGTTGCAATAATACGACCATATAAAATAATAGTGGTTTCATAGAATCTTGTCCGTCGATCTACATACATACTCTTTTCAAAAAGATTTTAATTACTACAAAAAATAATTCACAAAACAATTGACGCAGCGGAATTTACGAGAGAATAGTTAGCGTACTATTCCAAACGAGATAGGTTCTCGAATCCACGAGAGTTCTTGAATCCACAAGAAAAAGAGAGAGAAAATCTCAGAAATAATATTGATTGATTAAAAGTTGAATAATGATAGAGGTTACATGCCCTTTTATAGGAAAAACTAGCAAATCCTAGCAAAACTTACCTAAAAAATAAAGTATCCCGGAAATTGGGGAAACTCCCAAAATTGGAAACAAGAAAGAAAAATAAGAAATTCTCAATTGGAAATCTAATTATTACCTAAAATAGCAAAATTACTAAATTGAAGGTCTAAACGAATGAATTTGGCCGAATTCCACTATCAGTCACGATTAGGGTGGTGAGTATTGATCGCAACGCAATTCTGCTTCAACCCACCAAGTTTGGGCTTATTCCGGACTCGTCGATAAATTGCCGAAATTGGCAATTTTCAATTAAGAGCTGTTTGGGCCTCCTAAGCTTTGATCGGTCCAACTGATCATAGAACTGGGCTGCTACTTGTTCTGCATCAACAATACAAGAAGGTAGTGTGACCAGCTATGCAATAAAACCTTAAGAGAGTACTGATTATTAGCTTGTTCAAATAGATCATGTATGGGCACCTGTTCCATATTTTTTTAAAAACATTGGAGGGTGGGCCTATTCGACTGTAAACTTCCTTCACTCCTGTGAAATAATGTAAGGAAAACAAAAAGATTGACCATGGTCTTCATGTACAAATAACTACAATTATATTTGAACACAATTTCCAACACAAGTCGACGTGCGTGCGTGTCATGCCTCTAGGACACCTGAGTTTTAAAATAATTTTAAAAAAAAATAGAAATAAGACAAATGATTTGTTATCATATCCGTTAAGCTAGCGTTGCACGTTTTGCAGAAATAAAAAAGATAAAAATCAACAAAACCCGTAGATATATGTTCCTATCACCATCATATTAGAGTCAGCCAATTTACTTACCCCCCCCAAAAAAAAATATAGAATCAGTCAACTAAAATAGAAACAAGTCCAAAAGAGTTAGTAAGTTTTTCAAAAATAAAACAGTTATAAATAAACAAAACAAGTAGATATACATATTTATATCACCATCAGATTGGAATCAGTCAAGTAACCTAGAAACAAGTCAAAAGAGATAGATACGACTCTTTGAAAAATGAGACAAAGGAGTACAATTTGGTGTAGAACTCTTCCAACTGGTGCAGATAAACCGTTGAGTAACTCTTTTTTTTTTTTAAATGTTTTCCGGATGTCACAGATCCTCAGAGCCGGCTCTGGCCTAAAACCCGTAAAGCAACCGTTTTAAGTCTCCAAATTTTGTCTAATTTTTTGGGCCCCCAATAATATAGGTCCATATAGTTACTAGGCATCAATAAAAAAATTAAGTTTAATTTGTCTAAAAAATTCGAGGGCCTAATTTAAAATAAGGCCCAAGTGAAAGGGCCCAAATGTAATCTTGAAGATATTTTGAAAAGATATGAGCTTTCTGATATTGATGGGAAGGATTATGTTCGGAATTGAAAGTCTTGAGAGAAATTTTACCAAAAGAGCTAAGAAAGCCTATTGATATGCTCAATTACTTGAAGAATAGATAGTTTGTTTTTTTGAATGTGTGGATTGCATACAGAATATTACTGTTGACTATTCCGATTTACAGTTACCTCTGGTGAAAGAGGTTTTTTAAAGTTAAAGTTGAACAAAACTTATCTTAGGTTGACGATGTCACAAGAGAGACCGAACGAATTGGCTATGTTATCTATTTTTTTTTTTATCGACAACAAGATTTTATTAAACTCGACAAAGGGTACATCGAGTAGAGCCATAACCAAGCACAAAGCAAGGGACTGACAAAGAGACCCCATCTAGCGAAATGCTAGATAGGGGAGGGAAAAAGACAAGTTTAATTATGCAAGTTTAATTATGGTGGAGAAACTTAATTATGCAAGTTTAATTAGTACTTTTACTGCTAAAAACGCGAGAAGAGTAATCTTTAAATGACAAATTTTAATGTATTGTAATGGCTATTGATTATGGGTACTTATGGTCTCAAATTATTGCATTGCCTTTCTTATGAATGTTTTTTCTTTCTCAAGTATCATTCACTATGCAAAAAAGATTGAAGGCCTATTTTTTTTTTTCCTTTAAAAAGTTCGCTTTAAGCCTCAAGAAACTCAGAGTTGGCCTTGCAGATCCTTCTATGAAAACAGATGCTTTCATTGTGTTGTTGGTTTTTTATTTGAGTCTTGAGTCTTCATATAAGAGCGTCCAAAACATAGGTTTGCTTCAACAAGCCGTTGATTCTAGTGTGCTTCATTGGAATTTTGATCAGCTGCCCCACGGAACCGATCGGTTTGGGGTGATTTTGCTGGGAACCGATCCCGATTGAAAAAATACAATGGACCGATCGGTTTGGGGTGGTTCAGTTTTTTCAGTCCGGCGTTAAAATTGAGATGGACAGCTGTGATTTGTTATTTTTTGCGGGGACAATTTCAGGAAACCGAGATAGGGGTGGTTTTCGGTCCAAATAGGGGTGGTTTCCGGCTAATTCGGTCCAAATCGGGATGATTTCAGGGTATTTCAGTTCGGTTCGGTCTGACAAAAATTCTGGGAAACTGAAACCGAACCGAGATGTATTTTGGTTTTTTCGGTTCGGTTTTCTGGTTTTTTTCCCAAACTGGACCGACCGAACACCGAACTGAATTATAGGATCCCAAAAATTCAAAGATGAGTAGTCTTTGTTTGAAACTTTCTTTAAATCGCACTGAAAACTTCAAGAAAGTTACATGCCCACAAAATCTGATGTTTGTCGGCTGAATATACATTGTGTGCGTGTGCAATAGCAAGACCAATTGACTTGTGCTGCGAGAAATATTAGGTGGTCGATAGGGACCAGTAGCTTATAATACGTATTATGCCGGGTTTATCATTAAATATTTAAATAGTCAAAACTTAGACAATTTCATGTTATCCTACAAAAATTCGAGATAATAACAAATTTGCCTCCTAGTACAGTTGATAGGGTAGGTAATGGACATATATTTTACGTTAAAAAAAATGGACATATTTTTGCTGATAATTCAAATTCCACTCCTCTTCATTTTCCACCTAAGATAAAATAGATTCACTTTGTTCTCTTCACATTTCTAAAAACTTTTCCAAAAAAGATTCTTTCCCCATCTCTCATCTCTCCAATCATTAATCACATTTATCTCTCTACTCATACCCTCTCTCCAATCATTATTCTCATTTCTCTATCTATCTCTCTCTCCAATTACTACACTTCTCTCTAATTATTACTTTTTCCAAAAACTCATCCAAACACTATCTCAAAAATATTTCTCAAAATATTCTTCTCAAAACACTCAACCAAACAAAGTGATTATAATTTTCTTATATAGAAAAAGTAGATAGTGGCCCTGATGATTGCCACCTTTTTTTGGGCACAATATTCAGTAATCAGTATAGACAAGTGAAATATAAGCCGAAATTTTCATAAATGAAAAGTGAATTATGAATCTATTTTTTTCATCTGCATTAAAAAAGAACTTAGTAATCGTTCAAAAAGATTAAATGATTGAATTTCGATCTTTTGATATGACGGTCTCTTGTATTATGAAAAATTAATGCACCGAATTTTGATTTGAGGATCATAATAAATTTTTAGGTATGTATTATGAGTAGGGCGCATTATGCATATCAGACACCAAATAATCTGACCCCCATTGTTATAGCAACAAAGATGGTATATTGGTATATTGCATTGACACACCCTGAGGTTTGATTTTTTCAGAGATAACTTCTCTAAATGAACCAAGTTGCTTATGAACTATTCGATCGAGGTTGACTTGGTAAATACATCCTTGAGTTCAATTCGGGTGGTAAAGGATCCGATCGAACTTGAGTCTCAATTTTAGGCTTGTTTAATAAATAATTTGAATATAATCCTCACAGTATTCTGTTTGACTAGACTCGTAAACTTGGAGTATGTATGTATATCTCATGAAAATGACACATATACTGTTGAATGTGTATAAATTTTTACATGTACATAATAAAAAAACAATAAACCCTTTTTGCAGCCCTACTCTCACGTACGAGAAATAACAAAAAACCCGTTTGGTTTCCATGCGTGTTTCAACAACACCCCTAATAGACAGTTTTCTTTCCAAACACTTGACAGAATGAGCCAAAATGGGTTGTACATGTAATTTCAACCTTCTGATAAAAAAATGGTATTTAACAGCTATCAACTTTGGGTGTTTCGTAATCCTAGCCTTTTAATCACTGTAAATGCATACAAATTTTTTTTGGGGGGTGTTTCGGGCTTGACCCACTGGGTATTTTGGGAGATTTGACCTAAATGGTGTTTTTATTTTCATCCAACATTTGGTTTGATTTCTCTATCTTCACCCCTAACTTGATGTACCATTTGTCAAGTTTTCTTTAATAAACTTTTTGCCTGATATCAAAAAAAAAAAAAAAAACTTTAGCTTATTTTGATTTAAAATGACTTTTTGTTTACATATTGATGGAGCTGTTTCGATTAAGAAAGGGTATTTTCTACTACTCAGAAGAACTTTTTTTTGGTAGGACAAATTTATTCTGTTTTGGTAAACAATTTCAGGATTTAGCAATTTTTATTTTATCTTTCATTATTAAAAAAAAAAGTGGATTTGTCAATCTAAGCCTTTTTTGCTAATTCCAATACCTTTTTCCTAGAACAGTTGTTGATCGGGTGTAGTAAAATAAATATTTACCAAAATGAATTAATAGTCATTTCCCATTCGTGAGGGGTGCATCTGTCAGTAAGACAAATCTCAAAGGCTTCAGCAAAATTTACCCTAACAAATACAAAAATGATTCAACTAAGCATTTATTAATGTCCAATCGGGCACATTTTTTGAGAAGATGAGATTAACAAATCGAACTCTATGTAATGAGCAACTCAAATATGCAAATAGCATTCACCTTAAGCCAATGATTTTATTTTATGGGTAATATTTTGGATAATTATTCTGGATACTTAGCATTTTCGTTGAAGATATGTCCAGTGAGGGCCTCAAGCCACAACAGATGAGCATTCCACCCATAATACAAAAGCTCCAATTAGAGTCAGGTAATATACAAGGCTGGCTCAAGGATTTTTAGTGCCCAAGACCTAATCTAAAAATTGTACCCTTGAGAGTAAACACGTAAACAATTTTTACAGTAATAATCACAATACGAGAACTTTTTTAAGAATGCAAAATACTAAGTCTCTAAATGCATATCATCTCAATAACGCATGAGTATCACTTGAATATTACTCATATCGTATTTCTAGAAGCAAAAACATCAATTAGACTTGTATAGTTTACCTCTTCCATCGAATCATTTTCAATCGATAACATGTATAAACCCATTTAATCTTTCATGCATGTGACATGGTTGATCGAAGCTAAGATTTGATCAAATGAATTTTTATTTTATTTTTGTTTTTGGCCTTGTTTTTAAATCAGATTGGACATTTTTTATTTTTTGAGATTTTTTGGATGCCCAAGACCAAGGCCTCTTGGGCCTTGGGGTTGGGAAGAGGCCTTGGTCTTGGGCGGGCTTTGTAATATGCACTCGTCATTCCTAGCACAAAGAAAATACAAGAATTGAGAAAAAACAAGTATCCTACGCGTACGTGTGATCTTTGATCTCATGCAACATGGTACCAATGTTCTACCATGGATTCCAACCGACCAGCTCAGAGGAGATTTGGGTTCAACCCGGATTTACAACCTCAAAGTTTTATAATGATACGCCGATCTCCACCAATAGCTAATCCTCCAAAGATCTCAATAAAATCTAAACAACTACGGAAAAAAAAAAAAAAAAAAAATTGATGGGAGAAATAGGGGCAAAAAACGCCCTTATTTCAAAATCTCAAACTGAAGAAAACCTCTTGGCTTCATCAGCAAACAACTCCTTCGATTTCAACCCTCGTCTTCTACCACTGCGTAGCCAAACCATCTCTTATGAGAAGGAGAGTTCGAGAACTAATTACCATGCGTGGCCTCCACATATCGGTAAAGGTTAAACCTGGAGGACGGGAAGCCAAAGGAGAGAGGAAGGCAGGGGAATCCAATGGGGCAAGGAAGGATGCAGAAACCCTAGGAGGATAGAAATGAGGCGAAAAAAAACCCTATGTAGTGGCAAAATTTAATTGGTCTCGAAGTAATTTTGGAGTTTTGTTGATATTTTTCTTTATTTTTTTTCCATTTTTTTTTTGACAAAAGCACAAGCTTATGAATGCTAAACAAAGAATACAACCTACACAAACTGTAGTACAAATACTTCCTGGGCATATGAAAACAACGTTAATATCAAATTATCAATATACACATAGTACATGTACCATTCCGCAAAGGAGAACTACAATCTTATGATAGTTCAAAGAAATAATACAATTTAACTACGCAGAGGAATCCCTATGAAATACAAGTTCTTCCCAAGCATATGGAAACAACATTAATATCAATACAAGTACCGTTCCCCATAAGAGAACTACAATTTGAACTAGCATCATGACCGGATCACCTAGACTCGTGCTTTTTATTAATATATTAATAAATACTCCAACATAACTGACATTGCACTATTATAAGCTTTTTCGATCCGGCTGTGACTTGTGAGGCTTGGCTTGATATATCAGTTTTCTTTATCCACGGGCTCACCTTCATAAGAGCAGCACCTCCTGCACCCTTCGTAACTATATATGTCCGCAGCACCCATATCGACACCGCCTTCCGCTACCGGCCCCCCAACCGCCGCCACCACATCCACCATACTTGGCACCCTCCATCCCTTTCTTTGTCTGTTACAGAGAAAAGATTCTCTCATTTGGGGACTTTTATGGAAAAATTGTGCTCCACCAAAAGTATAATTTCTGGGTTGGTTGGCTATATGGGGAAGCGTTAAAACAGCGGATCTGGTAATCTCTAGGCATTCTTTCAGATTTCAATGATTGCTGGGGCACGGATTATCGGTTCATGACGGTACTGATTCTGGTAATCTTGTTTTTGATCAGTGTCCTTCATATGCTAATATTCTAAAGGGAGTTCCTTTACGTGATTCAAAATTTGTGGTGGCTCTTTAGATATTCAAGTTGAAAATGGTACCATTCAGCCATCAGAAAACTTAAGGAGAAAGGAACTCAAATCTGAAATGTGGAGGTTGTCTAGGTTGATTGAAAGAATGTGGCTGCAGAAATCCAGGGTTCGGTGGCACCTAAAAGGAGATAGAAACACCAGATATTTCCATCTTATGGCTAAGTCTAGACAAAGCAGAAATTCTATCCCTTCTGTCATCATTAATGCTTAGATAATTGATGATCCAATTTTGGTGAAAGATGAAGTCTTTAAGCACTTCTAGAACCTGTATTCTCAAGATTGGGAGATAAGACCTTTCTTTTGTGAAAAAGGGGATCATGTCATTGATGGGGAGATTAGTTCCAATCTTATTTCCAAGTTCACTGAAGAGGAATTCTGGAATGCCATTAGAAGTTGTGATGGGAACAAAACCCCAGGTCCAGATGGCTTTAATATTGCTTGCATCAAAATGGGTTGGAGCTTTATGAAAGATGAAATCTTGAAGTTTATGGATGAGTTTCATACTAACTGCAGTCTCCCAAAAGGTTTTAACTCTTCCTTTATAACCCTGGTACCCAAAAATGATAACCCAACCAAGCTCTCTGACTTTAGGCCGATTAGCCTAATTGGATGTATGTATAAAGTGCTAGCTTGGCTGCCAAATTAAAAGTTACTCAGTAAACTGTGGTGGGGGAAGTACAATCTGCAATCACTGGAGGTAGAGAAATTCAGGATAGCATTCTTATAGCAAATGAGGAAGTGGAAGGGTGGAAAAAAAGCAAAACCAAAGGGATAATCATCAAGCTGGATCTAGAAAAAGCTTTTGATAATCTGAATTGGGTGTTTCTGTTCAAAATGCTGAAAATGTTGGGCTATCCAGATAAATGGATTGGTTGGATGCATGAATGCTTAACAATTGCTTGGGTATCAGTCCTCGTTAATGGTTTTTCCACCAAAGAATTTCAGATGCAAAAAGGAATCTGGCAAGGAGACCCTCTCTCTCCTTTTCTATTCATTATTGCAGCTGAGTCTAAACTGCATTTTCCAAGAAGTTGTTGCACAAGGTAAGATCAAAGGTTTAAGCATTAGACCTGATGCTCCTTTATTGACTCAGCTCCAATTTGCTGACGATACTCTAATTTTCTGTGAAGCTAATTTGGTTGAGGTTTCAATTGTTAAAAGTTTACTTACAGGTTTTGAGATCATGTCTGGTATTAAAATCAATTATCACAAGAATGTTGTTTGTGGGATTGGCTTGGATCAACAGCAACTAGGGGAACTTACCAAAACCATTGGCTGCAAATCACAGCCCTTTCCCATAAAATACTTGGGAATGCCCCTTGGTGTGAGCCACAGGCTTAAATCAATGTGGAAACCAGTGATTGAAAAAAAAAAATCAAGACTCTCATCATGGAAAAGGAGAGTTCTATCTTTTAGAGGCAGACTGATCACCCTTATCAAGTAAGTACTCAATAGCCTCCCAATATACTATATGTCTCTTTTCAAAATACCTGAAGGTGTGGCTAGGACAATTGAAAGTATTCAGGCCAAATTTCTATGGGGCAGTGTTGAACTAAAAAGGAAGATTCATGGTATGTTGGGAGAAAATCAAGCAAGCAAAGGAGAATGAGGGTTTAGGAGTAAGGGGCATCAGAGAAATGAACGAGGCACTACTTCTAAAGTGGTGGTGGAGATTTGGCTCTGAAAAAGAAGCTCTTTGGAGGAAAATTATTTGTGCAAAGTATGGTATGAACTCTAACTCATGGTTCCCTCATATGAACATCAAATAGAAAGCTTTCCTTGATTTGGAAAGACATTTTGCAGATTCAAAACAAAAATCCTACGGTGTTTTCCAAATTCACTGATAACATAAGAATCTTAGTGGGGGATGGTACTTTTATTTTGTTTTGGACTGATGAGTGGGTTGATGGAAATAGTTTGAGCATCATGTTCCCAAGAATTTTCAACATAATTTGCAATATAGATGAAACACTAGCTGAGGTTCTCCAAAGAAAAGAAGAGGAGTTTTCCTGAGAGTTTCAATTTAGAAGAAGCCTCTTTATTTGGGAGATGGAGGAGCTGGAAGGTATGTTGAATATGCTTTATGGCTTGCATTTAATCCCTAATTCAAACTCTGACCACTTACTTTGGAATGCTTGTAACTCTAAATCATACTCTGTCTCTTCAATGTACAAACTCTCCCTTATCCCAACATCCAATTCTTAGATCAGAGATAAGAAAGCTTTCCATTGGATTTGGCATAACGCAGCCCCGTTTAGAATTGAATGTTTCATCTGGTTGGTAAAGTTAAGAAAGTTAAAAACAGGTGATTTTCTTCTTAATATTGGGGTCATTCATCAACCCAATCAGGCCATGTGCAAATTTTGTGGAGAAGTCATTGAATCATTAGTGGAGTGGGTAAAATCTGATTACCCTACCACTAGGCATAGCACGTGCCTATAGCAGTCACCACGAGAGGATGAATGGCTCGGCACCACATAGGGAGTCCGTAAGCCCTTTGCCGAGCTGCACTGACCATGAGTAAGGTCAGAGTAATTAAGTAAACTGATATATCAGGATGCACTAGCTCGGCGTAAGGGAAAAGGACGACTCTGATATGGCCGAGCTAGGAAGGCTGCGTATATAGCTTAAATAGCGTTCTGGAATACGTAGTTCAGCTTGGCGTGGTAAAGCTGGGCCATGTACGGGTTACTCCGAGCTACGTGGAAGCACGGCACCGCCACAAATGAGGCAGTGAGACGTTCCATAATATTCTACAGCTCATAAGGAGCAATCCTGTAAAGAAAGGGATTGGTATGGGAAGTCCTAATGTGATTAGGAGTATGCCCCATATAGGGAAGAATCCTATATGGAAAGAAAGACCTCTGGTAGACAAGATCTGGCAGGATATGGAGACTCGTCCCTAATAGGAAAGTCCTATTAGGAGGAGGATTCCTAAAGTAGATAGGAAACAAAAGGCACAAGATGCCTAAACTCATAAGGCATCTACACCTATAAATACAGCACCATAACCATGACTAAAGGTACGCTGTGAAACCCTTTTCAGAGGCATTGTGATTTGAGAGTTCAAGTATGAGATACTAACTTAGGTATCGGAGGGCCTTTGCCGACGAGAGGCAAAGGTGCTCTAACCCTCTTTCTATCTTGCAGATTTAGGGTTGAATCAAGGAAGCACGTGATCCAGGGCTACGTGGATTTTATCCCCGTACAATTAGATCACACTCTTCTTCTATGCTTTCCTATTTGGAATGTTTGGTGTGAGATTTTAGACTGGTAGGGCACTTCTTGGATATCCCCTAACTCTGTAGAGTTAAAACTGCAGATTACCTCTTTAATCTTGGCATTATCCATACTGTGGAGGATTCCTTATGCAAATTCTGCTCTACTCATATTGAATCCGTGGATCACCTATTTCTGCATTGTGATCCTGTTTGGTCTGTGTGGACCAATGCTCTCTCATGGTGGGGGGTTAAATGGGTAACTCCATCCTCTGCTAAAAACCTTCTCTCTTGGTGGAAAGATTGGAAACTAAAGAAAGTCAAAAGAAAGATTTGGGAACTCATTCCAATGGCTGTCATATGGACTGTATGGAAGCAAAGGAACGACTGTGTTTTTGAGAATACAATCACAGATTGGGACTATACCACTGAACTTGTGAAGATCAGAGTTGCTTTCTGGGCAAAATCCAGTGCTGGAAATAGAGACTTCTCTGTTGATGATTTCTTGTTCAAACTTAGGAGCATCTTGGACTCTCTTTAAACAACTGTTGCTCTGTATTCTCTCCTTTGATGAGACCATTGTTGTTTTTTGTTTTCTTTCCCTGTTGGTACCTTGCCAACTCCTGGGGTTGCTTTGGGAGTTTTAGTGAGGCTTGTTCCTCCTATTTGTGTTGTCTCCCATTCTTCCCTTTTAATCTTTGTAATCTCTCATTGATTAATAAACTTTTTTTCCGTTCAAAAAAAAAAAATTCAAGCCCAATATCAACATGATCTGGAGTTGTATTCCCTTTTCAGTTCTATGGTCATTGTGGAAAGTTAGAAATGAGTTTCTATTCCCAGGAAAAACACCAGTCTGGAAAGAAGTGGTTGATCTTATCAAACTTAGAGTGGCATTATGGGTGAGATCTTCCTGTGATCATGCTGATTATTCTGTAAATTACTTCATATTCACACTAAAAAGTATCCTGGAGGCATATTAATCGCTGGGTGTGGGTGTTTGGGGTGGGGGTTCAATATGTGAGTCTTTTTTCCTTCTTTTTCTGTTCTCTTTGCTTTGTTAGGGTGTGTCTTTCCAGATTAGGGTTTGTTTGGTTATGCCTCTTTGGGTGTGTCTTTTCTAGCTCTTGGACTGGGTCTGTTGGTCTTTTTGGGTTGGGTTGGGTCAGGTGTGGGTCTTTCTTGAGTCAAGCCTATTTGGTTAGGGTCTTTTGGTTACTTGAGCCATCTGTCCCTTTTGTGTCTTGTGTCTTTTCTTGTCTTTAAGTCCAGTTTTAGTCTATTTAGTTCTTTATCTGGCTTGGCTCTAAAGATTTCCATCAGCAGTTAGCAGCCTCCTATATTTTGGATACTGTCATGAGTAGCGCATTTCTGGTTGTATGCTATTGTCATCAATAGCCTCCTATACTGGTTGTTTTTATTCGGATACTGTCATGGGTGAGATGCTCCTATTTGACTACTGACATGCATGGCATCATCATTTGCTGCCTTCCCAAAGTCATCTCAATTACATTTTCAACATCTATAGCAGCTCATCAGCTTGGAATATTTTTTGGGTACCATCATTAGCTTCATCATCTGTTGCCCTCCAAAGGTCGATCATTGGTAGCACATTCTTCATTGTATTTGAAGTTCTTTACATCAAGTCAAGGTGCCTCCATTAACTCCATTATCTGCATTAGCACCTTCAGTGGTAGTAAATTTCATCATTTGGTAGTTGATATTCTGGTGTTTTCTTTTGGAATTTTGATGACGTAATTGTTTGGTCTCCATTTTGATGGAGTTTGGTTTGATCCCTTATCAACCATCCTACTTTTGGGCTCATGTGGCATATGATTGTCGGGAGTGTTGGGTGCCAACCTAGTTGGGATGTTTCACTTTCGTTGTGATGCCGCTTTATACGAGCTATTGGGCTTGCTTTGTATTGGAACTCTGTTACTTTTATTGAATGAATAATATTCCCTTTGCCTTTCAAAAAAAAAAATATTTGTGGTGGCTAATGAATCTAGAGTTGATTGGTTGCAAACGAGTGTAGTGGGAAGATTAATCCATCACCACCATGTCAATACCCTACAAGACTTATTCATCACTAATGGTATATGGGAAGCCCAGATTCGTTCTCTTGGAGGCCGTAACATCCTCATTTCTTTTGATGCTGATGATTCATTGAAGGAGTTCATGCAAGATAATAATCAGCTCTTGCCTCTATGGTTTTTTTCCATTGAAAGATGGCACATCAGAGGATCAAGCCTTCTAGAAGTACATGGATTTCTTGTTACGAAGTCCCTTTTAATGCTTGGAATTCCGAAACCTTCATGAGCATTGGAAAGTTGTGGGGAGAGGTGGTTAAACTAGATGAGTTGAATGCTCAATCAATTGCTTTTGACAAAGGCAGTATGTTCATCGCTACCGACTTTTTGGAATGCATTAATGAAATGGTTCAAGTTAAGATTAAGGGTACTGATACATATCCTGTTAAAGTCATTGAAGACCCAATGGCTGAAATGCCATGGGAAAATTGGGTTTTTACATCAATAAAATTACGGAATGAAAAGAAGCGGAAGAAATCAGTTACAGTCTTGGAGGTGGTTTTTGATGATGAGAGCTTGGACAACAAGGAGGCAACTGTTGAAGAAGATGGTGATGACATTTCTCAAACCTATGTGGATCCTAACTGGATTACTTCTCTTTTTGAAGCTACAAGTGCGTCCAATAACTTTCATCAAGTTGTTAAAGATTCTTTAGAGGATAATGATGTGGGTAATTTGGTTGATGTGAGAGATCCAAATTCTACAATCACGCTTGTTGCGGACTCCGAGCTTTCTATTTCTTTTGATGAGGAGGTAGTGAATTTTGATCATGGCTTTTGGAATCTCTCCGAAGTGGGATTTTTAATGAGAAAGATGTCGAAGGTATCCAGTTAGATGTGGATCTCAATCCATCTAATGCGGTGGAAGATATTAGGAAAGGAAAATTGAAACAAAAAAGGATTGAAAAAAGGTTGGGATTTCCCAAAGCTAAGAAGAAAGGTCGTCAAAAACAGAAAAAATGTGTTGTGTTCAGATCTGCTATAGCTGCTGCTGCATTATCTGTTTCTTTTGATAGCAATAACAGGATTCAACTTAATACGACTCAGGTTTCTCGGTCAATAAGCAAGATCTTGGATGAAGGTTATTTGGGGGATGATGATGAGATCATAAGTGGGTTTAGGGGAGTATTCTTTGTGGATCTTCTCTTTTTTCATCTTAAGGCCTTGTTCTTGGATCCTTTTAATTTTTGTAATTTGTTTTCAAAGGTTAATAAAAAATTTTGTTGTTCAAAAAAAAAAAAAGATTTCAACAAATGCTTGTTTAAATTTTGTGGCGAGGCTCGAGAATCTGAAATTATATATTTGTTCATTGCAAGTCGGTTATGGCTGTATGGTGTGAAAATTCTCAGCTGGTGGGGTATTAAGTGGGTAGTTCCTTCGTCCATCAAGAGCCTGTTTTTATGGTGGCAAGGTTGGAAGTTCAAGAGGAGCAAAAAGGCACTTTGGGAGTTATCTAGCTTGGCCGTGATTTGGAGTGTGTGGAAAGTAAGGAACGATCTCATCTTTCAAGGTGTTCAACCTAATTGGGTAGTTGTAGGAGAAATGATTAAATATAGAATCGCGCAATGGATTTATGCTTTTCAAGGGCCAAGGGATTTCTCCTGCAATGATATCATTTTCAGGTTTCCCGCACCGATTCAATCCTTACAGTAGAAGCTTTGCAAGTTGTTATGCATAGTTTAGGTTCAGTTTGAGGTTGTTGTTGTGTTGAATTCTTTTCAGCTCTTTTGTTATTTTCCGCTGGCTTTGTTTCAGTGGTTGCCTGTGACTTGTTTAGGTTTGCTTGATGGTGGGTCTTGTTGACTCCTATCTCTTTCCTTTCTGCCTTGGGTATTTTTTTTGTACTTGTTTCTTCTCTCTTGATCAATATACTTCTTTCTTTGCTGATAAAAAAAAACTGCAAATATGATATGCATGCTTTAACTAACTACTCATAATCAACATTATGAATGTAAAGGCACTTTGGAGATCTAGCAGCAGTGTTAAGCAGCACTTATTCAAGTTATCGAATGCAATAGAAAGTTGTAGTAGTGGTATTGTGTTCGCTATATATTCATGCATGCCTTTGCCAAATTAAGGTATAGAGTAAATTCAAACATAAGTAGGCTTACTAGTTTCTTTGAAAGTAGAAGTCTCAACCAAATCCTTGGCTGTCACCTCCGAAGTAATGACAAGAATACTAGCCAACAGAAGGCCCAGAAGAACAAATGTTTTGGAACCTATTTCGCTTTTTCTATACTTGATTGGATGGAATGAAATTGTAGAACAATATGGATACACTACAAGAGAAAACACATTTGGCGACCAAATTTGGCGACCAAATCAATTTTTGTCGCTGATTGTAGCACCTTCAGCGACCAAATTTTGTTTGTCGCCATATGCAATACTTTGGGCGACCAACCAACATTTGTCGCCTATGCAATGCCTTTGGCAACCAAATAAATTTTGGTCGCCGTATGCAATGCCTTTGGCGACCAAATTTTTTTTTGTCGCCTATGCGATGCCTTTGGCGACCAAATTTTTTTTTGTCGCCTATGCAATGCCTTTGGCGACCAAACATCGGCTTTGGTCGTGGAGACATATGGCGACCAAAAATTTTAGTCGCCGATGGTATATTTCGATAAAATTAAATAATATAATAAAATAAAATAAAATACTTTTCAAAAAAATATATATTATAAAATATAGTGCAATACATAATTTATGATAAATAATGTTATACATTTGGTAATGTAAAAAGGAATATACGAAAAGATAATACATATATATTGTTTCTAACAAATGGAACATAAATGCATAGGTAGCCCAGTGGTTAGGTGTTGGGTAAAGAAGTGGGAGGTCGTGAGTTCAATTCCTGGCAGGCGCATGTGGCACATTAATTTTTTTTTTTCGTATGAACTTTAGGCGACAAAATATTGGTCGCCGTATGGCTCCCCTTTGGCGACAAACGGTTTTGGTCGCCGTATGGCTCCCCTTTGGCGACAAAATTTTTTGGTCCCCGTACGGCCCCCCTTTGGCAACCAACCTGATTTTTAGTCGGCATATACATTCCCAGACGAGCTTTCGGCGACAAACTGGGCGACTAAAATATTGGTTGCCAAAGTATTAGGGCGACTAAAAACAACCCTTTGACGACAAATTTTTTGGTCGCGGAAAGCGATTTCTCTTGTAGTGATATCTATTTATAGGCTCAAAATAGATTTCAGTAGATATGTAAGTGCTACAAGATTTGCATCTCGGCCAAATATTTATTAGAATATACTCATCCTTAGTGGCTCTTGCTAACCCGTCCCTTGGTGAAATGGACATTGAAAATATTTTTTTTGAACAGAATTTTTTTTTGTTATCCTTTGAAAACGAATTACAAAGATTAAAAGGATCCAAGCAACGAGGCATCAAGACGGAGAAAAGGTGCACACACAATACTCCCCTAACACCAAAAGACACATGGCATTAGGAACCAAAAGGAAAAACACAACCTGATGCGCAAGAAGCCAATCAAAACCCCACAACAAGAAAACATGCCGAAATAAATAAATAAATAAAATAAACCAACTCTTCATACAAAACCCAACCAAAACGTCCAAACAAACACCACTATCGACAATATTAGCTTACAACAGAAAAGCTGCTTATGATCTCATCATCTTCCCCCAAAAAAACTTCATCCAAGATCTTGTTTATTGACCGAGAAGCCTGAGCCGCATCTAGATAAATCATGTTAATGCCATTAGAAGAAACAGATAATGCAGCAACAACTATAGCAGATCAAAACACTTATTTTTTCGACAACCTTTCTTCTTAGATTTAGGAAAACCCAACTTTTTTCAATCCTTTTCTGCTTCCATTTTCCTTTCCCAATATCTTTTACAACATCAGTTAGATTGAGATTCACAACTAACTGGCTACCCTCAACATCTTTCTCATTAAAAAATTTCACTTCCGAAAGGTTCCAAAAGGCTTGATCAAATTCCACTACCTCTTTAATCCTTGTTAGTAATAGCTAAAATGGCATCCTCTACTTCGAATGAATTAGAAAACTCGAAGTCTGCAACAGGCCCATCTAAAGAATCTGGTTGTCTCACATCATTGATATTACCCATATCATTAGCCATCGAGCAATCCACTTCCTCCCTTGTTTCACCCACTATTGAAGCACTAAGGGAAGGTGAAACAAAGGCTCTACACCCAACCGAATTCTCCTGCCTCAAAATTGTTACAACTTGATGAAAAGTATTAGACATACTCACATCCTCCATAGGGCAAACATCCGACAACAATCTTTGATCTGTCTCCCTAAGCCATCCTCCAAATCCATTTCATTTTGTAGACTTTCCAATGAAGCAACCACATTATCCTCATTTGACTTATATGTTTCCATAAGAGCTTTATCCATGGAAATGAAGGAATTGTAAGGTTGCAAACTATCCTCCTCCTCAACTTCGACACAATACTTCGAATCCCCAACCATAATTTGTATTCTAATGTTGATCTTAACTACTGATTAGTAACAATCAATATTCTTCCTTGTGCAAAGGATTTACACTTCAGTGTTTGGTCATTTGTAGACATAAATGCCCCCCACAATTCACCTATAGCTTTGAAAGTATCAGATGGGCACCAAGCCTTCAAAGGCAAACCAGAGCATTACAGCTAGGAGAATCTTTCCCACTACAACAATTTTCCCCATTGCCGACTAAAATTTTAGTCGGAAAATGTCGTAATTTAGTTGGCAATAGTAATTTCTGACCAAAAATTTAGTCGGCCCGTTTGGTCGACGGAATGAGGCCGGAGATTGTAATTTCCGACCAAAACAAGTTTGGTCGGAAAAAGTTTTGTTTTTACCGACTAAATATTTAGTCGGTGAAATATTTATTTTTCTCCAACTAAATATTTGGTCGGTGAATATTTAATATTTCTCCGACTAAATATTTGGTCAGAAAAAGTTTTGTTTTTACCGACTAAATATTTAGTCGGTGAATAGTTAATATTTCTCCGACTAAATATTTGGTCGGTGAAATATTTATTTTTCTCACACTAAATATTTGGTCGGTGAATATTTAATATTTTCCGACTAAATATTTGGTCGGAAAAAGTTTTGTTTTTACCGACTAAATATTTAGTCGGTGAAATATTTATTTTTCTCCGACTAAATATTTGGTCGGTGAAATAATTTTTTATTTGCGACTAAAATATTTTCATATTCCACCTGCTTGCACAGTTTCAAATACTTATATCTTATAATCCAACCGATAGCAAAATAAAACTGCGAAGAAGCAAAATATCATACAAACCGAATATCCAACAAGTCAACATTCATCGTATCCAACTTCATAAAATTCATTCTCCAACAATTATAACCCTTCAAATTTACAAGTATTACCGAAGGTACAAAACAACAACACATGGTGTCGAATGACAAAAAGAACTCAAAACATGCTGGTTAACTACCAAAAAGCCTTCAACACCATCTTCGTTAACTGCCAAAAAGTAACTCCACCTCGTTACTTACCTGGACAAAATCGCCAAAAAAAATGCAATTACTTGACATGTTATCAAGCACGTAACTCAAAATTAATACAAATACTGTGGTGATGAGTAATATAGAGTAGTAGCAACATAGTAAGCAGTGAAAACATCAATTTATAGCAGCAACAAGATAAAAGATCCAGTAGAGCACCTCCAGATACTACCATGAGCAGTAGCAATTAGGCAAAAAAGGCAACAACAGGACAAAGACAGAAAACTGAACTAGGACAGTCCAACTAAAGGCTCAAAACCAAAAAGAGACTAAAGAAGAATCACTAGTGCACGAGGTGTATAGCTTCAGTGAAGGAGTGCTTTAGGTTTGTTTAAGTTTGTTCTTAGCTAATTAGAATAGCTTGAGTATATGAAGGAGAAAATCATTCTGTTTTAAGTGAAATAATTACTGGGTTACTAGATTTGTTCTATGATAGATGCCACGTATGTCTGCTTGACCTTATGTTCTCAATTACAATGTTGTATTGTCTAAATACTTGATGCAGAACAAGTCGCAGCCCAATTCTACGATCAATTGGACCGGTCAAAGCCTAAGAGGTCCAAACAGCTTTTAATTGAAAATTGCCAATTTCGGCAATTTATCGACGAGCCCGGAATAGGCCCAAACTTGGTGGGCTGAAGCAGAATGGCGCTACGATCAAGATTCACCACCCTAATCGTGGCTGATGGTGGATTTCGGCCAAATTCATTCGTTTAGGCCTTCAATTTAGTAATTTTGCTATTTTAGGTAATAATTAGATTTCGAATTACTCTTAGCGTGTAATTCCGTTTACGTTGTTTCCAATTGGGAATATCTTATTTTTCTTTCTAGTTTTCAATTTTGGAAGTTTCCCTAATTTTCGGGATACTTTATTTTTAGGAAAGTTTTGCTAGGGTTTGCTAGTTTTCCCTATAAAAGGGCATGTAACCTCTATTATTATTCAGCTTTTAATCAAATATAATTCAGAGTTATCTCTCTTTCTTCTTGTGGATTCAAGAACCTCGTGGATTCGAGACCTATTTTCGTTTGAACTAGTACGCAACTAGTTTCTCGTGAATTCCGCTGCGTCAAGAGAGCGGAGTTCACGAGAGAATAGTTAGCGTACTATTCCAAACAAGATAGGTTCTCGAATCCACGAGATGTTCTTGAATCCACAAGAAAAAGAGAAAAACTCTATAAATTTTATTGATAATTGAATAAAAGCTAAATATGCCCATAGGCTACATCCTTATTTATACTAGTAGAAGTCCTAATTAAAAGGAAATTACTTAGAGTGGCGACCAAGCAAAGTATTACTTGGAAACCTAGACTATAAGAAATGGAAATAAAATCAAATCTTACCAAAACTAAATTAAAACTGTGCAAAACAGGCAGCACAAATAAAATCTCCTAATACTAATCGTAAATAAAAATTATTACCTAAATAATGATTCCATAAATAATAGGGGTGTATATCTTGTCCTACATCATTCTCTTTTTCTTCAAAAGAATTAGACCTCGAGTTCTCGTTAGGAATCTGCCATCTTCCATGCCAAATAAATAGATACTTGGAATACTTCAGTCGCTTGATTTTCTTCCAAAAGAGTTTCATACCAAAAATTACTTGCAATGATATCTTCTCAGCATGCTTCAATTGATTGATAAGATCCATCATATGAATATTAAGAATCCAATCATACTGTTGCACTCCAAGAAAATCAACATAGTTAACTTGACTTTGCGAATTCTCTTGATTTTGTACCAGTTTGGCATTGGCTGACACCTCAATGATTGAGCCATTTAGAAAGGTCGGCTTGACCATACAACCATCACATAAGGTGGCAACATCAATCACCTTTTGAGAAAATTTGTCTTGATCCTCAACAACTTGATTACCAACGACAATAACAATTTTCTGCTTCTCCCTTAGAGTTTCATCCTCCTTCGGACTCGTACAATACTGTGGTAAATTGGGCAAAATTGAACCAGTCACCAAATCAATTTGATGTTGAATATCCATCATTGGAGGGAGCTCGTTAGGCACATCATCAGTAACTAGCTCGTCAAACTCCTCCAACAACGGTTGTATCTCAGTAGGCACTAAAATCACAGCCTTGTTTATTTGTTCAAACTCCTTAAAATCTGTCGCAAACTCAGTTTTTGAACTAGCATCAGTTAGAAACGATGATTGCTCTATTTTAGGTTTAACAGACACCCTTTGGCTAGAAGGAATCATAACAATCTTACGACCCTCCCAAATGAAAGAGTAGGTGTTGTCACGACCCCTATATACCACATCAACATCAAACTGCCAGGGCCTACCTAACAATACATGACTAGCATCCATCTCGATAACATCACATATAACATCAGCCTTATAAAATTTTCCAATTGAAAGAGAAATTTTACAGACTTCAGTTACCTTTGCTATAGAGCCTTTCTTTATCCATCCAATGCTGTAAGGTAAAGGATGGGGTTCTGTTGGCAACTTTAGATGGTCCACCAACCTCCTCGCCACAAAATTTTCACAACTTCCATTGTCCACAATTAGATCACACACTTTCTTGTTGATCGAACAACTTGATCGAAAGACGTCGTGCCACTGGTTGTTATCCTCCAACTTTGGTGCAAATAGAAGCCTTTGCACCACACAATTTACTCGCTCCCCTTTTTCTTCTAGTTCCTCTTCAATTGCAAGTTTTGATTTTTCTTCGTTATCCACACAATTAGCTGGGCGTCTCCCAACTATAATCTGGTTACCGGGCTGGCGTTGGGCAAATCCCACCGCACGTTCCCGAACCTGGTTAAGAGGACGGCGTTGGGCAACTCCCTCCGTGCGATTCTCTACAACCCTCCCTGGTCTTTGGTCGAGGTGAAAAGTCAGTAGCCGTAGCGATTCACGAATTTCCGTCATCATACTTGTCTGTTGTTCTTCTACCATCTTCCTCGGATCAACAAACCTTTGAGCAACGTCAAAGGGTGTGTCATCTACTTTGTTCGTGACATTGAGCCAGGAAAAACCCGCTCTGATACCACTTGACGCAGCGGAATTCACGAGAAACTAGTTGCGTACTAGTTCAAACGAAAATAGGTCTCGAATCCACGAGGTTCTTGAATCCACAAGAAGAAAGAGAGATAACTCTGAATTATATTTGATTAAAAGTTGAATAATAATAGAGGTTACATGCCCTTTTATAGGGAAAACTAGCAAACCCTAGCAAAACTTACCTAAAAATAAAGTATCCCGAAAATTGGGGAAACTCCCAAAATTGAAAACTAGAAAGAAAAATAAGTTATTCCCAATTGGAAACAAAGTAAACGGAATTACACGCTAAGAGTAATTTGAAATCTAATTATTACCTAAAATAGCAAAATTACTAATAGCGCCATTCTGCTTCAGCCCACCAAGTTTGGGCCTATTCCGGGCTCGTCGATAAATTGCCGAAATTGGCAATTTTCAATTAAAAGTTGTTTGGACCTCTTAGGCTTTGACCGGTCCAATTGATCGTAGAATTGGGCCGCGACTTGTTCTGCATCAATACTCCAAGCAAACTGTCCAAAAGAATTAACCATTAAACTAATTATAGCTTAACACAACCGGATTAAAGGGAACAAATCAGATGACTAGTCTAACACCACGCAAGTGACAAGATTATGCTTCTCCCATGCATAAGTGGCTCTAGATCCACCACTAAAAATTTCATCTTAAGTTGCTAGCCATTTAGGAGCTTTATCTTGCTAGGGCCATTTGTTCATTTCTTTAGAACTATTTCACATACTTCTAAAAGGGAAACTGAACGAGTCCAAGAACTCTACGCATTTCCTGTCCACAATTACTGCAATCGCATGACAATAAAACTACTTTTTTTTATCAGCGATATGTCAATATGGAAATGAAAACAACAAACGTTTTGTTTCCTCAGACTAGGGCAGGCATCAAGCAAACATATTAGAACTTAGTACTATGAGTTTATTGTGGGACCTACATCAATGGTTGATTAGCTATGATGTGGACACGTGTATTGTGATTGAGCTGATCTAGTTATCACCACCACCACTGTACAAAAACTCTCAGAGCTTTTCTCCAGTGTGGATCGCAGGAGTCAGGAGCCCCATGCACCTAACCCATACCACTATGACGTGGGCAATGATGATAGATGGTCCATAACTACACGACACTGTTTTGAGAATTAGTACTAGTAGTAACAGTCTTCGTACTTATAAAACGACGTCGCTGGTCACTGCGGGAAAAAGAAGTACTAACGAGATACAAACCGACAAGAAACAGAGTTTAGGGCAATTTCTTGAGAGAAACGGAAGCATTGGAGGGCATAAACAGCAATGTTAATCATAGCCTCCTTTTGTCCTATGACTCTCTTGCAAGCATTCTTCATCAAAATCTAAGAGGAGAATATCATGAACCTTGCTTTCAATGAACAACACAAGCATGAATATTGCAGCAGTCTATGCTATTAATGAAGACTTCCTCAGTTTTTGACAATATTTATTTTCTGAAATGAATCAGCTAGAAGCATTGAAAAAGCAAAAAGAAAACAATTGAATGTTAGCATTGAGCTCTTAGGCTCTCAGCTCTTGAAGAAATTCATTCTTCGTCCAAATTAAAGATGCCACAGGGAATTACAGAGGCCGCAAAGAACAAGTGGAACTGTGGGAGCAAGTAGAAAGGCAATATTGCCACAGTGCAGACCTAATATATAACTACAAAGATCTGACTGGTGAAGTAAGAATTAAAGCCGAATTTCAGAGGAAAGGTATTAGAAACTAGTGACCAAAAGAAACGAGGAAAGGTATACATAGTCAATCAGGTCTGTAATTTAGAAGTTAGGATTTTAGAATAAGATTGGGAGCTTATGAAGTGAAACTTACTGGGGATTAGAGCCTGGCCCAATAGGACCTTGCTGAATATAAGCGCACAAAACAGTCTCGAAGCGTGCAAATTTTTCATCATATGCTTGTATTTTTTCCTGTTGCATTTGGCACAAGTCCTTCATGGTCGCAAGCTGATTCTTTTGTTCTTGGCACACATCCTTGAGTGTCTCAACTTCATTCTTCAAAACTCGCACCTTTTCATATGATTGAGCGCTAGACCGCTTAGATGATGATGGCTTCAAACCAACACCATATAACTTCGGATAAAATTTCTTGCCAAGAACTTCTATCGGCATCTCCTTTTGTGGTAGGGTGACTGGTGACCCAAGCGCCTCAACTTCTTGACGACGTGCTTCATCCTCTTTGTGGCGCGCCTCAAGTTGTACCTAATAGCAAAGAAAATATGGAATCAAGTAAGTACCAAAAAAATAAAAAAATAAATAGACTGTGGTATTCAACATAGACAAAAAAAAAAAAAAAAGGCATAATTTCTTACATAAGACACGAACAACAATCAGTTTTAGGCATCAAAACACCCAGCTTTAGCACGGACAGTTGGTATTCAACATGCTCTACTTAGTTCATGCACCTAATACCCTTTCCTAACATTCTAAAGCCATTATCCTGTGCTAACTCAATAGATTCAGCACTACACAAACACTTGCAGCAACTGCGCGCAGAGACTGTTTTCAGCTCATAAAGTCAGTTTCCTACAAGTATCACACAGTTTCTGATTCAGCAGCATCCATATTGGTCTCGAAGAAGCTTACATTAATTATTAAACCACACCCAAAGTGTACCCTTTGCCACAATTCCTATACGAACGCTTAAAATGTCAGCTTCTTATCATTTCAACGTTCAACTAATCTAATGAAATTCCTACCCATATTTAGTATTGTCATAGTGCCAAGCAGGAGAAGGACTAGACTCGAGCCCTCTAAAGTGTTTCCGACAAAACCATCTCTGACAAAACCTTGAAACTCCTTTTGTAGGTAAGCACATAAAATACCGAATCAGAAAATATAAATCCATACCGGATCAGAAAATATAAATCCATACCGAATCAAGCAGACGTCACCTTGGAGAACAACTCAATAGCGACGTCATCATCCCTGTCCTCAGAAATTAAATAATTGTTAGCATCAAACACTGCTTTTTCGTACCTAGTGGCTTGTTGCTGCCTAAATGCACAATCACAATACGAGAGGAAGTCATATTGTCTCAAAACAACATCAAAACAACTACTCTTCTGTGGCTGCAGTTTTCAAGAATTAGTTTTCTTGAAATCATTTTGCAAAGAAAATCTCACTAGTATTACTTGTTTGGTTAACGATTTTCTAAACCTGTTTTCTGCTAGTTTTCTTGAAATCAAGGTTTTCTATGTACCACTCCCGCCAGCAAACAAAGTCCTTGATGAAATTTCAATGAACTAGCAATTGATACAAAAGATCTTCTAAAACTCAAACCTTTAATTCGTCCAAAAAAGCAGAAAACGTAGGTGGGTGATTGAGGGTAAGCAACCATACCAGCAGAATTGGGTTTCAAACAATAATCCCCGTAGGAAGAACTAAACCCATCTCTAGATCTGAAAAGGACAGACCACCCACACCCAGTGGCATCGTGAACAGGAAATCCTACTCTGGCAGCGTCGGGTTGAAACGGCCCAACATCCATAAGCGGCAGTGTGGACCCAATATTCGATCACCCAAATAAACGCCGCATGCGTCATTGACAGTGACGGTGGTAGGCAGAGGGAAGGGGGGATTATTCGATCCCTAAGAGTAAAGCTAAGGGGCAGATGAGAGGAGAGCAGGGGAGGCCGGCATCAAAATCCGGCAAGAGCCACACGGCCTCCCCTGGAGAGGCTAGGGTTTGAATTTGTGAGAGAGAATCGAAAGTCAGAGAGAGAGAGAGAGAGTAAGCACGTTAGTAAGAATGAGGTGGGTAAGGTAATGTGAGAGTGGGTTTAGTTTAGGTGCCTTGATACGATACCGTTTCAATGGACGGAAAACAACTACCGACTAAAAAAGTAGTCGGGAATTACCTATATGCCGCCAACATTTTTGCGAATTTTTGAGTTTAGGCGCAAAAAAATGCTCTTCACCGACTAAACTTTTAGTCGGCCTCCAATTTTTAATTTTTTATTTTTATCTACAACGGCCTCTAGTTTACCAACGCGAGAATTCTGACTTGGCGCCACTTCATTCCCAACTAATTAAATGATCCGAGCTGTTCAGCAATCTTAAAAATAATTATTTGATTGACATCCTAGAGAACCAACTCAATCGAACACTTATAAGTAATTAATCTAATCTTTTAGTTTTTTTATTTAGTATTTAGGATCTTGGATACTAAATGATATTTCTGTTGGATGTGCATACCTTGGATCGACGAGTTACGCATATCCAATTGAGCTTATTTTTTGCAAAGACATACAAAACATTATGTTGAAATTATTTAACGGTTCGGATTACTCACGCGGGACCAAAAAATGGGACCCAAAAGCCATCTTTTGTAATGAACAGTGAAGATCGTCGTAATTGTGTTGCGATGAAGGACCTTTCAAAATCCGATAGACAAAAAAATTGGCGAGAGTCATTAAAACATCAACACAAACAAAGTGAACGTTGTGGATCGTCATAGTTGTGTTGCGATTGTGTGGTTATCGTACGTTATACTATAACATAGTAGTTTGGTTCATATAGAAGTAAGTTTGATGTATAGAATTACAAGGTAGGTGCAGACTCGTTTTTCCGAATGTTCGATCTGAACCGTTACGATTTAGTATCTCATCAATTCTATCATTCTCCCCCAAATTGATGATCATCCGATATCGGCAACCACACGATCGGAACACATTAAGTGCTTCTAATGGGACTTCAGTACTATAATGCACCACTTCAAGGCCACCTAATTAATTTTTTAAAAATCTGAACCGTTAGATGTGTTTAAAGCATGTTTTTAAGGTCCTATGCAAAGATTTGGAAAAAAAAAATACCCAAAAGGGCTTGATTGGGCCAAGTTTTCGTATAGTAGTTTTACGAAAACCTACCCCGATCAACTACTTCCAGGTATTATTTTTTGCAAAATTCTCGCGTAGGACGTTGAAAACACGTTTTAAACACATCCAACGGTTCCGATCGTCGAAATTTGGTCCGAAAAGTGGAGGCCCATTATTGTGTTTCTGTGAGAGTGAGACAGTGAAACTATGAAAGGAATAAAATTTAATTTGTATAATTTCTAATTTTCTATAACCAAATTTAATAAAAAAAATTATATAATTTATATAATTTCTATAATTTAACATCTAATAATTTCTATAATATAATTTAGTAAAATAATCTAATTCCTACAATTTGAATTTCTATCATTTTTTTTATAAAAATGATTTGTATTTCTTTTTCTTTTTTTGTCCATCTCTCTCTCTCTCTCTCTAAAAAAAATTATTATTATTATTTAAATTTTAAAGTCTGGAGAGTCTTTTTCTTTTTCGTTTTATTATCATTTTGTTAAAAAAATGAATTGCCGACTAAATATTTAGTCGGAAAATATAAAAATTCCCGCCGAAATTTTCGCGAAATTTTTGGAAATCATTGAATTTGCGGAAAACTATTATTCCCCGACTAAAAAAATTTTAGTCGGCAAATTAGAGATAATTTCCGACTAAATAGTTTTGGTCGGCGATAGTTTATAATTTCCGACTAAAATAGATTTAGTCGGTGATTGATATAAGAAGCACCGACTAAAATCATTTTAGTCGGCCAAACCTTTGAATATTTTCCGACAAAAAAAATTTAGTCGGTGATTATACTAATTTTTGACTAAAATTATTTAGTCGGAAAATACTAAATTTCCCGACTAAAAGTTTGGTCGGAAAATACTAAATTTTCCCGACTAAATTTTTTTGGTCGGCGATAGTTTATAATTTCCGACTAAAATAGATTTAGTCGGCGATTGATATAAGAAGCACCGACTAAAATCATTTTAGTCGGCCAAACCTTTGAATATTTTCCGACAAAAAATAATTTAGTCGGTAATTATACTAATTTCCGACTAAAATTATTAGTCTGAAATTTAAGTGATATTTTCCGACCAACGTTTATTTAGTCGTTGAATGAACAACAATTTCCGACTAAACATTATTTAGTCGGCGATTTTAGTCGGGAATGGTGTAAATTGTTGTAGTGTCCATACTTACAGCTTGACCATCCCATGGTTAAATTTCACAAAACCACCTCTACCACACAATATGATTAAAAAAATGATCTCTGTCTTCCAAATTCTCACAAGTAATCAAAATATCCCTACCTCCCATTGATCTGATATGTATATTAAACACCCCATCATTACGCAATTCCCTTTTCAGCGCTTCAACTGCCATAAACTTATGAAGTCTGGCCAAGTTAATGCAGTAAATTGGTTTGATAGAATAGGCTCTCACACTTGAACGTGAGAGTGGTTCTTCTATTTATAATATGAGTACAAGGATAGAATGTAACAAACAAAATGATAAATGATTAAGATACATTTGAATTGAACCTATCCAAGCTAATAACATATAGAAGATAAATATACATCTGAAATATCCAACAAGCTAATAACAAACAGATAACATGCATAATTATCCAATACGCCCCCTCAAACTGATGGTGCATGGGATGTGACCGTCAGTTTGTCGCGGAGAAAAATAAATCGAGGCGAAGGCAAGCCTTTGGTCATAACATCGGCAATTTGATCCTTGGTGGAAATGAACCATACATGGAGATTTTTATGGGCAGCTTTATCACGAACGAAACGAAAATCAGTTTCCACATGTTTTGTACAAAGCATGCATAATCGTATTCGCAGTAATATATGTAGCGCTAACATTGTCAAACCAAAGTGTTGGAGACAAAGGCAGATCACAACACACCCCTGAAAAGTGTAATCGGTTGGGAGTGAACTCCTAATTCGCCCCCGATTCCCAAGAAACTGCCACCACAAGGGGAACTAATTAAATGAAAAAAGGCTCGCCTGAGAAGCCAGAGGCTCAAGACAATGCGATGACGACTCAATTTGCTCACAAAGAGACGAATCCAAGACCCACTCAGGGGAGCGAGCAAGGTCCAAATCGCCATGGAATAGGCGAGAGAAGAGCAAAACACTTATCCATCAAGAACCAAGGAAGTCAGGGTCAATGATCAGAAGAGATGGTGAATACGCAGAAACTCACATGCATAGAGAGCAAGTGGTCTCTAGCATAGCACAACGAATCGTGCAAGGCGAGGAAGCAATGAAAGACCTAAGAAAGCGCTTGTGACAAGCGGAGAAAGAATTTGACTCAAAATGGCCAATGGCAGAAACAACGATAGGCAAAGTCATAGCAGGGGACGATCACCGAAGGGGACTGTTTCCACAGCCAGGAAGGGTTCTCTGTGAAAAAAGAGAGCAGCAACCGAATCCCTGGACATGAGAGGTGCTCACAAGCACAAAAAGAAGAGATATGAAAGATTTGGGTCCAACAAGAAGGACCAATATGCCAAGCGCAAAATAGCTCGGGATACAGTCAGAAAATCGCTCAGTCTCATTGGCCCCTTACCATTTGAAAAATGGATTCAGAAGGCAGAACCTCCAACAAGGATTAGGCACAACCTACTCGTTCTCAATAAGACTACCGAGGATCCGGTAGCCCATATCCAACACTACCAGCAAGCAATGTTTATGCATGCAAGGGACGATGCTATGATGTATCAAATGTTCCCATCAAGTCTAAGAAAGGTTGCGTTGAGTTGGTACCACCATAAGCTCACCCCGAACTCAATCAGTAGTTGGCAATAGCTTTCTGAAGAGTTCATTGGTCGTTTCCTCACAAGTCGAGTAGCGGGTAAAACCTTTGACATATTGAACGCTATGGGGCAGGGTGACGATGAAACCATTTTATGCATATTCAAAAATGTACTGGGAGTCGTTCAACAAAATTGAAAATTGTAGTGCGGAGTACGCCATTGCAACTTTCAAAACAAGCATGCTAGTTGGATCGGACTTGTGGAAATCCTTGACAATGAACTCAATTAAAACAGTGGCAAAATCATCAGCGTATTGAGCAACATGCATGCTCTCGTCGAAGATGACCACATCAGGGAAACCAGCAAGAAAGTTTCTGGATGACCACAAACGCCTGAGAAGAAGGCAGTGGAACAGAAGACATACAAGAGAGACTATAGTACAAGCAAAAAAGAGTTCGTGCCTTACATAAAGGGGAAAGCCGCACCAGACCCCAGGTCGTTTCACAGTATTTACATTGTCTTCAACATCCCAATGTATAAAATGCTTTATCGAACTAAGGACCACTCATGGTACCGATCACCTCCAAACATGACGGGGAACTAGAAAGGCCGAGAGCGACCAACCAGAAGTGCAGTTACTACAAAGACTTGGGGCACGTGACAGAAAATTGCTATGAATTCAAAAAGTCCTTTGACGAGAAGGTGGCTAAAGGCCATCCTAAAGAATTTATAGCACATGAGAACGAAGATCAGCCCCACCTAGTTGAAGAGGTAGAGTACGAAAGGGGTCTGAGGGGCGTCATCCGCATGATTCATGGCCTTGTAGTCCCTTACATAAGGAATGATATCAGGTACATCCAAAGGCAAAATGGACAGGCAAAACATGTGTTTAAATTAGGCGAGAAGAGGCCTAGGGACGAGGGGGTCAAAACCAATCACGTTCATGAACGAGAACCTGAATGGTGTGAGGGTACCCCACAACGACGCTTTGTTCATCACCCTACGAATGAGTGAATTAGACATGAAAAAAATCTTGGTAGATCAGGGAAGCTGCACAAAAATCCTGTACTACCATACTTTAAAAAAGATGGAACTACAGAAAACAAGTTTGGAAAAAAGCCTCACCCACTTGAATAGACTAGGTTCGCAACTAGTCTAGCCAGTGGGAAAAGTGATGTTGCCTGTTCAGGCAAGGTCCGTGTTTATGAAAACTGAGTTTTTAGTGGTGGACGTGCCATCATCGTACAATGTGATCATCGGACGAACTTGGATGTACAGAATGAAGGCAATTTCATCAATTTACCTCCAAATCATAAAATTATGGGGGCAGATGGCTTTGAATGCATTATGCATAAAGGGGAACTTACATGGTGTTCGTAAAAAAGAGGCCTATTTAATTAAATATAAATTTTTTTCAAATAGTTTTAATGTCCTCTTGACTTTTTGCGCGCATTTTCTGAGTCCCAGACATACGAGATGCACAGTCCAGATTGCTACCTATGGGAGGGTGAGCCTATATAGCTTTTAATTTTTTTTCTTTTGTTAAAAAAAAAAATTCTGCTACTAGGATTCTTCAGTCCTTCACTTCTCCCATGTGCAAAATAGGTTAGGAAAAAAGATCATGCATAGTAATCTTCAAGTACGTAGAAATGATTAAAAAACTTTAAATTCATTAATAAAAGCCGAGCAATTTGTTATGCAACTACAATCTTTATATACTTCAGCCGCCAAATTGGAATCGTTCGTTTTGTATAATGCTTTGCAAATAAAATAACGCCAAAAGTCAATTTGATCGGCTTTGTCTATGAACAAATTGAGTTTGTGCAACCAAAAATGGGAAGCCAGCTACATGTAATTTGAAGTACAATTTATTTTTTCTCTTCCATAAACTCAATTCCTTCATGTACACAAAGAAGTCTCACCAAACTGATTTGTGGTAAGGATACTCTTCTCGACGAGAAAATAAACTATTCAAACCATTTTTTAGCGAAATGGTGAAAGAGAATTGAAACTTAGACTACCGGATCAAAATCAGTCAAATACACACAACATTATTTAGAAAAGACAGCGAAACATTCAAATACCTCATTCTATTTAAAACATGTCTTCATTGAAAAAGGAGTGAATGGTGTTGATTAGCTGTGACCATTCCCATTGAAATAAGAGTGACTGGTGTTGCACGAATACATCCCATTGAAATAGGAAATAATGGATTACATAATTAAGGAAAATAATCCCCTTAATTAGGAGATTTCAAAACTGTTTGGTTATTTAGGAAAGGAGATAAATATTGTATATATAAATTAATAAGGGCACAATGGTCCGAATATCCTTTTAGAAGATGAAATCATAACGATCTTTTTGTAATGGGATGCCAAATTAAAATTTCCTTAAATGTAATTACAAGGAATTTTAATAACTAAAAAGGAAATAATATGATCAAAAGGAGAATTATCGAATTAATAAATCAAAATTTTTATTTGCGAAAATTAGGGACATTACATAATGATCTCCCTTTAAGCCATGAAAGCCTTAATTGCCGTTCAAAAAGAAAAAAAATGTTAGCCTTAATCATTTTTTCCCTTTAAGAGTGTACTGAATTGTGTACACTCTTCTCGACGAACGAGGATATGACCATAGGCACACTGGACAGGAACTCCATCGGTTTATATATCACCAATCCCCATAGACTACCGGATCAAAATCAGAAAAGACAGCGAAACATTCAAATAGCTCATTCTGTTTAAAACATGGTTCAACACAAATTGAAAACCAAGCAAAACACAAAGTGAAACTCAAACACAGATAAGTACACACACCAGAAGGGCACGGTCCGATATCCTCCATTATTCATACATCATTAAAACACGGTGCAAGGATATTGTAAATAACACTTATAAGCTTAATTCCGTCCTCGATCATTACGAGGGGCCACCATGACCTCCTTCGTATCCGCCGTCATGTCCATATTCACCGCCATGTCCGTCTTCGCCGTCATGTCCATGTTCACCACCATGTCCGTCTTCGCCGTCAGGTCCATGTTCACCACCATGTCCGTCATGTTCACCGCCATGTCCGTCTTCGCCGTCAAGTCCATGTTCACCGCTATGTCCGTCTTCGCCGTCATGTCCATGTTCACCGTGCCCGTGGTCCCAATCGCCACCCTCGTAATACTTGGCATCATCTATCCCACTAGAATGTTCAGCTGCACAAATGATAAATATGCTCGAATAGTTTAGAGGTGATTAGAAACAAGTGTCACAAGAATAATATGAACATATTCAAGCGAAAGGTCGGGTTGAAAACTGGAACTCAATGATGACAAGCAGAATAAAACAAAGGTAAATCCATGGCTTAATTAAGGTATAAAAGTCAATAAACTCAGTTTAGATAAAACTCACTAGAAGGGGAAGTCTCAGCCAAATCCCTGGCTGTCACCGCCGAGTCAAAGAGAAGAACAAGGGCCAGAAAAAGGCCAAGGAAAACAATTGCTTTGGAACCCATTTTGCTCTTTAGTTGATTGGATGGTATTGGATTGAATGAAATTGAAGTACAAATTCGATGTCTACTTATAGGCTCGTAGAGATACCAGTGGTGAGTACAACTGTACACGTAAAAATTGTTTGACATATGAGGCTAGTAGGCTACGATACGGTTGATTAAGTCAGTTATTTATTTATTTTGGTTAAGTCTAACTTTTGTTTTTATGCTAGGTCATCTGCCCCTATATGATAATCAAAAACCTCTTAGACCGTGAAAATTGAATCAATAACCTCTTATATGACGATCATCCCTTGTGTAAATAAAAATGGGACCGATTAGTGCTCTATTTGACAATCCGAATCGTTCATTTGACAAATTTCAATGTGTCTAACGACCAAGGGAGAAAGTAATTCATTGGATATCGATGTTGTCACACGAAGAATGGACTACCATACTTTGATTGTTTATTTCTGTTCATATGAATATGATTTTACAAAGCCCTTAACGATCTCAAATAGAATCGGTTTTTTTTTTTTTTTCATTGATGTTAAACTCAACGAGACCTACTCAATGAACAGTTCAAGTTGTCAATTATGACAGTGTTGGATCCCATTGTGATAGTACGAAAAATGGATCATCACACAATGGGATGTTTAATTGTGCAAATAGAATTTGATATTACGAAAATGTTAGGATACATGAAATTATAAAGTACTGATCATGTATGGATACCTGTTATATCACCATCATATTAGAATCAGCAAACTTTACTTACCCATAAAAAAAAACTCAACTAAAATCGAAACAAGTCTGAAAGAGTTGGTAGGTATTTAAAATATAAAACAGATATAAATTAATCAACAAAACAAGTAGATATATATTTATATTACCATCAGTTTAGAATCAGTCAAAAGAGAGTTAGAAATATATAAAAAACAATGTTTTCCCAAAATCAAACTGACAGAAATATCAACAAATAAGTAGATATGTTTTGTCTGTCGAGTTTTTATTTTTTATTTTATCGGTAGAAGAAGATAAATTTTGAAATTAATAAGGGTACATCGAGAGAGAAAATAACGAAGGAAAATAAAGTAAAATAGGGGATGGGTATCAACCAAAGGTGGTGAGTGGCCGTCGATTCTTGTGTTCTTCCTTGGGGGTTTTATCATTGTGTTTGACGATAGATTAGTAAAGATGTCACGAACAAAACGGTAGGAACAAGTCTGTATTAAGGATTGATATGGTACCAGATGTTAGCCTTCATCGTTTTTATGTTATTTTTAGTATAATCTAATACAATGGTGTACATAGTTGACAGGGTGTAACAAATTTTCACTCAAAAACAAGTCCGATTGTTCCAAGGTCTCTCTCAAGTAGCAGTTTGATTGTTAGGAAGCTATCATCAGCACAGTTGTTAAAAAGAAAAAAAAAGAAGCAGTTTCTGGGAATGGCACCACTCCCTTTTCTACCTTTAAATGAAAGTGCACATTATCAACGCATAAGTTTTTAAAAGAGAGAGGGCATGCCAAGGTTTTAACTACTGGTTTTGTAACACGTAACTGTAACGGTTTTGGTGTAACAGTTTCAGTAATATCGAACTTTAAAAAGCGGAAATCGAATGTAGGAGTCGTGAATTTTTAAAAACCATTTTTTCATAAAAAAATTATTTTAAATTGCTTAAATAACCCATAATGGTTGAGTATCGGTCGTAACGATCATGAACCGGTCCGTGAATCGGATACGTATGATGGTGAATGTGTGTGTGTGTATAATGGTGATGTCAATTGAATGTCATATGCATGTGTGTGTTTGTGTGTGTATATATATTCTTCTCTTGTATGATGAAAATTTGATGCACTGAATTTTGATTTGATGATCATAATAAATTTTTAGGTATGTATTATGAGAGGGTGTGTTACGCCGATACGCGTATCAGACACCAAAGAATCTGAGCACCCATTCTTATAGCAATAAAGATGGTAAATTGCATTGACACCCCCTGAGGTTTGTCTTTTTCATGGATAACCCTTGTAAATGAACCAAGCTGCTTAAAAACTATTCGAGGTCGACTCTGTAAATACATGCCCGAGTTCTATTTGTGTGATAAACGATCCGATCTAACTTGAACAATAATTTTAGGCTCATTTAATAAGTAATTCGAATATGAACCTGACAGTACCGCTCAACTAGACTCGCGAATCTGGAGTATGCATGTATATCTTATAAGAATTACACATATATTCTTGAATATGTATAAACTTTTACATGTCCATAACGAGAAAAAAAATGTACAAGAAACCCTTTTTGCCGCCCTACGCTCGCGCATGAGAAACAACAATATGTGTGTTTCAATAGCACCCCTAATAGATAATTTTCTCTCCAAACAAGTGACATTTAATGAGCCAAAATGGTGTTTATATATAATTTCAACCTCTCCGATAAAAAAGTAATTAACAGCTATCAAGTCTAGGTGTTTGGGACTTTCCCTATTAGGTGTTTTTAGGGCTTTGACCCAAATGGTGTTTTTATTTTCATCCAACATTTGGTTGGATTTCTCTCTCCTCACCTAATATACCATTTGTCAAGTTTTCTTTAATAAACTTTTTGCTTAAAAAAAAAAAAAAAAAAGGAACCCTAGTAGCTTATTTTGATTCAAAATGACTTTTGTTTTACACATTTGAAGGAGCTGAAGAACTATTTTTTAGTAAGAAAACAACAAATTTATTCTGTTTTGGTTAAAATGAATTTGCCAACATAAGCCTTTTTGCTAATTGCAACACCTTTTTCCTAGAATAGTTGTTGATTGGTGTTAGTAAAATGAACATTGAAACCATAAATTATAGTCATTTCCCATACGTGAATAGTGTATGTGTCATTAAGACAAATCACAAGGGCTTCAGGCGAAATTTACTCTAACAATATCATTCAACTAAGCATTTACTAATGTCCAATCAGTCACATTTTTTGAGAAGGTGAGATTAACACATCAAAGTTCTATGTAATGAGCAACTCAAATGTGCAAATAGCATTAACTTTGAGCCACTAATTTCATTTTCTGGGTAATTTTCTAGATAACTATTCTAGGTACTTACCATTTTCCTTGATAGTAACAAAGATCTATACAATGAAGAGCCACAATAGGAGCCACAACCGATGAGCATTACACCCATAATACAAGAGCTCCAATTAAAGCTAGCTAATGTAAACTAATATATCATTCCTAGCACATAGAAAATACAATAATAGGGGAAAAAAAAAAACAAAGATCCTACGCATACGTGTGATCTTTGATCTCATGCAACATGGTCCCAAGGGGTTCTACCATGGATTCCAACCGGCCAGCTCAGAGGATATTTGAGTTCAACATGGATTTACAACCTCAAAGTTTTATAATGATATGATCTTCACCAATAGCTAATTCTCCAAATATCTCAAGAAAGTCATCTTACACTTGTGTTTGATGTACCATTTGCCGTGTTTCAATAAAATTTTGTTGCGAATCAAAAAAAAAAAAAAAAGATCTCAATAAAATCTAAACAACGACGAACAATGAAAAAAATTGATGGGAGAAATAGGGGCAAAAAACACCTCATTCTTTAGAAAAGACAGCGAAACATTCAAATACCTCATTATATTCTATTTAAAACATGTCTTCATAGTACATGGTTCAACACAAATTGAAAACCAAACACAACACAAATTGAAACTCAAACACAGATAACTACACACACCAGAAGGGCACGATCCGATATCCTCCATTATTCATACATACTTAAAACACGGTGCAAGGATATTGTAAATAACACTTATAAGCTTAATTCCCTCCTCGATCATTACGGGGGGCCACCATGACCTCCTTCAAATCCGCCGTCGTGTCCATGTTCACCGCCATGTCCGTCTTCGCCGTCATGTCCATGTTCACCGCCATGTCCGTCATCAGGTCCGTCTTTGCCGTCGGGTCCATGTTCACCGCCATGTCCGTCTTCGCCGTCAGGTCCATGTTCACCGCCATGTCCGTCTTCGCCGTCATGTCCATGTTCACCGTGCCCGTGGTCCCAATCGCCACCCTCATAATACTTGGCGTCATCTATCCCACTAGAATGTTCAGCTGCACAAATGATAAATATGCTCGAATAGTTTAGAGGTGATTAGAAACAAGTGTCACAAGAATAATATGAACATATTCAAGCGAAAGGTCGGGTTGTAAACTGGAACTCAGTGATGACAAGCAGAATAAAACAAAGGTAAATCCATGAACATATTCAAGCGAAAGGTCGGGTTGTAAACTGGAACTCAATGATGACAAGCAGAATAAAACAAAGGTAAATCCATGGCTTAATCAAGGTATAAAAGTCAATAAACTCAGTTTAGATAAAACTGACTAGAAGGGGAAGTCTCAGCCAAATCCCTGGCTGTCACCGCGAGTTAAAGAGAAGAACAAGGGCCAGAAAAAGCCCAAGGAAAACAATTGCTTTGGAACCCATTTTGCTCTTTAGTATTGGATGGTATTGGATTGAATGAAGTTGAAGTACAAATTCGATGTCTACTTATAGGCTCGTAGAGATACCAGTGGTGAGTACAACTGTACACGTAAAAATTGTTTGACATATGAGGCTAGTAGGCTACGATATGGTTGACTAAGTCAGTAATTTATTTATTTTGGTTAAGTCTAACTTTTGTTTTTATGCTAGGTCATCTGCCCCTATATGATAATCAAAAACCTCTTAGACCGTGAAAATTGAATCAATAACCTCTTATATGACGATCATCCCTTGTGTAAATAAAAATGGGACCGATTAGTGCTCTATTTGACAATCCGGATCGTTCATTTGACAAATTTCAATGTGTCTAACGACCAAGGGAGAAAGTAATTCATCGGATATCGGTGTTGTCACACGAAAAATGGACTACCATACTTTGATCGTTTATTTCTGTTCATATGAATATGATTTGACAAAGCCCTTAACGATCTCAAATAGAATCGGTTTTTTTTTTTTTCATTGATGTTAAACTCAACGAGACCTACTCAATGAACAGTTTAGGACCTTAGGTTGTCAATTATGACAGTGTTGGATCCCATTGTGATAGTACGAAAAATGGATCATCACACAATGGGATGTTTAATTGTGCAAATAGAATTAGACATTACGAAAATGTTAGGATACATGAAATTATAAAGTACTGATCATGTATGGATACCTGTTATATCACCATCATATTAGAATTAGCAAACTTTACTTAACCAAAAAAAAAACACTCAACTAAAATCGAAACAAGTCTGAAAGAGCTAGTAGGTATTTAAAATATAAAACAGTTATAAATTAATCAACAAAACAAGTAGATATATATTTATATTACCATCAGATTAGAATCAGCCAAAAGAGAGTTAGAAATGTATAAAAAACAATGTTTTCCCAAAATCAAACTGACAGAAATATCAACAAATAAGTAGATATGCTTTGTCTGTCGAGTTTTTATTTTTTATGTTATCGGCAGAAGAAGATAAATATTGAAATTAATAAGGGTACATCGAGAGAGAAAAGAACGAACGAAAATAAAGTGAAATGGGGGATGGGTATCAACCAAAGGTGGTGAGTGGCCGTCGATTCTAGTGTTCTTCCTTGGGGTTTTTATCATTGTGTTTGACGATAGATTAGTAAAGATGTCACGAACAAAACAGTGGGGACAAGTCTGTATTAAGGATTGATATGGTACCAAATGTTAGCCTTCATCGTTTTTATGTTATTTTTAGTATAATCTAATACAATGGTGTACATAGTTGACAGGGTGTAACAAATTTTCACTCAAAAACAAGTCCGATTGTTCCAAGGTCTCTCTCAAGTAGCAGTTTGATTGTTAGGAAGCTATCATCAGCACAGTTGTTAAAAAGAAAAAAAAAGAAGCAGTTTCTGGGAATGGCACCACTCCCTTTTCTACCTTTAAATGAAAGTGCACATTCTCAACGCATAAGTTTTTAAAAGAGAGAGGGCATGCCAAGGTTTTAACTACTGGTTTTGCAACACGTAACTGTAACGGTTTTGGTGTAACAGTTTCAGTAATATCGAACTTTAAATAACGGAAATCGGATGTAGGAGTCGTGAATTTTTAAAAACCCTTTTTTCATAAAAAACTTATTTTGAATTGCTTAGATAACCCATAATGGTTGAGTATCGGTCGTAACAATCATGAACCGGTCCGTGAATCGGATACGTAACGGGAACTAGCTAATACGCATGCGATTTTTCTCTCTCAGCGGTATACAAAGATGTAACGATATCAGAGAGGCAAAAACTATTGTGCAGCAGCCAATACACTACGTAACGGCCGGTATTTGAAACCATGGGGTATGCATTAAGAAAATTTTACAAATCAATCTCAAGTTGGACAAAGAAGCCGGGACATCTCAATTAAAAAAAAAAAGAATAAACAAATTGGGACGAAGGCAGTAATTCTGTCACGACCCAAATCCAGTGCGGCACGTGACCGGCCGGTGACAAAGTCACCAAGGCCTCAAATTCCATACCTAGCTCAGAGCAAGCTCATTACAATATATTAAAAGATGCGGAAGCGTTATAATCATACATTCTCCAGAGTCTGCTAAGTGTTACAAGCTATAAACATATTCCATAATTTACAACGTACATAAGTAAAAAAAAGGTGATAAAAGACTATCCATATAATACAAGTACTGCCAACAGCAACACAAAAACCACACTGCAGTAGTTTACACGAGCCCTCGAACCCTGCTTATACACATCAACCTGGGGGAGGAAAAACATTTCATAAGCGAATGCTCGTGTGGTACGAAATACCAAGGTTACAGGTTTGGCCATGGAAACATTTTTCAAATCATATGATTCATCAATTCCGAGAGAGACAAGAAAGAATACATATTTAACATCAAAATCTGTAACAATTGCTTCCCAAATGCTCATAGCAGTCCAAGTAGAAGGACCCATTTTTATTTTTCACAAAGAAGCATCAAAATATTTTTACTATCGTTCGACGGTTTTGCCAGCCATAGTAATGGGGAGCGACCCCTGGTCAGAGAGAGCGACCGATGATATCGATATCATTTATGGTGCCTGGCTGCACCCCCCCCCCCCCCCCCCCCCCCCCCCCTTATTTCATCTCCTTTTCTAGCTTCTTTTACCGTCCCCTAGAACCCGGGACACCGTCAAACATAACATAAGAAAGCATGTTTCAGCAAATCAGCGAAGTCACATTTTCAAGTCATATTCCACGGTCTAAGATCAACCAAATAAAATACACGTGGATAGGCCACTTTCCGATAATCCACGGTTTATCAAAAATAGCACTTCCCATCAAAAGCCTATAATTCACATTTGAAAGCAAGTAGCATTTTGATTCAAATCATTTAAACAGATACAAGTAACCAGGGTATTGCGTACTCACCCAAAAGTAGCGTCTAGCTCGGCACACAGCTATCTACTCTACCGTACTCGCACCTAAGCACATAATTAAAGCCATATCAATAAAGAGGTCTATATAAAAAAAAGAAAGGATAGTTACTAATACTCTAAGTAAACGGTATCAGAAAATTTATCCCGTGGCAACGGCTCATGGAACAGTCCATCTCATCTGGGCGTGGTATTAAGAATTAAGGCCTAAATTGCTTCTTCTACACAACCTCTAAGGATCAATTTGGTACAGAGTAACCAAATGGTACGGGGTGAGCGACAACCGTAGTCGTCGGTCTCCCACGCGCACTGTGCGTGTGTAATTTTGTGGGTACCCTAGACTATTTAACATACATATTACACACATATAAGCCCTGTAAAAATTAATGTCGAAGTAAGAAAAATTTACCAAGAGAAAAACAGGAATTCCAACGAAATCCACGGAAACATCGGACGGTAATACTGGGTTCTAGTTTGAGAGGCACGAAGTTCTCCTTCCTTTCTTTATTTTTTTGTTCCTTGTCTTGTAGCTAAACTAACCATTAGCTATATATATCTCGGTGGATTAGAGGTGAAACAGGTGAAGGAATACACCTGTCATTCCAAGCGCTTCCGGTTGCGACATGCGGCATATCACGGCTAATTGTCGTGACTCCTATCCGAACGTGTTCTAATTCTAGTCTCCGAAAAATCTCAAAAATTTAACATAGACTAATTTAAATACGGGGGTCACCACGGCATGGTCCGTATTTCGAGGAAAAATCTCAATTCTGAGGAAATCATGCCATGTAGCAAATATTACCAAGTCGTCCCATAACAGTTATAAAAATTATCTAGGACTCGCACTTGCGCACATATTCAAATCTATTTAGAACTTGACTAATAATTTGAGCGCGTTCGACCCACATGACTACATGTCAAAAGTCAGGATTTTACATCTCTCTCCACCTTAGGAAGTTTGGTCCTCCAAACTTGGTATAACATAGGATTGGATTGGGATTAGGTCATACCTTTTTCAAATAACTCTGGATATCGCTATCGCATATCATCTTCCCTTTCCCACGTCGCCTCATCTCCAGAATGTTTTTCCCACCAAATTTTCACCAATGGAATAACCTTGTTTCGAAGTTGCTTCTCTTTTCGATCCATGACTCTAACAGGTCGTTCCTCATATTGTAAATTTTTCTCCAATTCAATTGGTGGTTGTGTTAGAACATGAGACGGGTCGGCTACGTACTTCCTTAGGATAGACACATGAAAAACGTCATGAATGTTCCCAAATTCAGATGTCAAAGCAAGACGATACGCAACTGGCCCAACTTTCTCTATCACTTCAAACGGCCCAACATAACGCGGATTTAGCTTCCCTCTTTTTCCAAACCGTATGATCCCTTTCATTGGTGAAACTTTAAGAAAAACCCAATCGCCCTCCTAAAACTCTAGCTCTCTTCTGTTAGCATCTGCGTAGCTCTTTTGGCGATCTTGAGCAATTTTTAACCTACCCTGAACCAATCGTATTTTCTCTGTAGTTTCATGCACAATATCCGGCCCGGTAATTCGATCTTCTCCCACATCTGTCCAGCATAATGGTGACCTACACTGTTTACCGTACAATGCTTCAAACGGGGCCATGCCAATGCTCGCCTGATAGCCATTATTATAAGCAAACTCTGCCAAAGGTAAATGTTCTTCCCAACTCCCTTGAAAATCCAGTGAGCATGCACGTAACATATCCTCTAAAGTCTGAATAGTTCGCTCAGTCTGACCATCGGTTTGAGGATGAAACGCTGTACTGAAGCTTAGTTTGGTTCCCATTGCCTTCTGAAAACTTTCCCAGAATCTTGAAACAAACCTTGGATCTCGATCAGAAACAATTGATACCGGCACTCCGTGCAGTCGTACCACTTCCCGAATATAAATTGCTGCTAATTGATTCATTGTATGTGTGTTCTTCACTGAAAGAAAATGTGCCGTCTTGGTTAGTCGATCCACGATTACCCACACTGAATTGTTCCCTTTCCGCGTAAGAGGCAATCCAACCACGAAATCCATCGTCAAATTTTCCCATTTCCCTTCAGGTATAGGTAATGGTTGTAATAACCCGGCTGGCTTCCATCGTTCTGCCTTGATCTGCTGACACTGTAAACATTTGCTCACATAATCAATAACATCCCTTTTCATACCCATCCACCAATACAATCGTTTGAGATCTTGATACATTTTTGTGATTCCAGGGTGACACGCAAGCTTCGACTTGTGGTACTCCTCCAAAATTTGCTGCTTAAGCTCAGGGATATTAGGAACACATAATCGATTCCTAAACTTCATCACCTCTCCGTCAATTGAAAAGTCTGCATGAGAGTTCTCTTGTACATGTTCACGTATCCTCATCAACTTGGAATCCTCATTTTGTCTTGACTTCACTTCCTCAATCAACATTGGTTGTGCTATAATCACAGAACAGATGGCCTCCGATCTTTCATTTACTATCTCCAAGTTTAGTTTCTCCATCTCTTTGTGTAACGCCAGCTGCTGAGAAATGAGATAATCCAATTTTCCCACTGTCTTACGGCTCAAGGCATCAGCCACTACATTTGCTTTACCAGGGTGATATTGAATCGTCACATCATAGTCCTTCATCAATTTTAGCCAGCGACGCTGTCTCAAATTTAATTCCTTCTGAGTAAAGATGTACTTCAAACTTTGGTGGTTGGTAAAAATTTCGCAAGTTACCCCATAAAGATAGTGTCGCCAAATCTTCAAAGCAAAGATAATGGCAGCAAGTTCGAGATCATGTGTCGGATAATTCTTTTCATGAGGCTTCAATTGTCGAGACACATATGCTACTACTCTCCCACGCTGCATCAACACACATCCCAGTCCCTGGCGTGAAGCATCACTGTAGATAGCAAATCCCTCAGTACCATCTGGAAGCATAAGAACAGGTGCCGTGGTTAGTCGCCGTTTCAATTCTTGGAAACTCTGTTCCCGTTTTTCAGTCCAAACAAATGGTTCTTCCTTTTTTGTTAGCTCGGTCAGAGGCACTGCAATTTTGGAAAAATCCTGCACAAACTTTCGATAATAGCCAGCCAAACCCATGAAACTTCTAACCTCAGTAACGGTCGTCGGCCTTGGCCAATTCACAATTGCTTCAATCTTTTGGGGGTCCACTGCAATACCCTCACTATTTATAACGTGGCCTAGAAACACTACTTCTCTCAACCAAAACTCACACTTTTTAAACTTGGCATACAACTTCTGCTCCTTAAGGGTCTGCAGTACTTTTCTTAAATGCTCTGCATGTTCCTCTTCATTCTTGGAGTAAATTAAAATATCGTCAATGAACACAATCACAAAATCGTCCAAGTAACGTTTGAAAACTCGATTCATCAGATCCATAAAAGCAGCAGGGGCATTTGTTACTCCAAAAGGCATCACTATAAATTCATAATGACCATACCGCGTACGAAAAGCAGTCTTCTCAACATCTTCCTTTTTCACCTTCAGTTGATGGTACCCTGACCGCAAGTCGATTTTAGAGAATATCTGGCTTCCCTGCAACTGGTCGAATAAATCATCAATTCTGGGCAGCGGATATTTGTTTTTGATCGTCACCTTGTTCAACTCCCGATAATCAATGCACAATCGCATGGTCCCGTCTTTCTTCTTCACAAACAACACTGGTGCTCCCCACGGTGAGGTACTCGGTCGTATAAAGCCTTTCTCCAATAATTCTTGCAATTGCACTTTCAATTCCTTGAGTTCTGCTGGCGCCATCCGATAAGGTGCTTTGGAAATGGGATGAGTGTCAGGTACTGTAGACACCCCAAAATGAGCGTTCACGTACATTTTAATCCCCAATGATGAACGAAAATACCCGGAAGAACTCTCGGATTGAAATTCTCCAAGTCAACTCAGTCAACAGTACCGCACGGTACTCATCTCTCAACACACGGGACAGCCAGAGTCACGTACGGCAGACTGTTGAAATTTTGACGGCCAGTTGTGCCGTACGGTACACAAGTTGTGCCGCACGGCACAGTTTGTGTACCGTACGGTACTGTTTACGGGTTCCCAGTTTTCACGAATTCCCAGCAGCAGAAAACATTGACGAAATTGGTTCTCCCGCCCTGCTGGTCGTGGCCGAAAGGGAAGATCATGGCTGAAAGGGGTATGCTACTCCCCATGCCATTGTCTCCATGAGCAAGAATCAAGAAGAGGTTGGAGACTACACTCGGCTCCCTCACCTCTATATAAACCGTTCAAACCCAATGGGAAGAGGGCGGCCGGACCCCATACGATTTCTGTGTAAGGAAGACCACGAAACTCCACTTTTGAGTGCCATTTTCATTGCCAAAACCTCTTAGCTACGATCTCGACTATAGAGAATCCAATATCTTTCTCTTTGCCAAAGCCAAACCTGAGGCAGAGACCCATCCCTTGTTTTTGGCTCCAAAGCCGTGAGTTAACCATTCCAAATTGACCAAAGTTTAAGCCTTCAATCCCTCTTACCACTATACTAGAGTGAAAGTGAGGTCCAGAGAAGGTTCGAGCAGCATTCGAAAGTTCAATCCGACGCTCAATCCGAGAGTTCGAAACCGAAGGTATAAACCCGTTTCGCCAAATTCCTTGAATTTGGTACCCTGAGGGGAGGGGTACCAAGGGTGGAATGATTCCTTGTATCATTTCCATGCTTGGTATGCCCAAATTACAGCAAGTCTAGTTTCATTTCACACCTCCCGGTCGCGTCGTACGGTGAAAACATCGCCTCGTACGGAGCGATTCAACGAGGAGGGACATCCCATACTCAATACACTGCTTTCTCCCTTTAAAGTAGTTCATTTTGAATGCATTTCATACCTTGTATGTGCCTCTGATCAATCATTTTGAAAAGCCAAAGTTTCAAACTGTTTTGCAGCCAGGTGTGCCGCACGGCACTCTTACTGTGCCGCACGGTACACTTTGAGTGCCGTACGGCACTCATTTGAAAATTTGACCGTTAATTTGAAGAACAGTGCCGCGCGGCCTATCATTTGTACCGCACGGTACATCCATTGCGCCGCACGGCACACTTTTCTGATAAAATGTGAAATTTGAACATTCCCCCTGCAGGAACAGTTTGAAGTTTGGATTTTCGTTTGATTTCTGTCAATTACATACTAGTCATTTGTTTTTCGCGTTATTATCATTTGCTGTGTTTAATTTAAATATTTATCTGTTCATGTTCAGCAATAAAAAATTGTTTTCTAATAAAATCCCACAAATGTTTAGTAAAGACCGATTTTTAATCGGGCGAACGGGGTGCATTAAAACCCTTCCCTGTTCGTAACCTGGCTCCCGGATCCAAAACGAATCTCTGGTTTTTAATTGGTTTTATAAGCCATTCTCTTAAATCATCATTTCCAAATTGGTTTCTCGGGTCCCAAACTACTTTCCCAAAACCCGGGTGCGACTCTAAAAATCCTTGTTTTTCGAACCGTTTCGAAAACCATTGCCTGAACCGCGTGGAGGCCGACCGTCCACAGGTACCAAGTCAATCGAGAATTCTATTTCTCTATCCACTGGCATGCCAGGCAAGTCTTCAGGAAATACCTCTGGAAAATCTTGTACAATCGGAATATTCTCCATCGCCTTACCTTTTATTTCACTAGACACTACGCTGATATAGTATCCTTGGCAACCTTTCTTCAGAAGTCGTTGAGCACGTCTCGCGGAAATGTAGTATGGGGGTGAAGACACTCTTTCTCCAACAAAACGGAACTCATCTAGCCCCGGTTTTTGGAAAATAACAGACCTATTCGCACAGTCTATACTAACACCGTTACTTGATAACCAATCCATCCCCAGGATTGCATCAAAGTGACCTATCGTCATAGGTACTAGATCCGCAGTCAATTCTCTATCTCCAAACTTCACATCACATTCCCTTTATATAGAAGTACATATCGTGCGACTATTCATAGGTTGCGACACTACTAATTCGTATTCAAGAGGTTCGGGCCTTTTATGTAATTTCAAAGCAAGGTGATCAGAAATAAAGGAATGCGTTGAACCCGAATCTAAAAGCACATAAGCCGGAGTAGAGCAGATAAAGATGGTACCTGCCACAACTGACTCTGTATTTCGCGGATCACCAGGTGTCAGCGCAAACGCCCTTGCCGGCTTCTGATTTGAACCCACCTTTTGATTTGTATTTGCTTTCGGCCCAGCAACTGGCTTCACCGGAATTGCATTAGCCCCTGTCCCTCGTTGTGGACAATTTTTCTGAATATGGCCTGCCTGACCACAGTTGTAGCATTTGGTTGCACTATACCAACAAGTTCCTGAATGACCCTTTCCGCAGATTGCACAAACCGGTACAGTCCGACCTTGGTTCCTCTGAGTTGTGATCCCAGTGTTCTGCCTTTTATACATCCCTCCTCCAGCTGTCTTTCCCACATTAGCTTTTCTTTTCTTGAATTCTGAAATTCTCCTGACATCCTCTAGCCCCTGCTCTACCAGAAGAGCCCGATCCAAAACCTCTGCATATGTCGCCAAACGTAGTGGACGCACCATATTCCTGATCTCAGGCAATAACCCATCTTCAAACTTTCGAGCTTTCCTACTATCAGTATCAATGATATGAGACCCATATTTTGCTAAGTTGGTAAACTCAGCGTCATAGCCAGCAACTGTCATTGCTCCCCTCTGCTTCAAACTCAAAAACTCGGAACACTTGGCATCCTTGATCGCTTGAGGAATATACTTTTCTTTAAAAACTACCACGAATCGCCTCCACTCCATCTCTGGCTCTGCCTTGTCTTTCATATTCCACCAACGATATGCTTCTCCCTTTAACATATAACTTGCCAGCTTCACTTTCTGCGCTTCTGAGCATGAAATCACCTTAAAGATTTTCTTTGTTTCCGCCAACCACTCATAAGCGGCAGCGGGATTTATTCCCCCTTCAAAGGTAGGAGGCTTTAGTTTCAGGAACTCCTTGAGATTGAGTCCCGCAGCTGTTTGAGGTTCAACATTCTGGGGTTGTTGAGGTGGTGGAACAGGTTGGGGTTGTTGGATTTGAACAGGTGGTGGTGGAGGTGGGGGAGCGGGTTGTTGATTCTGCTGCAAATCTCGCACTAATGTGGTTAGGTCCGCAATAGTCTTTTCTAATCGCTCAAACCTTTCTTGGGACTGAATTTCAGCTTGAGTGCGACGACGTACCATGATTATGTCTAAAATAAGCATAAGCCGTACTTTAGATTAGTCGACATATCATAACGTAAGTAGCATTTTTATGCATACACAATTTTCATATATTTCTTAAAAACTATTACTGATAAAGGAGGATATACTAAAAGGTTATACCTTTTCAAACACCAACAATTCAACTATTCCACAATAACATAAACCAACTCATTTTATTCATAAGCCAAACATATTCACATTATTGACAAGAGCAGATATGTTATCTTACAACCCTGCTCTTATTAGAACTATTTACATCCTAACACACTGTCAATTTACACTATTTTCAAAAGCTAAAACAACACACTAGTAGCGATATATTACAAGCAACCACCCTGATATTTATAAAAGTATTCAGTCCCTCCTTTCTTTTTGTCATTCTTAAGTACATTCAACCTCACTCCGAGTCAGAGGTTGAAACGTCATATTCCTCGGGATCCTCTTCTGTGTCTGAACTTATGTCTATAACTAGTATTGGCTCTCGGTGCACGACCCGAGGGGGCCTCACAGTAGAGGTACTAGCTGGTGTAGAGGGGGCTCTAGGCGGGGCCTGGGCTCGTACCATATCACTTCGCACTTGGCCTCGAATCTCCTCATAACCCCCACCGAAGTCTGTCATTGTAGCGGCCCTTTTAAATATTCGCTTCTGAGCCTGCAGGTGGTAACGCACCACCGCCTTCTCCACATCTGGGGGATACCTATGCTCCCTCGCAACTCTTGCTATTTCATCATATACTTTAGATCGTGAATCTCTAGCTATCCCTTGAAAATAGTCGGAACAACGCACCCAGACAGCTCTAGGTATTCCTGGACGTGGGGTTAGAACCTTGTAACCACCCCACGGATCCTCTCCATAGTAGGCATCGGTATTATCCATCCCTACACACACGAAACAATTTACACATAACATATTAGCCTACTACTATTATTATTAACTAATCTACTCGTTTATCCCTGGCCGTAAACCCTATAATAGTGCGTGTGTGTCTCATACTCTGGAGTTTTTTTTTTTAAATAATAATAATAGGTAGAACCATTGCTCTGATACCACCTCTGTCACGACCCAAATCCAGTGCGGCACGTGACCGGCCGGTGACAAAGTCACCAAGGCCTCAAATTCCATACCTAGCTCAGAGCAAGCTCATTACAATATATTAAAAGATGCGGAAGCGTTATAATCATACATTCTCCAGAGTCTGCTAAGTGTTACAAGCTATAAACATATTCCATAATTTACAACGTACATTAGTAAAAAAAAGGTGATAAAAGACTATCCATATAATACAAGTACTGCCAACAGCAACACAAAAACCACACTGCAGTAGTTTACACGAGCCCTCGAACCCTGCTTATACACATCAACCTGGGGGAGGAAAAACATTTCATAAGCGAATGCTCGTGTGGTACGAAATACCAAGGTTACAGGTTTGGCCATGGAAACATTTTTCAAATCATATGATTCATCAATTCCGAGAGAGACAAGAAAGAATACATATTTAACATCAAAATCTGTAACAGTTGCTTCCCAAATGCTCATAGCAGTCCAAGTAGAAGGACCCATTTTTATTTTTCATAGAGAAGCATCAAAATATTTTTACTATCGTTCGACGGTTTTGCCAGCCATAGTAATGGGGAGCGACCCCTGGTCAGAGAGAGCGACCGATGATATCGATATCATTTATGGTGCCTGGCTGCACCCCCCCTTATTTCATCTCCTTTTCTAGCTTCTTTTACCGTCCCCTAGAACCCGGGACACCGTCAAACATAACATAAGAAAGCATGTTTCAGCAAATCACCGAAGTCACATTTTCAAGTCATATTCCACGGTCTAAGATCAACCAAATAAAATACACGTGGATAGGCCACTTTCCGATAATCCACGGTTTATCAAAAATAGCACTTCCCATCAAAAGCCTATAATTCACATTTGAAAGCAAGTAGCATTTTGATTCAAATCATTTAAACAGATACAAGTAACCAGGGTATTGCGTACTCACCCAAAAGTAGCGTCTAGCTCGGCACACAGCTATCTACTCTACCGTACTCGCACCTAAGCACAGAATTACAGCGATATCAATAAAGAGGTCTATATAAAAAAAAGAAAGGATAGTTACTAATACTCTAAGTAAACGGTATCAGAAAATTTATCCCGCGGCAACGGCTCATGGAACAGTCCATCATCTCATCTGGGCGTGGTATTAAGAATTAAGGCCTAAATTGCTTCTTCTACACAACCTCTAAGGATCAATTTGGTACTGAGTAACCAAATGGTACGGGGTGAGCGACAACCGTAGTCGTCGGTCTCCCACGCGCACTGTGCGTGTGTAATTTTGTGGGTACCCTAGACTATTTAACATACATATTACACACATATAAGCCCTGTAAAAATTAATGTCGAAGTAAGAAAAATTTACCAAGAGAAAAACAGGAATTCCAACGAAATCCACGGAAACGTCGGACGGTAATACTGGGTTCTAGTTTGAGAGGCACGAAGTTCTCCTTCCTTTCTTTATTTTTTGTTCCTTGTCTTGTAGCTAAACTAACCATTAGCTATATATATCTCGGTGGATTAGAGGTGAAACAGGTGAAGGAATACACCAGTCATTCCAAGCGCTTCCTGTTGCGACATGCGGCATATCACGGCTAATTGTCGTGACTCCTATCCGAACATGTTCTAATTCTAGTCTCCGAAAAATCTCAAAAATTTAACATAGACTAATTTAAATACGGGGGTCACCACGGCATGGTCCGTATTTCGAGGAAAAATCTCAATTCTGAGGAAATCATGCCATGTAGCAAATATTACCAAGTCGTCCCATAACAGTTATAAAAATTATCTAGGACTCGCACTTGCACACATATTCAAATCTATTTAGAACTCGACTAATAATTTGAGCGCGTTCGACCCACATGACTACATGTCAAAAGTCAGGATTTTACAAATTCTTTATTATGTAGTGTCAAAATTCCTTGAAGCTCTTCCTCATTAAAAAGTTAATGATAAGCTCACATATATACTATTAGTCATGATGGGGTTAAATAATGCAATGTTATTATAGATGCAAATGAACCGAGCGGCTAACGAGCAACACAAGAAATTACATTTGAATACGTTAGCCAGCATAGCATCCCCTGATTAATTTTTTCTGCAGAAAAAACACTTCCATTGTTACATAAACAAGAGAGATGCAAATTTCCATGGACGCCCACATTGGCACTGAGGTGGATATGGACGCGACGCAGCTGTGTTGTGTTGCTAATCTACTCTCCACACTTTGCTCATCATCCTCTTAGTTCAATGCCCAGACGTCCTTGCTAAGAAGTGAACTGAGTTAACCTAAATTATGTTACTTTAGTTGAACCTCCTTTGTTTATATTGCAAAAAAAAATAAAAAAAATAGAGGAATATATAGGAATCACATACAGTTCAAAAATATCGTCTATTTATAGTATTGTATATATTTTGTTCACATAGGGAAACAGAAATGCATGGCTATCAATCAAAACGGTGTGATTAATCTCCAACTAAATTTCATATTAAAGTATTATAAAATATCATTATCAAACCAACTTAATTATTTATTACTTAAACTTATTCAGTTGTAAATGGTGAATTGAGTAATCAAACAACCCCGTAGTGTCACATATATCATGCATTATCCCAAAAATTCATCATAAGAAAGTGTTAGTTTCTGAGATTACACACATGTTAATAAATATTTATTTAAAAGTTTCCCGCTGTAATTTTCCAGAAACCCCTTAATTTAGTAGTCTTGTTTGAAACTTTCTTTAAATCACACTCAATGAAAATGTCTTAAACAATATTACACATCGCACTCAAAACTTCACGGAAGGAACATGCCATCTAATGTATGAGGGCATACTTAAAAAAAACACATTAAAAAAACCTCACTCTTCCGTGCCCCACTGTGATGTTCCGAACCGTTGATCTTGTTTAAATGAGTAAAATAAAAGGTCTTGCAAAATTTTAGCTCAATCGGATATCGATAAGTAATTGATCCAAACAGTTTTGCGAAAATTGTGACAGGAACTAGTGTTTTTATAATTATTTGGATCAAGCACTTGCCGATATCCGATTGAGCTGAATTTTTTAAGGACCTCCTATTTTACTCATTTAAACAAGATCAATGGTGTGAAACATCACAGTGGGACCCGAAACAAAATCGAGTATTTTTTTTATATGTTTTTTTAAGTGTAAGGAGAACCGGTTGGCGATATCTACATGGAACCACTTCCTAACGTCCCGCATCCCCATTTTCTCTAATTTTTTCATTTCTCCACCTTCCCCATATTACCACCAGATCCTCCACTTTCTTTGTTTTTGGTACTTGGGAAAAGTTACAATTAAGCTGGAACGGAGTCATAGCTAGCCACAGAGGCAGACATAAGTACAGATAAACAAAACCCATGGAAACTAGTCCAAAAACTGCCTAATAATAAGGTTATCTCTAATTAAAAGCTCCCTAGGTGAAGAGGGCTGTTGATGAGGATTTTTATGTCCTCATCTTGTTCCGCACCAAGGAGAGCGAGGTGATTAGCACATTCGTTAGCTTTATGGTAGACGTGGGTAAGCGTAGGCCGTAGAGTTGGTTCTAGCCAAGATTGTTCTACCATCCGCGACAAGAGTGCTCAGAGGGTGGCTGAAAACCGAGCCATCAGTGATTAGTGTGACAGCAACAAGGACATCCGATTCAATCTTCACATTGTTCATGCCTTTTTCAAAAATACGATCCACCATGCCACTTTCTTCTTCTTCTTTTATCAGCGCACTCTTTTTTTTATAATTATTTTATCACAGCATTTAATTTGAGTAACAAGTTTGGCTTTGTTGCAGATAAAAAAAACTAACAAGTTCGGCTCCGTTTGTTACGAGAATTTGTTCACAGATTTTTTAGTATCAATTTCAGATCTGTATGCTACAAGAATTTGCTTGAGAATTTTTTAATATTAAGTTCATTTCTATTTGTCACGAGAATCCGTTCACAACTGCATACAACCTGCTCAAAGATATTTATTTGTCTGTTCAGTGCACGACAACAATGAAAACCATCAATGTAATTTTTTTTTATCTTTTGTCTCATGCATCGAACGGGCACAATACTAATATTCAATTTTAGATAAGTGAAATATAAGCAAAATTTTAGATAAGTGAAATATAAGCAGAAATTTTCATACATGAAATGTGAACGAATTTCTTTTTTCATCTGCATAAAAAAAGGACTTAGAATGCTGATCCAAAAAAAAAAAAAAAACTTAGTAATCGTTCAAACAGATTAAATGATTGAATTTCGTTCTTTTGATATGACGGTCTCTTGTATGATGAAAAATTGATGGACTGAATTTTGATTTGATGATCATAATAAATTCTTCGGTATATTGAGTGAGTGTATTACGCGTATCAGACACCAAAGAATCTGAGCACCCAATAACAATAAAGATTGTAAGTTGGAATTACACCCCCTGAGGTTTGTCTTTTCCATTAACCCTGTAAATGAACTGAGCTGCTTATAAACTATTTGAGGTCGACTCTGTAAATGCATGCCCGAGTTCTATTTGGGTGATAAACGATCATTTAATAAATAATTCGAATATGAACCTGACAGTATTTTGCTCGACTAGACTTGCGAATCTGGAGTATGTATGTATATCTTATAAGCATTACACATATATTTTTGAATATGCATAAACTTTTACATGTACATAACGAGAAGAAAAAAAATGTACAAGAAACCCTTTTTGCTGCCTTAGTCTCGCGTAGAGGTGTCAAACAGGCCCGTCGTGCCGTGCCGTGCCGCTTTTCTTCCGTGCCAACCGTGCCTGTGCCGTGCTGTGCCGTGCCCGTTTCCTTAATCGTGCCATGCCGTGCCGTGCCAAATCGTGCCGAGCCCATTTTCAATCGTGCCGTGCCATGCCGTGCCATTTTTCTTCATTCGTGTCGTGCCGTGCCGTGCCGATTTGTAACCGTGTCGTGCCGTGCCGGCCCACTTACTTAATCGTGCCGTGTCGTGCCGTGCCGACCCGCTTAATCGTCTGACTCGTGTCGTGTCGTGCCGTGCCGTGCCGATTTGTAACCGTACCGTGCCGTGCCGTGCCGGCCCACTTACTTAATCGTGTCGTGTCGTGCCGTGTCGTGCCGTGCCGACCCGCTTAATCGTCTGACTCGTGTCGTGCCGTGCCGTGCCCATTTACTTAATCGTGTCGTGTCGTGCCGTTTTTTTAAATCGTGGCGGGCCGTGCCGGCCCGCTTAATCTTTTGAGACGTGTCGTGTCGTGCCGTGCCGGCCCGCTTAATTCCTTGTTTTGTTTGTTATGTAAATAAGGGAAAAAAACAAAAAAAAAATTTAATTAACTTACTCTTTTTAATTAATTGCCCGAATTGTAATGAAAATTTATTTCTTGCGCCAAGCGCGCGCAAGCGCGAGAGAGAGAGAGAGAGAGAGAGAGAGAGATACAAAACTAGGTTGCATTTTTTCATTCAAACAAAAAATATAAGTCTCAAACATTATATCTTACAACTTTATTCCGAATAAAAAAAAGTAGCAAAAAAATACAACCTAGAAACCTAAAACAACAATTACAATTAAGTATAAAAATGTTGAAATTGGTCTTGCACACTAGTTTCTTGAATCTTCGGGCCTTCCGCGATTTTTTGAATCTTCGAACCTGTCATTCAAAACTTATTCCAAAACAACAATCAGCTGAACAAGTAAAATATATATATATATATATATATATATATATATATATATATATATGCAACAATTAAAGAATGGCTCAGATACTCTGTAGGGTTACAACATTAGTTGCCAAATTGACCTTCTAATGTTGTCCCGCCTATAACTTATTCCAACGTTTATCATCATAGCCAATAAAACATGCATAACAGCATAAATAGGGTTTCAACATTAGTTGCCAAATTGACCTTCTAATGTTGTCCCGCCTATTAACTTATTCCAAAACAACAATCAACGTGTATCATCATAGCCAATAAAACTGCCCAGATTACACCCTAAACCCTAAAACCATAAACCCTAAAACCCTAAACCAAACCCCAACCCCAAACCACCCCAACCCCCAAACCTAAACCCAACCCCTAAACCCTAAACCCAACCCCAAACCCCCAACCCCGAAACCCTAAACCATAACCCTAAACCCTAACCCCAAAACCACCCCAACCCCAAAACCCGTAAACCCTAAAACCATAAACCCTAAAACCCTAAACCAACCCCAACCCTAAACCAAACCCCAACCCCAACCCACCCCAACCCCCAACCCTAAACCCAACCCCCCCCCCCCCCCCCCCCCAACCCCTAAACCCTAAACCCAACCCCAAACCCGAAACCCTAAACCCTAACCCCAAAACCACCCCAACCCCAAAACCCCTAAACCCAGATTGCACAAAACTGCCCAGATTGCACACAAAACTGCCCAGATTTTGCACAAAACTGCCCAGATTTTGCACACAACTACCTAGAATTCACACAAAACAGCCCAGAATTCACACAAACTACCCAGAATTCACACAAAACTGCCCAGATTGCACCCTAAACCCTAAAACCCTAAACCCAAACCACCCCAACCCCTAAACCGTAAACCCCAACCCCCAAACCACCCCAACACCTAAACCCAGATTGCACAGACTGCCCAGAATTCACACAAAGTGCCCAAATTGCACACAAACTTGCCCAGATTCCACACAAACCTGCCTAGAATTCACACAAAACAGCCCAGAATTCACACAAACTACCCAGAATTCACACAAAACTGCCCAGATTGCACCCTAAACCCTAAAACCTTAAACCCAAACCACCCCAACCCCTAAACCCTAAACCCCAACCCACAAACCACCCCAACCCCTAAACCCTAAACCCCAACCACCCCAACACCTAAACCCAGATTGCACAAACTGCCCAGAATTCACACAAAGTGCCCAGATTGCACACAAACCTGCCCAGATTTCACACAAACCTGCCCAGAATTCACACAAACTGCCCAGAATTCACACAAACTGCCCAGATTGCACACAAACTTGCCCAGAATTCACACAAACTGCCCAGAATTCACACAAACTGCCCAGATTGCACACAAACCTGCCCAGATTGCACACAAAATTGCCCAGATTGCACAGATCTCACAGGGCTCAGGTTTGTCAATTCATCATTGCCCCAAACTGAATTTGGTTAATTAGAACTAATACAAAAGTGCAATGAAAACATTAACCTAGGCTCATCAAAATCATCATTGCCCAATACTAAAGTGCAATTTGGGCAGTTTGTGTGTGCAATCTGGGTAGGCTCAGTACTTTGAACAAGGGAATACATGGGCTCAGTCAATATCAAGGGAATCATAAGCGAATAAACTGGCTGCAACTTAGTTGCCCTGCCAGGAATCATAAACGAATAAACAAAGTAACATCACAGCCCAGAAAATCACAAGTAAATAAGTAATGGGCTCAATTCATCATTGCCCTAAGTAACCAGTCACCACCAGTCACCACAACTCCAATCGAAAACCCTAAATCACCATTCACCAGCCACACACACACACACACACACACACACACACACTCCAGTAACCAAATGCCCAGAAAACTGTAACCATATCTTGCAATAGACAGAACACCAACAACTATACAACATGTCACAATATCACAACACAATTGGGCTCAGATCTATATAGAAATGCACATGAATGCAACATTAAGTTGCCATTAAGACCTTCATAAGTTGCCACACAATCACTTAAGTTTGTTTTCACTTATTATCGTCATAGCCCATAAATAATAGCACAATGCAAGTATGCAAATGCAACGTTATGTTGCCATTAAGGCCTTCATAAGTTGCCACACACCACTTGGTTACAGTTTTCTGGGCATTTGGTTACATAGCAAAAGTAAGATAGCACCTGGAATGCAACACAAAGTTGCAGCAGTATTAGCATCCTCGAAATCTTTTGAGAAGTCAGATATAAACAGTCCCTAAGGACTATCTGTATCAGAGATCTCAAAATAATCTTTGAACTCATCTTTTGCATTGCACTTCTTAATTCCAAGACGTGCATCCTCCCAATCTTTCAAGCATATCAAACAATCCAAAGCAATACAAACAATGTGAACGGTTTGGATCGTCATAATTATGTTGAGATCGCGTGTCTAGCGTACATTACCATATAGCATAACATCTTTGTTCATAACCAAGTTAGTTCGATGTATATGATCAAAAGGCAGGTGTAGACTCGATTTATCGAATGTTCGATCTAAACCGTTACGATCTCATATCTTATCGATTCTATCATTTTCCCCGAAAACGGTGGCTATCAAATGTCGGGAACCATCTGATCGGATCAAATTCGGTGCATTCAAGAGCAATAATGTCCTATAATGAATGACTCGACGAACACCAGAGCAATTTTTTTCGTATCGGAACCGTCTAGATTGCAAGTGGGAGTGATTATATCCTCCATGCAAAAAATGAAGTGATTTAACTATCGTTACGTATTTGATCGAAGGACACAAATTGTCGGTTGATAATAAATCAACGTCCCTGATGAAAGGGTTTTCAATACCCGATGGACTTCAAATTTGGCGAGGGTGATTAAAATAGCAAAACAAATAAAGTGAACGGTGTGGATCGTCATAAATGTGTTGCGATCGTGTGGCTAATGCATAATATAATAAAAATTTTATTCAAAAATTCAATTTTAATTTCCCTCATTTTTCCTTATTATGGCATTTACCAACTTAATTAATTGCCCTAATAAAAATGTATTTTTATTTATTTATTATGTATTTATTTATTTTTGTGAAGTCCATTTATTTATTTAAAATATATTCAAAAAAATCCTTTTTTTTCCCACTTTTTTTCACCCTTATTTGGCAAGTGCATTTATTAAATTCTAACTATTATTCAAAATTTTATTTTTATTTTACCTCATTTTTTTTTCTTCTTATTATGGCAAGTCCATTTATTAAATTCTAATTATTATTTATAAAATTATTTTTAATTTCCATCTTTTTTGTTTTCATAATTATGGCATTTGGCAACTTCATTTATTTAATAAAAATGTATTTTTTTTGTATTATGTATTTATTTATTTTTCTAAAGTCCATTTATTTAATGAAAACTTATTCTAAATTCAACTCCCTCTCTCTCTCTCTCTCTCTCTCTCTCTCTCTCTGATATATTGCGTAATTACAAAAAAATATTTTTCACCTATCAATTCAAAAATCAAAATTTTCACTTTTATTATTCAAAAAATAATTTTTTATTTCCATCTTTTTTTTTCTCATTATTATGGCATTTGGCAACTTCATTTATTTAATAAAAATGTATTTTTTTTGTATTATGTATTTATTTATTTTTCTAAAGTCCATTTATTTAATGAAAACTTATTCTAAATTCAACTCTCTCTCTCTCTCTCTCTCTCTCTCTCTCTCTCTCTCTCTCTCTCTCTCTCTCTCCGCGATATATTGCGTAATTACAAAAAAATATTTTTCACCTATCAATTCAAAAATCAAAATTTTCACTTTTATTATTCAAAAAATCATTTTTTATTTCCATCTTTTTTTTTTCATTATTATGGCATTTGGCAACTTCATTTATTTAATAAAAATGTATTTTTTTATTTATTATGTATTTATTTATTTTTCTAAAGTCCATTTATTTGATGAAAACTCTCTCTCTCTCTCTCTCTCCGTGACATATTGCGTAATTACAAAAAATTAATTTTCACCTACCAATTCAAAAATCAAAATTTTCACTTTTATTATTCAAAAATTCATTTTTTATTTTTCCTCATTTTTTGAAATAAAATAAAATTTATTTTCCTTATTTTATTTTTATTTTCCCTAACTAATTCTTTTCGTTATTATACCATGCCGTGCCCTTTACACTTCTGTGCCGTGCCGTGCCAGACTAAAACCGTGCCCGTGCCCGTGCCGTGCCAGACTAAAACCGTGCCGTGCCCGTGCCGTGCCGTGCCACACCAGTCCAACTACCGTGCCGTGCCCGTGCCGTGCCCGGCTTACACCGTGTCGTGCCGTGTCGTGCCAGGCCAACTACCGTGCCGTGCCCGTGCCGTGCCCACTCTTTTTCGTGCCCCGTGCCCGTGCCCGTGCTGCCTTAGACCGTGCCGTGCTGTGCCGTGCCCAAACCGTGCCCGTGCCGGAGTTTTTCGTGCCGGGCCCGTGCCGTGCCGGGCCGACAAGGCCCATTTGACACCTCTAGTCTCGCGTATAAGAAATAACAATAAACCCGTTTTGGTTTCTATGTGTGTTTCAACAACACCCCTAATAGATAATTTTCTCTCCAAACAAGTGACAATTAATGAGCCAAAATGGTGTTTATATATAATTTCAACCTCTCCATAAAAAAGTAATTACAGCTATCAACTCTAGGTGTTTCAGACTTTCCCTACTAGGTGTTTTTCGGGCTTTGACCCAAGTGTTGTTTTTATTTTCATCTTTGGTTGGATTTCTCTCTCCTCACCCCCAACTTGATATACATGTGTCATGTGTTCTTTAATAAACTTTTCGCCTTTTTTTAGTAAGAAAACAACAAATTTAATCTGTTTTGATCAAAATGAATTTGCCAACATAAGCCTTTTTTGCTAATTCCAACACCTTTTTCCTAGAATAGTTGTTGATTCGATGTTAGTAAAAATGAACATTGAAACCATAATGAAATTATAGTCATTTCCCATACGTGAGTGGTGTATCTGTCATTAAGACAAATCACAAGGGCTTCAGGCGAAATAGACTACGAAGACTTTTTTTAAAGAAAATTCTCGTTTGGTGGAATAACGCTCGAAAAAGTGAGATAACGGATGGCTGGGCGAGTCCAGTTAGAATCACTATTCCTTTCTTAGACAGCGCGAAGCTAATCTTGTTGTCAAACTCCAATAGGGGGATTATCCACACAGTCCAAAGATATCTCGCAAAATCATCTTTTATGAAAAATTAAACCTTAACATTTTCTTCCAAAAAATTAGTCGGGCATTAAAACGGCGTAATTTTGAAAAGTCAATCTTTATCCGGGATGACCGGGCATTAGAACGACTACGTGATATTTATAAAAATGTTTCTTTTATTACCACTAACTTTTACTGAAGCTTAGAACAAGTAAGTAACTTTCCCGAAAAATTAGAACGACTAGGGTAAGTAAGTTTAAGGAAAAATTAAAATGACTACGCGCATTATAACAGCATAAAATCTATACTTAGGAGAGGTTAGAAAAGCTACCTTAATTTCTGAGTTTTAATCGGAAGCCGAATAAGCTAGGTTGATTTTCCGGCTAGAACTACCGTAAGTGAAAAGGACTTTCTCTTGACTAAGCTTCTACTTTTTGGAGCGGAGGGTGGCTTTGAGTGGTGGAGGGTGGTGGAGCTACTTGAGTATGGAAGAACACTTGAGTTTTTACCTGAAAAACTCAAGAAACTTACTACTAAAAGCTACTTCAAGAAATGCAAGTGAGGAGTGGGTTTTTTGTGTGGGAAAACAATGAGAGAATGGCTCAGTATTTATAGGCAATGGTTGGGCACCCCTCCCCCTCTCTTGGCCAACCCTCTCTCTCCCACCCAGGTGAACAAAATCTCAAATTTTAATGCTAGATTTCATTCCATGATTTTATGGGATTTTACAAGAATAAAATCCTATGTAAATCCTAGGTTCCTAGGTAAATATCTAGAGTTTAAATGGGTGAAATCTAAGGGTACGTACTTTCTAGGTAATTTCCTTGGGTTCTAAGTAGTGTAAAATTTTGCATAGCCACTTTTGTTTTAGGCAGTTTTGAGTACTAGTTATACACTTATAAGACATATGCCTAATTAGCTAGTAAATCTATAGTCAAATCTAGGTTATAATGAGAGAATATATTCTTATTCTCTCCTTAACGAAGGATATATTCCCTCCAATAATTAGGAGAGAAAAACGCCACTAAGTAGAGTTTTTGGTCCTAACTATACAAACAAGTGTTCACAAAATAGGCTAGTGAATCCAACGTAAATCTTGGAAAATATTTAGTGAATCTTGCCATTAAATGGGAGAATAAAATCTAGGAGACAATTCCTTAAATTAGGGAATTTTATTCTAGGCCAAAATGCACACATGCACATCTATCTCTCTCGCTCTCTCTCTCTAGTAAGCAAAATCCCTATTTTTGTGGGAAGAAAAGAATGAGAATAAGAATAAGAATTTATTCTTGCTTGAGGGGAAAGAAAGTGAGATTTTGTTGGAAAAGAGAGTGATAAGGTTGTGAGAGGAATTTAGGGTAGGTTTTGGTAGGAAGTTTGTGTAGGACTTGGCTCATACAATAGGGCACATAACTAGTTGTCCAAATTAAATGTAGGGAGGGTTAATTAGGCATCCTGTGCAAAAAAGATCGTTATGATTCCATCCTATGAGATTTGAATACTTATGATTTCATTCTGAAATTCAAAAAAACCCCAAACTATCCTTTCTATCTCCTAATTTTCCTGCTATTTCTCTCTCTTAATCTTTTGCTATTTTATCTCAATCAATATCTCCTATCTTTTTAAATCTTTCTCTTCCCTAATCTTCTCTCTCCTACTCTCACCTAAAATCTCAAAACAAAGTAAAAAATAAAAAGATTTCTTGTGACATGAAAAAATTCTTATGACAATGAACACATAAAGCATGATAAATTATAGAACAATCTTAGACTATGTAAAAAATATGATAAATTAATTAACCATCTTAGACTACGTAAAAAACATGATAAACTAAAAATAATTTTCACAATATGAATAACCTATACTTGATCTAATGAACCATCTTTTAAAATAAGTATAAAAAAAATGATAAATTAAAGAACTATCTTAGACTACGTAAAAAATATGATAAATTAAAAACAATTTTCACCGTACGATAACCTAGACATGATATAATGAACCATCTTTTAAAGTATGTAAAAAAAAATGATAAAACAAAGAACCATCTTAGACTATGTAAAAACATGATAAATTAAAAACAATATATACAGAAAAAATGATAAATTTTTTTTTTTTTGATCGGCAACAAAAATTTTATTAGAACTCGACAAAGGGTACATCGAGGAAAAGCCAAGTACTAATCATGAAGCCGAGTATAGGCAGATAAATTAATGAACCATGTCCACCATACCAATCACCTAGCTACCATCGCACAAAATACATTACGGACCATGAAACATGGTGAATTAGTTGACATGGTAAAACAATTAACCATGAAACTTGGAAGTCGCAAAAATTATGAAGATCACGAATAATTGAATCAGAAAAACAATACCGTTATTAGCAAGATTTGGAACCTACTACCACTATACAACATACATCATAGTCAAGTGATCAAACCAACGAGTCACCAACCACCGCCATGGTTGTTTTTTCTATCCCTGTCGAGATTGATTTTGCCGTTCTCGGATTCGTTCTTTTGAAGGGTTACTCGTTGGGTTTCCGTCGCCTTGCCCACTGATTACCAGTTGCTCGCGGAAAACAACAATGATGGAAGTAGGCATGACAGATCGTCATAATGGAATCCAATAGAGATTGTTTGATTCCGAGAAACAATGGCGTCCTAGAGGCTCCGTTCACAGGGAAAGGGAACAGCGGCCATTTTGAGACATCACCTTCCAATTGTTCCCACTGCGTTTTTTGGATTTTCAAAACTGCTTGCTTTGAAAGATTATTTATTTATTTTTTTTTTAGATAAGCTTCGAAAGAGGTTGTAGCTCTGACCAATCCTATTGAAATAGGAGTGAATGGTGTTGTTTAGCTGTGACCAATCCCATTGAAATAGGAGTGATTGGTGTTGCACGAATACATCCCATTGAAATAGGAAATAATTGATTAGATAATTAAGGAAAATAATCCCCTTAATTAGGAGATTTCAAAATAGTTTGGTTATTTAGGAAAGGAGATAAATATTGTGTATATAAAAGGACACAATGGTCCGAATATCCTTTGAGAGGATGAAATCATAACTATTCAAATCTCATGGGATGGAATCATAACGATATTTTTGTAATGGGATGCCAAATTAAAATTTCCTTAGATGTAATTACATGGAATTTTATAACTAAAAAAGAAATAATATGATCAAAAGGAGAATTATCGAATTAATAAATCAAAATTTTTATTTGCGAAAATTAGGGACATTACATAATGATCTCCATTTAAGCCATGAAAGCCTAAATTGCCGTTCAAAAAGAAAAAAAATGTTAGCCTTAATCATTTTTTCCCTTTAAGAGTGTACTGATTTGTGTACACTCTTCTCGACGAACGAGGATATGACCATAGGCACATTGGACAGGAACTCCATCGGTTTATATATCACCAATCACCATAGACTACCGGATCAAAATCAGAAAAGACAGCGAAACATTCAAATAGCTCATTCTGTTTAAAACATGTCTTCATAGTACATGGTTCAACACAAATTGAAAGCCAAACACAACACAAATTGGAACTCAAACACAGATAAGTACACACACTAGAAGGGCACGATCCGATATCCTCCATTATTCATGCATACTTAAAACACGATGCAAGGATATTGTAAATAACACTTATAAGCTTAATTCCCTCCTTGATCATTACGGAGGGCCACCATGACCTCCTTCGTATCCGTCGTCATGTCCATGTTAACCGCCATGTGCGTCTTCGCCGTCATGTCCATGTTCACCGCCATGTCCGTCTTCGCCGTCATGTCCGTCTTCACCGTGCCCGTGGTCCCAATGTCCGTATCCGCCGTCATGTCCATCTTCACCGTGCCCGTGGTCTCAATCGCCACCCTCATAATATTTGGCATCATCTGTCCCACTAGAATGTTTAGCTGCACAAATGATAAATATTCTTGAATAGTTTAGAGGTGATTAGAAACAAGTGTCACAAGAATAATATGAACATATTCAAGCGAAAGGTCGGGTTGAAAACTGGAACTCAATGATGACAAGCAGAATAAAACAAAGGCAAATCCATGGCTTCATCAAGGTATAAAAGTCAATAAACTCAGTTTAGATAAAACTCACTAGAAGGGGAAGTCTCTGCCAAATCCCTGGCTGTCACCGCCGAGTCAAAGAGAAGAACAAGGGCTAGAAAAAGGCCAAGGAAAACCATTGCTTTGGAACCCATTTTGCTCTTTAGTTGATTGGATGGTATTGGATTGAATGAAATGAGGCTAGTAGGCTACGATATTGTTGATTAAATAAGTAATTTATTTTTTTTGGTTAAGTCTAACTTTTGTTTTTATGCTAGGTCATCTGCCCCTATATGATGATCAATAACCTCTTAGACCGTGAAAATTGAATCAATAACCTCTCATACGATGATCATCCCTTGTGTATAAAGTCCCTCATGTAACGCAAAAAGAGACCGATCAGTGCTCATTTGACAATCGGAATCGTTCATTTGACAAATTTCAATGTGTCTACTGTCTAACGACCTAGGGAGAAAGTAATTAATTCATTGGACATCAGTGTTGTCACAAGAAAAATAGACTACCGTACTTTGATCGTTTATTTCTGTTCACATGACTAATATTTGACAAAGCCTTTAATGGTCTCAAATAGAATCGGTTTGTTTCATTGATGTTAAACCCATCGAGACCTATTCAATGAATAATTCTCGGGCTGTGAAATATGATAGTGTTGGATCCCGTTGTGATCGTACGAAAAATGGATCATCACACAAAGGGATGTTGAATTGTACTAATCAGGTTAGGTTAGATGTTACGAAAATTTTAAGATACATGAAAAGTAGAGTACTAATTATTAGCTCGTTCAAATAGGTCATGTATGGACACCCGTTAGACATTTTTGGAAAAACATTGGAGGGCCTATGTAATTGTAAACATCCTTCACTCCTTGTGTGAAAAAAACATTGGAGGCTGGACCTATGCAATTCTAAACCCTTCACTCCTTATGTGAAATAATGTAAGGTAACACAAAAAGATTGACCATGGTATTCACGGAGAAAGAACAAAATTTTCAACATTAGTCGACATGTGCGTTAGGTGTCTAGGACGTACACCTGAGTTCTAAATATTTTTTAAGAAAATGGAAATATAACTATTATATCATATCCATTGAACTAGCGTGCTCGTTTTGCAAAAATAAAAAGGATATAAATCAACAAAACTCGTAGACATGTGTTTATATCACCATCATGCTAGAATCAGCAAACTTACTTACCCAAAAAACAAAGTCAACTAAAATAGAAAGAAAGAGTTAGTAAGTATTTAAAAAATAAAACAGTTATAAATCAACAAAACATACTTAGGCTAAACAAAATTTCAGTCAGCTACAATGGAAACAACTCGATTCAAAAGCGAGTTGGTAACTTAGTATGTTTTCCCAAAATCAAACTGACAGAAATATCACCATCAGGTTAGAATTAGTAAACCAAAAATTGAAAAGAATAAAAGAAAAGAAGAATCAGTGAACTAAACTAGAAACAAGTCGAAAAGAGTTAGTTACAACTCTTTGAAAAATGAGAGAACGGAGTACAAATTGGTGCCGAACTCTTACAACTGCTGCAAATTCAATTATCCTCCTTTCAAATTTTACTCGTTTAGATGTGATGCAAATCAGATTTTGGAAAACTAGCCGTTTATTAGAATTTATTTTACTATTTCAATTTTAGTATTTTGTTACGAGATTACTAGTATGGAGTTATTTAATGCTTGACCGACCAGGTGACTAAGAATAAGACGAAAAAAGACGCGTCCCAAACGTAGGACTCTCGACCAGTGTAGCACAATAATTTCCGGAAGTACCGGAGTCGAACCACAGAGACGACTTAAGTGCTTGACTCAGAAGTGTGAAAGTGCAGTTTTACCTGGCTCTTAGGTAGCCACCCCTTGATTTGATAAAGTATATTAACTAAATTACCAAGCTAATGTAATTGAATGCAAATTAATAAAGAGAGCACAGCCGAGGGAACCCAGCGTCCGCAACTAGCCTAATCGATATTTAATCGGGCCACAATTCCTCTTTTCACTGATTTTAGAATAAAAGAAAGGCTTCCTAACAAATGCGCACCACCTGTCGCCAGATTCCGTGCGCATTCGAATTCCGGTAATGCCTGAGTTTGTTTGTTAGAAAAGTTTCTAGTTCCCAAAATTGCTTGAAAGTTGAGTTAATTCGGTCCCGAGGTGAAACATTGATTAGCCTAACTACGCACGCCTTCGCCCCGTAGCCGCACTCGTAACGACTACTCACTCATGATCATAAGAATAGCAGAAATCGAATTAAATCTAGATCTAAACATGCTTGAACAATTAAATATGAAAACAATAGCTACCGTAGATTGCAAGGGAAAAATTGAACTTGATTATCAATACGCAAAAACCAATCCAACGCTGAAATTCTGGAAGTAAACTTGAATGCGAAACGTTGAACGAAGAACTGTAGCCGAAAACTTTAAAACATAAAACCTAAGGAAAATTCGTGGAACCCTAATTTGGTTTAAAACAAAAGTATTTATACTAAACCTACTAATCCTGGAGAAAAACGACGAAAATCCGGAAAAACTATGCAGAATGACCGAACGATGACGTTTACTGTGCTCAATAACCGTTCAGTAGCGCTACCGCAAAACATAGGTAGCGCTACCGCTTTGCTAAGTCGTGCGTTGACCGGCTGCTCCTTCCTTTGACCGTTGACGACTAACCAACCGGTAGCGCTACACCACTTTTGGTGTAGCGCTCAAGAACCTTCTGTTCATTTTGTGACCCTTTTGTGCCCAATTTGAGCGCTCCAGCAAATTGGGGTAGCGCTCCCGACGGGTTTCGATCACTTCCATGCAAGATCCGCTCGCGTCCAACTCTTGATCTACGTGCATGTACTCCCAATGTCTCAAAATCACACTCACAACCTTAGAATACCTGCAAATTACGCTCAATACACAAAAACACCACGCGCACATATCAAATGGAAAATAAAGCTCAACACGCACATCTAACATGCTAAACCACCCTACTTAGGCGCTCAAAAGCAAGCTTTTCTCGCGCCTATCATTTAATTTCTTAATTTTAGGTTGATTCAGTTTCCTATTTTATGTTTTCTTGTTTTACAAGAATTAGGGTTTCTTGTATTTTATTTCCTTTTTAGTTTTAGGGTCTGCTAGTATAAATAACTGATGTAAGCCTTGGGGCAAGAGAGTTGTTCATGATTATTAATGAAAATTTGAGAATTTTCTTAATATTGTTAAGTCAAGGAGGGAGTACCTCTAGTTCAGACAAAATTCGTGATTGCTCTTGTTGCGCATGCTTATTTCAACACGCCTCCCTACATCAAGATGACTGGTAATTTGTTAGACTTTTATCCATTAAGTGACACAGATTAACCGTTGAGTAATCTTCTTTAATGTTTTCGGGATCCTTCTATGGAATCATGTTTTCATCATGTTTTCTAGGGATCAAGAACCTTTTCTTGAGTTGTTGGTTTGAGTTTTCGGTAACTTATATTTGAGTCTTGAGTGTTCATATAAGAGCGTCAAAAACATATACAGTTTGCTTCGACAGCTGTCAATTTTTTATTTTTATTTTTTTATCGGCAGAAGAAGATAAATTGAAATTAATAAGAGTACATCGAGGGAGAGAAAAGGAAGAAGGAAACAAAAAAAAAAAAAAGACAGGGTATGGGTATCAACCAAAGGTGGTGAGTGGTCGTCGATTCTAGTATTCTTCCTTGTGGTTTTTATCATTGAGTTGGACGATAGATTAGTAAAGTTGTCACAAGCACAACAGTGGGGACAAGTCTATCTTAAGGATCGATATGGTACCAAATGTTAGTGCTTGACCAACCAGGTGACTAAAAATAAGACGAATAAAGACGCGTCCCAAGCGTAGGACTCTCAACCAGTCTAGCACAATAAATTCGGAAGTACTGGAGTCGAACCACAGAGACGACTCAAGTGCTTGACTCAAAGGTGTGAAAGTGCAGTTTGATCTGGCTCTTAGGTAGCCACCCCTTGATTTGATGAAATTGGTTAACTAATTACTAAGCTAATTTAGTTGAATGCGAATTAATAAAGAGAGCACAGCTGAGGGAACCTGGCGTCCACGCCTAGCCTATCCGATATTTACTCGGGCCACAATTACTCCTTTTACTGATTTTAGAATACGAGAAAGGCTTCCTAACAAATGCGCACCACCTGTCACCAGATTCTGTGCGCATTCGAATTCTGGTAATGCCTGGGTTTGTCTGTTAGAAAAGTTTCTAGTTCCCAAAATTGCTTGAAAACTGAGTTAATTCGGCCCCGAGGTGAAATATTGATTAATCTAGACGTAGGCGCCTTCGCCCCACAGCCACACTCTGTACGACTACTCACTCATGATTATAAGGATTGCAGAAATCGAATTAAACCTAGATCTAAACATGCTTGAACGATTAAATATGAAATTAGCAATTAAGAACGATATAGTAGATTGCAAGATACAACTAAATCCGATTACCAATACGCAGTACCAATCCACAAGCGGAAGTTCTGAAAACTAAACTTGAATGCGAAACGCTGAATGTCAAGAGCTCTGAAATCTGTAGCCGAACTCCGAAAAGTAGAAAAACTAAAAACAATTCGTGGAACCCTAATTTGCTCCAAAAACGGAGTATTTATGCTCCCTACCGAAGTCAAAACACGTGACAAGTCAACCGGCCACTTATATGGCACTCGGTATCGATACAGGAGAATAGTTGTATCGATACCAGTAGATTCTGTTCGCCACTGAACGCCCAGGTATCGATACAACAAGATGCCTGTATCGATATCGAGTCTCTTAAATGCTTTCCAAGCTTGTTTAGTCGGTCCTACTCGGGTCCCACCGGTTCCCAACATGCCCGACCGCCTTATGTCCACTTTGCGTGCTCTTTTCGACCTGTTTCCTACAAAACAACCAACAACACCAAAAACAAAAAACAACCCCGCATCAAGTGGAAAATGGAATAAATCGCGCCTCTAATGCGCTAATTCGCCCTACTTAGGCGCTTATATCTGTGACATTGTGCGCCTATCACACCCCCTAACTTGAGCGTTGCTAGTCCCTAGGAACGAACAAAATGCAACCAAAGATAGAATTCTAGAAAACACCAATGGGGGTACGGTGGTGTGGACCGTTGGCCTCCACGCGCTCGGAGATTGGTTTTTCGAAACGGTTCGAAAAACAAAAGATTTTAGAGTCGCCACCCGGGTTTTGAGAAAGCAGTTTGGGACCCGAGAAACCAATTTGAAAATGATGATTTGAGAGAATGACTTATAAAACCAATTGAAAACCAGAGATTCGTTTTGGATCCGGGAGCCAGGTTACGAACAGGGAAGGGTTTTAATGCACCCCGTTTGCCCGATTAAAAATCGGTCTTTACTAAACATTTGTGGGATTTTATTAGAAAACAATTTTATTGCTGAACATTAACAGATAATCATTTAAATTAAACACAGCACATGATAATAACGAGAAAAACAAATGACTAGTATGTAATTGACAGAAATCAAACGAAAATCCAAACTTCAAACTGTTCCTGCAGGGGGAATGTTCAAATTTCACATTTTATCAGAAAAGTGTGCCGTGCGGCACACTAGATGTACCGTGCGGTACAAATAATGGGCCGTGCGGCACTGTTCTTCAAATTAACGGTCAAATTTTTAAATGAGTGCCGTATGGCACTCAAAGTATACCGTGCGGCACAGTAAGAGTGCCGTGCGGCACACTTGGCTGCAAAACAGTTTGAAACTTTGGCTTTTCGAAATGATTGATCAGAAGCACATACAAGGTATGAAATGCATTCAAAATGAACTACTTTAAAGGGAGAAAGCAGTGTATTGAGTATGAGATGTCCCTCCTCGTTGAATCGCTCCGTACGAGGCAATGTTTTCACCGTACGACGCGACCGGGAGGTGTGAAATAAAACTGGACTTGTTGTAATTTTGGCATACCAAGCATGGAAATGATACAAGGAATCATTCCACCCTTGGTACCCCTCCCCTCAGGGTACCAAATTCAAGGAATTTGGCGAAACGGGTTTATACCTTCGGTTTCGAACTCTCGGATTGAGCGTCGGATTGAACTTCCGAATGTTGCTTGAACCTTCTCTGAACCTCACTTTCACTCTAGTATAGTGGTAAGAGGGATTGAAGGCTTAAACTTTGGCGAACTTGGAATGGCTATCTCACAGCTTTAGAACTGAAAACAGGGGATGAGTCTCTGCCTCAGGTTTTGCTTTGACAGAGAGAAAGGTGTTGGATTCTATAGTGGAGATGGTGGCTAAGAAAGTTTAGCAATGGAAAATCGTATTCAAGGATGGAATTTCGTGGTCTTTTCTTACACAGAAATCGTATGGGGTCTGGAGGTCTGGGGTTCTGGGATTCTGGGATCCTTTTCCCATTGGGTTCGAACGGTTTATATAGAGGGTGAGGGAGTTGAATGTAGTCTCCAACACATTCTTGATTCTTGCTCATGGAGACAATGGCATGGGGAGTAGCATATTTCTTTCGGCCATGATCTTCCCTTTCGGCCACGACCAGCAGGGCGGGGGAACCAATCTCGTCAATGTTTTCGGCTGCTGGGAATTCGCAAAAACTGGGAACCCGTAAACAGTACCGTACGGTACACAAACTATGCCGTGCGGCACAACTTGTGTACCGTGCGGCACAACTGGCCGCCAAACTTCAACAATCTGCTGTACGTGACTCTGGCTGTCCCGTGCGTTGAGAGATGAGTACCGTGCGGTACTGTTGACTGAGTTGACTTGGAGAGTTCCAATCCGAGAGTTCTTCCGGTCGTTTCCTTTCATCATTGGGGATCAAAATGTACGTGAACGCTCATTTTGGGGTGTCTACAGGTGGTTATGCCACCTGTAGACATAACTTGCCACAGTGATAGATATTTGCCTCTTAATATGCCCGTAACCCACATGCATGCATGCCTTGACAGAATATTGAACACAGATAGCATCATTCCACACGTGAAAATGAACATCCCTACAACGACAAATGCGTTACACTCACTCACTAGAACACTCAACATCCCATATAAGCACTTGGCGAACTGCATGAAACCGACCAACTGGTTACCATGCGCCAATCAAAATTAGCGCTTAGCAAGAAATAACCGCACAGTCTGTCTAAACATGATTCCACAAAATAAGCAACATCATTATCAATCATGCATAAGTGAGAGTATAAAACACGTGCATAAGATCTACTAAGGACTTTTGGGATTATAATGACCTTGGTAGAACAAAGAAAGAACTGCAAAAACAGGTGACGGCCTATAGAAGCGCAAGGTTAACTACCCAACTGGCCGCACCTGTCATGTCTAACTACCTGTCAACGCGCCCATTGGCGCCACCCAAACCAAGTCTACAACATAAAATCCAAACATCCATGACAGTTATATTACAGACCCAAATGAAACAAAAGAAAACATAAGTACCACATAAAATAACAAATACTCTAAACTGAAATGACACCTCCAACCATCCTCACCATCTACCCTCAAGCCAGCTCCATGCAACACAAGTGCCTCAACTCAATCCGACTCATACCCGCCACCACCATCAGCGAAGTCATCACTGACCTCCAACTCGGGCAACTGCAATGGAACATATGGCCCCGAAGATGAACCCTCAACCCGACCTGCCAACCACTCCTGCCTGTGATCCATCTGCTGCTGAGTCCTTGCAATCAGTCGCACCTCTCTCTTGATCTTCTGATGACTCCGAATGGTAGCGACACCCTGGCAAAAAATCTTACGCAGCCAAGAAGTAGTAGGGGCACTGGGAGGAGGCTCGGTAGTAAAAAAGGCTCCACCTCTAACACCACGAGACTGGGCTATGCTCTTAGTGAGAATAGTGCTGTCAATCGGCCCAGGACTCAGTGGATCATTCTTAAGCCATTTAGCCCCTGTCAACCCAGACCCTCTAGCAATGGACGTAATCAGACAAGGAAACGGCAGTCTCGTCTGTGTCGGGGCATCGCGAAAATCAATAATCTTAGCATAAATGAACAATGCCCAGTCACAAACAGTGTCCGACTCCATGAAAGCTGTCAGTAAATTCCCAGTACTTTCAGACGGTTTATTCTCAGTCGCCCTAGGGTCCAGGTTATAACACACTACTTGGTTTAAAAACCGAAAGGAAGCCTTAAACTTGCCCGGCTGGTGAGGAATACGGGCCTCTCTACAGTTCTCATACAAAATCTCAGCCACCCTATTTGGGGCAAAATCCTCCAGGGGGCAAGGATAGTTGGTATCGGTCGGCCTCCTGTACTGCAAGTGTGTAGCAATTATATCGGGTGTGACCACAATGGGCAACCTAGCCACTCGCGAGGTGATCTCAGTCCCGGAACTAAATGCGGTCCCGGACGCTGGTACATGCATATTCTTATAAAATTTCCTAACGAGTTCTAGGTTATACCCGGGATTTGGCTCAAACCAGAAGGACATACCTTGTTCCACAATGGCTTGTATGGTGACGTGATGTGCAGGGAACCCATCCCGGATAATGTGGCGCTCATTCTTGACACTCCTCTCCTGAATAGAACCCTCCCATGCCTCCTGTTCATCCCGGGCAATCTGATCCCGGGTCCTCCTCCTACCCCGGCCTTGAACCGGGCTTCCCCCTTCCTCTTGCTCTGGAGGAGCGCTAGAGGAAGCCGTTCCTTTACCCATAGCACTAGCACTAGGTTTCCTGGGTGCTATGTTTGAAAGTTGGGTTGGAAGTTTAGGTTTTCGGATCTGGAGAAATAGGGATTTTAGAAGGACTCTAAGAGGTATATGTGGTAGAGAAGAAGGAAAGGAGCGTTTTGGTGAAGTTTGGTGGAATTTGGGTGAGATTTGGAGGAGTTGTGGAGGTTTGGAGAGTATAACAATGGTGGTTTTCGTGGGTTAGGTTAGAGAGAGAAAGAGAAGGTTAGGGAAGAAGAAGGTGAGAAGGGAAGAAGGTGACCGGCCGATCCTTTAATTTTTACGTATATGGGTCTCAGTATCGATACAAGCAAATTGCTGTATCGATACCAGAAGGTTCTGTTCCGGCGATGGGCAAACGGTATCGATACAGTAGTTTCACTGTATCGATACCGAGTCTCTTATATTTTATTTTATTTTTTTAAATGGCTGAGGTTAAGGCTTTGGTTTATGGGTTTGGTTTCAAAAACATGACACCCAATCAGACTCTTCAAGCGTTACTCCCTCAAAAGCACATTACTTCACAACCATTTTCCCACAGCAGTACGACACTTATGGCGCACGGAGCTTGACTTCCCCCCAACTTCAATCCAACCAAACACCGGTTTCCTAAGTTAGACACGGAAACTGACTCGGACTGGTTTAAGATGGGTCAAAGAGACTCGTATGTGGTTTAATCATGCAAAAATTGCCTTGTGTCATCCCCTATGCACGTTATTCACTCTCACAAATGCATGAAAAACAACTGGTCTCTTACTTGCAAAACAAAAGCCTACTATTTTATGCGATTGCAGAAATGAAGACAAAGAACATGGGAATGCTATTCAGAACACGCTATTATCAATGTGGGGACACTCATTCGCATGCTTGACAGTGCATTATGCTCAATTAGATAGCCAAATATATGCATGCATTTAAGTTAAACAGACATACTAAATTAGCTAGATCTCATTTGCTCGATGATATTTACAAGATGCATAACAACCGTATCCCCAAAACTTACCTAGCAACGCAATGCAAGTATGTACAACGTACACCCTCCCCCCAACTAAAAACATGCTATGTCCCCAGAGCATGGAGACACACAAAATAAAGAACAAGCGGAAGAACTGGACCTCTCGGTGGCAGCCAACCACCATGACCTCGGCCGATGTATGAGGAATTTCGGGTACTCTCTCTGCGCACCCTACAAAGAACATCAGTCCAGCCCGGCATGTGGTATCCGGGCGTACACAGAGAAAACAAAAGAGCAATAAAAGAAGAAATAAAATACACCACCACTTTCGTCACGTGAAAGGGACGGGTACTACTTTTCTCCCTAATGTCTCACTTAAATTTGTGTAGAGAAGGTCATCATAACAATCCCGGGTAAGTCATGACTCAATAGGTTAAATTACTCAAGGTTTTTCCTTAAAGAAATCAGAGCCAATCGTCTTTTATGACTATCCGAGACACGGCAATAAGATTGTTAGAAACCCAGATACACAAATTGAAGGCTAGAAATTAGGTGGCTATACCGGACCATAAATTTGTTTTTTTTGCAAGAAAACTGAAAAACAAACGCGAGTATACAAAAATTGCCCGTACTAACCGGGGCTGGGCACACGATCCTTCTTTCAATAGCAGCGTGCGAAGCTATGAAAACCCAAGTCAATGATGGGTACCCCTAATGCTGGGGGTCGGGTCCACACTCAATGAAGAGCATGGTACGCATGAGCTACCCGTCAAAACAAGGCGGAAAACGCCTATGCAACTAGGTCGTCCGAATAAACAGGATCGACCAACTCCTCATCAGGTTCGCCTACCTCCAAAAATTCCAAATAAGGTTTCGGACGCTGCCCGTTAACTTTAAACACATGATCATCTTTAGGGTCACGGACGTCGACTGAACCATTTGGGTACACTTTGGCTACTATGTAGGGACCATCCCAACGGGACCTCAACTTTCCTGGAAATATATGAAGACGCGAATTATAGAGTAACACTTTCTGACCAGCCCTAAAGGTTTTGCGCTGAATGTTCCTATCATGATACGCCTTATGTAGACACCCCGATTTTGAACCCAGGATGCGCTCGAGCATTCCCGATGATGAAATAGACCAATCGTGCATACCTCGAGGCTAAGAACAAGGCTTGAACTCATCGAACCACCCTAAACCATTCTAAACCCTCTTAAAACAACCTTAAACCAACCAAAATGACCAAAATACCCTTCAAACCATCCATAAACCATTTCAAAACAAACCCAAACCTACACCATCTTCTAGTACATTCAAAACCCTCTTTTTTTATATATAATATGTCCCAATCCATTGTGAAATGAGGGAGATGTGCCCGTTTTACCAAAATCACTTGCTTTCCCGACCTTCTGAGGGTAAAATGGTCACACATTTTGATGTACAAATCATCTTGGGTCCAAATCACTTGGGTTAGAAAGTAGACCTTTCAAGCTTTCCAACGCTTCAAACCACGCACGAAACGGAGTTTGGTAGCACCCGGGGCGGCCCCGCAAAGTTTGACCTTTTGAGCAACAGCCTTGAGCGCTCAAGCCCTGGACCTTGAGCGCTCAAACCCAAAAATCCCACCTTGAGCGCTCAAGCCCATGGCTTTGAGCGCTCAACTCTGTTCCAGATCAGTTTTCTGCAGAGCATCTAATCATGATATTCTACTGCAAGAGGAGCGTCTACCTATGTTTTCTACTGCCTAAATACACTTCCTAGACCCTTGAACATTTCCTAATCACCCCCCAAACCCAATTCAAAAATTAAACCCATTTCCCTCCCATTTCTCTCTCTATATAAACCCCCTCCACCCCTTTGGCTGAGCTCTTACACACTCTCACACCCTTCATCAGCCCTCTCCACTCTCTCTCATCACTTCAATCACGTTTTAGCCTTTCTCTCCTCCATAGCCACCACCCTCCATCATCTTCAACCTCCAAAAACAACCAAAAAACTCATCTTTAAGGCCTACAACACATGGGTCTTTGAGAAACCAACTTCAACAGCCCCTCTCTCACTCTAATAAGCCATTTACAGTCCATACACTCCATCAATTTCGTCCAAACCTAGCCCTTCCATCAAAACCCACCTCATCCAAGCCAAAATCACCATTTTAAGCTCAAATACTCCATCATCCACTCAATCAATCACTCAATCAGCCCTACACTCACACTCTTCTGTCCAAAATACTTCATCTATAGCCTATAAACACAGCCACTACCCATCCATTCATCAAACCACAAGTTCAAGCCTTGATCAAGCCAAAAGGTAGTTAAAATCATGTGAAAAACAATGTTTTGGTCTTGCTGAGGGAGACCAGTGGGCTCATTCAAGTTCCTCATACTTGAAATGAGCCTACAAGGTCTGAAAAGTATCAAGAAAAGCATTTTTAAAACCTGTTATTTTGGTAGGATTGAGCGCTCAAGCCCAAGGCCTTGAGCGCTCAATCTGTTTTCTAAGTTCATATTTCTGTCCAGTTTTGGTAAGCAAACCATAATCATTGAGTTGGGGTTGTATGAATGTTCAAAGTCATAAAATAGCAGAATTTGGCGATCTGGGAAGGGCTTGAGCGCTCAAACCCCAACAGAAAGTCAGTCACAGTGTTTCAGCCATAACTTTTTACTCCGAACTCCGTTTTGGGCGTATTATATATCAAAACGTAGATAATTTGAAGGGCTACAACTTTGTAGTTTTATGTTCTTCTCATTTCTATATCAAAACCCTCCAAAACATGCAAATAGTGTCGGAAAGAAAAATAATTTTGTTCAAAATGATGTTTTAAGTTCTATTTTTCTCCTTCATTGTCATTTTCTTTGTTATACCATTCTTTCATCGCATTATGTACTTCGCACAAGCATCCACCATCACTTAGTTTATGTTTTAATATTCATTTACGTGTTTTGCCATTCCCGTATCCCCCATTTCGTGTTTAAAGTTGAACTTCAAACATTTCCAAAATCCCACAAAATGTTGAGTAGAGACCGGTTCACGGACCGGGCGAGAGGGGTGCCGTAAAACCCTTCCCCTCTCGTAACCAAACCCCCGAATCCGAGAAATCTTTGGTTCCGCCATGATCAGTGAAATCTTTTTCAAATGGGCAAATGAGTCATATTTTTGATCGGTTTCTCGGGTTCGGACCTCAAATCCGGGTGGCGACTCTAACAATCTTCAATCTTTTCAAACGCGAAACCGCACCGATTTCTGTGGGCCGTCCACACCTTAACCTTATCCTTATAGATACTAGCGTTCTCATACGCGTCATTCCTAAGCTCCTCAAGCTCACTCAATTGCAACTTTCTATACTCACCTGCCTCAGTCAAACTAGAGTTGACTGTTTGAATGGCCCAATAGGTCTTCTTCTCTAACTCAACAGCCAGGTGGCAGGCCTTACCATAAACGAGCCGATAGGGTGAGGCACCCAACACGTTCTTGTATGCAGTGCGGTAAGCCCACAACGAATTGTTCAACCTAGTGGACCAATCCTTCCTAGTCACACCTACGGTCTTTTCTAAGATTCGCTTGATCTCCCTATTCGCTAACTCGGCCTGCCCATTAGTTTGGGGGTGGTATGACGTGGATACCTTATGAGTGACGTGAAACTCCCCCATCAACTTCTCAAATGACCGACTCGTGAAATGCGTGCCCTGATCCGAGATAATGGCGCGTGGCACGAAAAAACTCGACAGAATGTTAGCCTTAAGAAACTCTAGCAGGACTTTCGACTCCATAGACTTAGTGGGAATCGCTTCCACCCACTTCGACACATAGTCCACCGCCAACAAGATGTACTCATACCGTGAGACATAGGAAATGGACCCATAAAATCGATGCCCCAGCAATCAAATACCTCTAGCACAAGAATAGGCCGGAGGGGCATCTCATGACGTGCAGACAACTTGCCAAGCTTTTGGCAACGGTCACATGACCGACAAAACATGTGTACACCCTTGAACATATCGGGCCACCAGAACCCGCACTGTAGAATCTTGGCGGTGGTCTTCTTCGCAGAGAAGTGACCCCCACACGCCTCACTATGGCAAAACTCTATGACTCCCCGCTGGTCAAACTCGGGGACACAACTAGGCACAATCTGGTCCGCACAGTACTTGAACAAGTAGGGGTCATCAAATATGTACTGCTGGACACTCCTCAAGAACCGCTGCTTCTCCTGGGTAGACCAATGAGAAGGAATCTGCCCCAGTCACCAAATAATTGGCTATATCAGCATACCATGGGCACTCATTAGCAGCGAACAACTGCTCATCTGGGAAAGAATCTCTAATGGGAAGATCTGAGGTGGGGTCCTCAAGCTCTAGGCGAGACAGGTGATCAGCCACTACATTTTTTACCCCTTTCTTATCCTTAATGACAAGGTGGAATTCTTGCAGAAGCAGAATCCACCGGATAAGTCGAGCTTTCGCATCCTGTTTGGTCATCAAGTACTTCAGGGCCACATGATCGGTAAAGACCGTGATTTGCGAGCCCACCAGATAGGATCGAAACTTATCTAAGGCAAACACCACTGCTAACAACTCTTTCTCTGTAGTGGTGTAATTCATCTATGCCTCGTTGAGCGTCTTGCTCGCGTAATAGATCACACATGGGTCTTTCCCTCTCCTCTGTCCTAAAACAGCTCCGACTGCATAGTCAGAAGCATCACACAAAAACTCGAAGGGGAGACTCCAATCAGGGGATTGCACAATCGGTGGAGTCGTGAGACTCTGCTTCAACTTGAAGAATGCCCCCTCACATGCCTCGGACCATACAAATGGTGCGTCCTTTGCCAACAGTTGACACAATGGACGGGAGATAGCACTAAAATCTTTAATGAACCGCCGGTAGAAACCAGCGTGTCCAAGAAATGAACGCACATCTTTGACAGACTTAGGAGTAGGAAGATTACGAATCAAGTCTATCTTCGCCTTGTCCACCTCAATACCCTTGGAGGACACGATGTGTCCTAACACAATCCCTTGGGTCACCATGAAGTGACACTTCTCCCAATTTAACACTAAGTGCTTCTCCTCGCACCTCTGTAAGACCTTGCCTAAATTCTCGAGGCATCCATCGAATGAGTCCCCGAAGACCGAGAAATCATCCATAAAAACCTCTACAATCCGCTCAACCATGTCACTAAAAATCCCCATCATACACCTGGAAAAGGTACCAGGTGCATTGCACAACCCAAAGGGCATGAGACGGTAGGCGTATATACCATATGGACAGGTGAACGTGGTCTTTTCTTGGTCCTCTAACGCGACCTCTATCTGGTTGTACCCTGAATACCCATCTAGAAAACAATAGAAGGCTCGACCAGCCACCCTCTTCAAAATTTGATCAATGAAAGAGAGAGGGAAGTGGTCTTTCCGGGTGCTCGCATTGAGCTTCCGATAATCGATGCAAACTCGCCAACCTGTAGGAATCCTAGTCGGTACTAACTCACCTTGCTCATTGGTCACCACTGTGACCCCAGCCTTCTTAGGCACAACCTGTACTGGGCTGACCCACTCACTATGGGCAATTGGGTATATAATACCCGCATCTAAAAGTTTAAGGACTTCCGCCCGAACCACCTCTTTCATGTTTGGGTTCAAGCGCCTCTGAGGCTGTCTAGACGGCTTAACACTATCCTCAAGAATGATTCGGTGCGTACACACCGTGGGGCTTATACCATGCAGATCAGCTATGGTCCAATCAAGCGCGCCTATATGCTCTCTCAGTAAGTCAAGCAACTTCCTCTCTTGATCCTCCTCAAGGGTTGAGGAAATCACCACCGGATAAGTATCATTGTCCTTCAAAAAGGCATACTTGAGCGTGTCCGGGAGAGGTTTTAACTCTGGTTTAGGCGGCTGGACCAAAGACGGAAGAACCTTGGGCGGAGGGTTGCCCAAAGGCTTGAACATTAGGTCATGAGCGACCCCATATAGATCCTCGCACTCATCCTCAGCCTCTAACATATCACGGAAGGCTTCTACCTCTGCTGACTCTAAGAATGACACCTCCTCAGTGGTAAGTGCAACCTCCAAAGGGTCCCTATACAGGACAGTATCGATGTGCTCCTGTATGAGCGTGTCTATTAGACACAACTCCTCTGTCTCCTCATCATCCTCGCCTAAAGTGCTAACACTGTAAACATCCACCTCCATTCTCTCCTCGCCAACAGATAACTGGACCTTGCCAGTTTTACAGATCATGACGGCATTGGAGGTGGCTAAGAAAGGACGACCTAGAATGATGGGAGTCTTTTCTAAAACCTCAGGACCTGGGCTAATATCTTGGACAATGAAATCCGCGGGAAATTGAAACTCGCCCACCCAAATTAAGACATCTTCCACACCCCTTTCGGTACTCTGACACTCCGGTCTGCTAACTGTAGCGTGACGGGAGTCTCTCTAAGATCTCTAAGACCCAGTCTAAAAAATGCTAAATAGGGGAGCAAATTGACACTCACTCCCAAATCCAACAATGCCTTATCAAAAGTCTGACCTGCAATTGCTATGGGTATGGTGGGACACCCTGGATCCTTGCACTTGGCAGGAATCTCAGTCTAAAGGATGGAGCTCACTTGCTCTGTCAGAACCACGTTGTTCTGATTCTTGCGCTTAGTCGTGCAAAGGTCCTTCAGCACCTTTGCACACTGTGGGAAGAGACTCTATTGCCTCCATTAAAGTAATAGGGAATTGCACCCTCTTAAAAAGTTCTAGCATCTTATGGTTCATGCTCTGCTTAGGCTTCACCGCCAGCCTTTGGGGAAATGGAGCTAACGGTCTTGCTGGCGGCGTTTGAGCCGTGGGGGCTGCAACAGCAAGTTCCACCACCTCAGGTGACTTCTCAACACTCTCAGGATTCGCCCTTGGCGCATCAACCGGTTCCGGGGGTGGGACTGGTTTTTGCTTTGGCGGAATGGACTTGTCGATCTCCTTCCCATTTCTGAGAATAGTGACCGCCTTGGCCTCCTCCTGATTCTGACCCTGAACATTCGGACCTGAAGAATTTCCCAAGTAATGGGCTCCCGCTATACTACCCTGGGCTGGAAACTTGCCCTTCTCCTGCTGCATTTGACTAATAATCGTAGTGAGTTGGGACATCTGTGTGGTAAGGGCTCCTATTTGCTGCCTCGTCTCAGTCTGAAATGTCATCTGAGACTGCATCATGGAGTTGACATTCTCCTCTAATTTATGATCTCGAGCCACCACCTGCGGATAACCTGGGGGAGGACCACGGGTGGATGGACCTGCCTCCCTACCAGGCTGTTGCTGGTAGTGGTATGGAATGACTTTGCCCTGCGGAGGCCTGAAGGACCGGGACTGAGAAAATTGCTGTGGCGGAGGTAGCGCAAGGGGTTGAGCTTGGCCTCCACCTGCAGGTCTGGTATCTGACCACCCAAAGTTAGGGTGCTCCCTCCATCCTGGATTGTATGTATTAGAAAATGGATCCCAAGTCCTAACTGCATTGACCTCCTCCTGATTGAACTGACTTGCCCCTTTGGCTGCTAGAAACCCAGGGCAAGCAGTTGCGATGTGCCCTTTGCATTTACACCACACACAGACTTCCTCTACACTAACCTCATGGACTGGACGAGTCTGTCTCACTTCTAATTCTTCTAACCTCTGAGCCATTTTCTCGACCTGAGCCTGAAGTCGCTGGTCACGAATGGTGACAGGGACAATAGTGGACCCTGAAGGTCCGGCTCGCTCAAAATCAGATGGTTCTAAGGCCCTCTGCCTATCAGCTAGGTCATCTAAGAAATCCCACCCTTGGTCAGCTGTTTTGGACAAGAAATCGTCCCCTTTGCAAGAATACTCTATGTGCTGGATGGTCTCAGCGTTGAAACCCAGGTGGAAAAACTCGACTAGTTGAATCCTCTCAAAGCCATGGTGTGGCAATCTGAGGATCAATTCTTTAAAGCGCTCCCAAGCATTAAGAAATGACTCACCTCTCTCCTGTCTAAACCCTTGGATCTGACGTCTAAAGCTCGTAGACTTAGCCTCAGAGAAGTACTTCCTATAGAAAGCGTCGCGCACTTGCGCCCAGGTGGTAAGAGATTGAGACTTCTGCATCCTAAACCACATTAGCGCACCATCCTTAAGTGTTGCCTCAAACAGCTTGAGACATGCATTCTCGTATTGGGTATTGGACGCAAGGTTGCGCACCAATCCCTCGAATGTCCGCACATGTTCGTATGGGTCATCGCACTCCCTCCCATAGAAAGTAGGGAGGCTGTTCAGGACACCGGGTTTAACAGTGAAAGCATTTCGTGCCTCTTGTGTCTCACGGGGAAACACAATGGGTCCTTCAGGAGTGGACCTCTCTGGGTAAAGATGTTGCCTCAGAGATGGCTGTTGCGCGACTCGCTGATCAGCTATATCACCTACCTCTGATTCTGACTGGTAAAGTGGATTACTGACACTAACTGACTCAAAAGGTAGTTCAATAAAAAGATCACTAATGGGGATAGACTCTGCTTGAGTTAGGTCTAACTCCGAACTAGAAGATGAAACACTAGGAGATGTAGGCTGTAGGGTCACTAATGGGTAAAGACTCTTCGAACTAAACGGCGTGTAGGGTCACGGAAATAAAGAGGGTCCTGCTTAGGAGAACCCTTCTTACCTCTACCTACGATGACTTAACTAAAAGACAAAAATAAACTACGACTCTACACCTCTGAACACTCGCTGCCGTCCCCAGCAACGGCGCCAAAAATGCTTGACCGACCAGGTGACTAAAAATAAGACGAATAAAGACGCGTCCCAAGCGTAGGACTCTCGACCAGTGTAGCACAATAAATCCAGAAATACCAGAGTCGAACCACAGAGACGACTCAAGTGCTTGACTCAAAGGTGTGAAAGTGCAGTTTGATCTGGCTCTTAGGTAGCCACCCTTTGATTTGATGAAATTGGTTAACTAATTACTAAGCTAATTTAGTTGAATGCGAATTAAAAAAGAGAGCATAGCTAAGGGAACCCGACGTCCACGCCTAGCCTAACCGATATTTACTCGGGCCACAATTACTCCTTTTACTGATTTTAGAATACGAGAAAGGCTTCCTAACAAATGCGCACCACCTGTCACCAGATTCCGTGCGCATTCGAATTCCGGTAATGCCTGGGTTTGTCTGTTAGAAAAGTTTCTAGTTCCCAAAATTGCTTGAAAACTGAGTTAATTCGGCCCTGAGGTGAAATATTGATTAATCTAGACGTAGGCGCCTTCGCCCCGCAGCCACACTCTGTACGACTACTCAGTCATGATTATAAGGATTGCAGAAATCGAATTAAACCTAGATCTAAACATGCTTGAACGATTAAATATGAAATTAGCAATTAAGAACGATACCGTAGATTGCAAGATACAACTAAATCCGATTACCAATACGCAGTACCAATCCACAAGCGGAAGTTCTGAAAACTAAACTTGAATGCGAAATGCTGAATGTTAAGAGCTCTGAAATCTGTAGCCGAACTCCGAAAAGTAGAAAAACTAAAAACAATTCGTGGAACCCTAATTTGCTCCAAAAACGGAGTATTTATGCTCCCTACCGAAGTCAAAACACGTGACAAGTCAACCGGCCACTTATATGGCACTCGGTATCGATACAGGAGAATAGCTGTATCGATACCAGTAGATTCTGTTCGCCACTGAACGCCCAGGTATCGATACAACAAGATGCCTGTATCGATACCGAGTCTCTTAAATGCTTTCCAAGCTTGTTTGGTTGGTCCTACTCGGGTCCCACCGGTTCCCAACATGCCCGACCGCCTTATGTCCACTTTGCGTGCTCTTTCCGACCTGTTTCCTACAAAACAACCAACAACACCAAAAACAAAAGACAACGCCGCATCAAGTGGAAAATGGAATAAATCGCGCCTCTAATGCGCTAATTCGCCCTACTTAGGCGCTTATATCTGTGACATTGTGCGCCTATCAATTAGCCTTCATCGTTTTTTCATGTTGTTTCTAGGGTTATGCAATACAAGAGTATGCATAATTTACAGTATTTTTCACTCAAAAACAAGTCTGATTGTTCTAAGGTCTCTCAAGTAGCAGTTTGATTGTTAGGACGACGCAGCTGTGTTGCTAATCTACTCTCCACGCTTTGCTCATCGTCCTCTTAATTAGTTCATTTATCTGTGATTAATCTCCAACTCAATTTCTTATTAAGTATTATAAAATATAATTACCAAACCAACTTAATTACCTATTACTTAATGTATTCAGTTGTAATTGGTGAATTGAGTAATCAAAAACCCCTTAGTGTCACATATATAAGGCGTTATTGCAAAAATTCATCATAAAGTACTTTACTCGGTAAAGGGGTATACTAATCGCCGACTAAAAATTTACTCGGTAAAGGGGAAAACTAATCGCTGACTAAATATTTACTCGGTAAATGGTTTCACTAATCTCTGACTAAACATTTACTCGGTAAATGGTTGCACTAATCCCCGATTGAACTTTACTCAGTAAATGGTTGCATTAATCACCGAGCAAATTTTACTCGGTAAATATGTGCACTTTACCGGGTAAAATTTAGTCAATAGATGTTCTCAAGAGGATGAAGATGGAGGATAATAATTGCGACCAACATTGTTTACTCGGCAAAGGTTGCCTATTACAAAATTTTCACATTTTTATTCCCATGCAATACACTATCAACAATCATTATATCCACAATTGCAAACCTACTACAATTATAAGAAATTGAAATTCCAAGGCATAATTTCATTCATAACTTCCATAAATAAAGGTTCATACTTAACATCTTAAATCCATATTCCTAGAGCGCAAATTAAAAAGATTGTCCAAGCACGGTTACTCCATAAATATTGTAAAAAATGTATCCAAACTTCCAAAATTCAAATTGATAACCAAAGTCCAACTTTGAAAGTAACACCACAGGATACTCCACCAAAGTGTTATCGATCTATAAAAAGCAAAAAGAACAATTAGACCAAGGATTATGCGGGAAATCAAGGAAGCATCCTACACTACAAGAATTTACACCAATACCGACTAAATAAATTTACTCAGCAATTGGTGTACCATTTTATTTTATTTTTTTGATTGGCAATTGGTGTACCATTGCCGACTAAATTAAATTTACTCGGCAATTGTTGTACCATTGCAGAGTAAACTATTTTACTCGTTGAAAGTACACCTTTACCAAGTAAAACTTATACTTTAGTTGGGAACAATTTGGCGCAAAGGCTATTTTTTGGCAGGAATTCAATGCCGACTAATGCATTTATCAAATTTTTGAATACCACTTTTTTTTGCGCTAGTTTAAAAATTCACGGAATTGTTGGCGAGGGATTTTGGTATTTCTTGGCAAAAATTTGGCCAGCAATTGTATAGGATCAATTACCGAGTAACTTGTTTAGTCGGCATTTGTCAAATTTCTAAATATATATATATATATATATATATATATATATATATATATATATATATATATATATATATGGGGCCGGTTCCCCTCACACTTAAAAAAACACATAAAAAAACACACGATTTTGTTTCGAGCCCCACTATGACGTTCTGAACCGTTTTTTTTGTTTAAATGAGTAAAATAGAAGGTCCTGCAAAAATTCAGCTTAATCGGATATCGATAAGTGCTTGATCCAAATAGTTTTGCAAAAACTGTGACAGGAACTAGTGTTTTTAAAATCGTTTGGATCAAGCACTTACTGATATCCGATTGAGCTGAAATTTTGCAGGACCTTTTATTTTACTCATTTAAACAAGATCAGCGGTTCAGAACATCACAAGAGGGATCAGAAGAGTGTTGTGTTTTTTTATGTGTTTTTTTAAGTGTGAGGGGAACCGGCCCCTATATATATATATATATATATATATATATATATATATATATATAGATTTTGATTCAATACCCACTTGTAATTTAGATGGTAGTTATAGTCGGATTAAATATCTATCGATACGCAATCTACTTTATTATTGGTAGAAATGTTATACTCCATAATATGTAAAAGATAGACTGTTCGGATTACCAAATTGTAATGGTTCAATAAAAACCGTTGCTTAAGTCCTGTTTCTAGTAATAGTTCAAACGAACCGTTACTAAATATTCTCCAACCGTTACTAAATACTCTCCTCTAGTAACGGTTCAAAACCAACCGTTACGAAATACCTCCTCATTAGGCCCACATATAGTATATGCTAATATACTACATTCTAAAGACCAATTTACATATATCATTGATTATATCATATAAATATAAACAGTTATAACACAAAAAAAATTACATGAATGATATAATCAACGAACACAACGAAATCAATGATCTCGATCATCATGATTATGTCCCGATTGTGTGGCTACTGAACATCAACTATTGCACAATACTTAATTTACTATCAATTGCATCCCGATGAAAGAGCTTTCTAAATCTGATCGAGCAAAAAATTTAAGTGAAAATTTTAATTAGCAAGCACCACGAAATCAACGATCTTGATCATCGTGATTATGTCGGGGTCGTGTGGCTATTGTACATTCAACTATTGCACAAGACTTTAGTTCTATCAATCATGTGTCAATGAAGGGGCCATGTAAACCCGATCGAGTAAAAAATTACATGAACGATTTAATCAACAAGCAGAATAAAATAAAGGATCTCGATCGTCGTGAACAAATTAAAGGAACCGCCAGTTTTTATTTCGGCGGGCTTATAGAGTGGTAAAAGAAATTGGCGCACTTCAAATATTTTATTCAATGAACCAAATGGCGTCGTTTAATGGTTTCTCCGCCTTCTCTTCCTTTTCATTTTCCTTTCCCCCCATTTGCAAAACCTAGCGGCGCAAAACTTGGCGGAGGAATACAAATAGAGAGAGAGACCAAATCTCATTACCGTCGATCGATCTCCACAGACGAACGAAGCTCTTACAGCACCTCCAGCGCATGGTATCCTTCCCTCTCTCTCGGTGCTCACTCAAAGACAAGCAGTTCAAGCGGCTCAATGTGGATATATATATTTAGGTGTTCCCGTGACAGCATTTTAAGCACCGGGAAATTTATATTTTGGATTGAACTCATCACTATTCAAATATTTGAATGACCCGTTGAGCAATCAATGGAGTTTCTCCTGTAGCATATTATTGACAGCAAATGATAGGTAAATGATAAGGGAAGGAAACACGCGATTTCAAACATAGTATATATGTTCTAGGTGCAATTTGCATTAATTCATTTTTGTGTAACAAAGACAGAAGGAGATTTGGATCACTAGCAATTGATTGGTGCTTAAAAACCTATGTAAGGACAGTTTTAGACAACGCCCTTAGAAAACTTTTATAAACTTGTTCGTAAAAGCATATTGTTGTGAAGGTATAGGGTGCTTCTTTACTTTGTTTTCTTCCGTAGCTCGTTCAAGGGAAAAGAAAGATGAAACCTATTACACATTACATACCGAGTCGAATTGTTGGATTTTCTAATGTAATACATTGAATTTGAGTGAAACCATCGATAATCAAGTTGAACTATTGATATACGTCGTCCATGCAGGATTTTTTTTTTTTTTTTATCGGCAAAAATAATTTCATTCACCACGAAAGATTCGGGATACAAAATAAAATTAGCAAAATGGAATAGGAAAAGAAATGCATTGAGCAACTTCTGCTCGCGAAATCTTAATCTACTTCTCCGCCTCTCGATTTAAAATATATATATATATATAATGGGCTAAGCCCAAAAAACACTTACTGTTTATACCAAGCCTCAAATCACCCAAAACCATTAAGTATTGGGCCGGCCCACCTCACTCAACCAACCCCAAACCCTAGCCCTGCTATCTCCGAAATCGCCGCACCATTCCACAGCTACCGATCACCTCTTCATCACCGCTGCCCCTCATCCCACAGCTCCAACTCCGCCATACCAATCCCACAGTCACCGATAACCTCTACTTCTCCTCTTCATCATATCTGCTTCCAACTCCAAGCTTCCAACCGCAACTCCAAGCAACCTCCCTGCACGGAAAGCTACCGAATCACCGCCAAAGTCGCGAACCTCAGCCCACCACATCGCCAAACCCTATAACCATCACCAACAACCAAAAGAAACGCCCTGTGACATGAAGAAAGAGTGAATAGAGGAAAGGTTCAAACTTATTTGAAGTTGCCGGAAACAAAAACAGCTAGATCCAAACTAGAACCACCCAAACACCGCCTCCCCCAAGACCCACCATCCACACAGCTGAAACATCAATAGCACTTCTGTTGCCACCATGACTCGTGACGCCAACACCTGGAAGCAGCCCAACAAAGAAACCGGCGAGGATGGCCAATGGACCGACTCACCGTTAGGAAAAGAGCCACAGCCAACACCGTGGTTCCCGTCGGAAGCAAAACCGGATGGGTAGGAGTGAGATAGAGGAGAGTGAAGGAGGAGAAGATGAGGGGGAGAGGCCCGGAGGGGAGGAAAAAGCGCCGCTTCCCCCAGAATCTAACACATCGCACTCAAAACTTCACGGAAGGAACATGCCCACAGAATCTAATTTATGTCGAATGTGTGTGTGTATAATGGTGATGTGAATTGAATGTCGTATGTATGTGTGTGTTTGTGTGTGTATATATTCTTTTCTCTTGTATGATGAAAAATTGATGCACTGAATTTTGATTTGATGATCATAATAAATTTTTAGGTATGTATTATGAGAGGGTGTATTACGCCGATACGCGTATCAGACACCAAAGAATCTGAGCACCCATTCTTATAGCAATAAAGATGGTAAATTGCATTGACACCCCCTGAGGTTTGTCTTTTTCATGGATAACCCTTGTAAATGAACCAAGCTGCTTAAAAATTATTCGAGGTTGACTCTGTAAATACATGCCGAGTTCTATTTGGGTGATAAACGATCCGATCTAACTTGAACAATAATTTTAGGCTCATTTAATAAATAATTCGAGTATGAACCTGACAGTACCGCTCAACTAGACTCGCGAACCTGGAGTATGCATGTATATCTTATAAGAATTACACATATATTCTTGAAAATGTACAAACTTTTACATGTGCATAACGAGAAAAAAAATGTACAACAAACCCTTTTTGCCGCCCTACGCTCGCGCATGAGAAACAACAATATGTGCGTTTCAACAGCACCCCTAATAGATAATTTTCTCTCCAAACAAGTGACATTTAATGAGCCAAAATGGTGTTTATATATAATTTCAACCTCTCCGATAAAAAAGTAATTAACAGCTATCAAGTCTAGGTGTTTGGGACTTTCCCTATTAGGTGTTTTCAGGGCCTTGACCCAAATGGTGTTTTTATTTTCATTCAACATTTGGTTGGATTTCTCTCTCCTCACCTAATATACCATTTGTCAAGTTTTCTTTAATAAACTTTTTGCTTAAAAAAAAAAAAAGGAACTCTAGTAGCTTATTTTGATTCAAAATGACTTTTGTTTTACGCATTGAAGGAGCTGAAGAACTATTTTTTAGTAAGAAAACAACAAATTTATTCTGTTTTGGTTAAAATGAATTTGCCAACATAAGCCTTTTTGCTAATTGCAACACCTTTTTCCTAGAATAGTTGTTGATTGGTGTTAGTAAAATGAACATTGAAACCATAAATTATAGTCATTTCCCATACGTGAATAGTGTATGTGTCATTAAGACAAATCACAAGGGCTTCAGGCGAAATTTACTCTAACAATATCATTCAACTAAGCATTTACTAATGTCCAATCAGTCACATTTTTTGAGAAGGTGAGATTAACACATCAAAGTTCTATGTAATGAGCAACTCAAATGTGCAAATAGCATTAACTTTGAGCCACTAATTTCATTTTCTGGGTAATTTTCTAGATAACTATTCTAGGTACTTACCATTTTCCTTGATAGTAACAAAGATCTATACAATGAAGGGCCACAATAGGAGCCACAACCGATGAGCATTACACCCATAATACAAGAGCTCCAATTAAAGCTAGGTAATGTAAACCAATATATCATTCCTAGCACATAGAAAATACAATAATAGGGGAAAAAAAAAAACAAAGATCCTACGCATACGTGTGATCTTTGATCTCATGCAACATGGTCCCAAGGGGTTCTACCATGGATTCCAACCGGCCAGCTCAGAGGATATTTGAGTTCAACATATATTTACAACCTCAAAGTTTTATAATGATATGATCTTCACCAATAGCTAATTCTCCAAATATCTCAAGAAAGTCACCTTACACTTGTGTTTGATGTACCCTTTGCTGTGTTTCAATAAAATTTTGTTGGGAATAAAAAAAAAAAAAAAGATCTCAATAAAATCTAAACAACGACGAACAATGAAAAAAATTGATGGGAGAAATAGGGGCAAAAAACACCTCATTCTTTAGAAAAGACAGCGAAACATTCAAATACCTCATTCTATTTAGAACATGTCTTTATAGTACATGGTTCAACACAAATTGAAAACCAAACACAACACAAATTGAAACTCAAACACAGATAAGTACACACACCAGAAGGGCAGAATCCGATATCCTCCATTATTCATACATACTTAAAACACGGTGCAAGGATATTGTAAATAACACTTATAAGCTTAATTCCCTCCTTCATCATTACGGGGGGCCACCATGACCTCCTTCGAATCCGCCGTCATGTCCATGTTCAACGCCATGTCCGTCTTCGCCGTCATGTCCATGTTCACCGCCATGTCCGTCTTCGCCGTCAGGTCCATGTTCACCGCCATGTCCGTCTTCGCCGTCATGTCCATGTTCACCGCCATGTCCGTCTTCGCCATCGGGTCCATGTTCACCGCCATGTCCGTCTTCGCCGTCAGGTCCATGTTCACCGCCATGTCCGTCTTCGCCGTCATGTCCATGTTCACCGTGCCCGTGGTCCCAATCGCCACCCTCATAATACTTGGCATCATCTATCCCACTAGAATGTTCAGCTGCACAAATGATAAATATGCTCGAATAGTTTAGAGGTGATTAGAAACAAGTGTCACAAGAATAATATGAACATATTCAAGCATAAGGTCGGGTTGTAAACTGGAACTCAATGATGACAAGCAGAATAAAACAAAGGTAAATCCATGGCTTAATCAAGGTATAAAAGTCAATAAACTCAGTTTAGATAAAACTCACTAGAAGGGGAAGTCTCAGCCAAATCCCTGGCTGTCACCGCCGAGTTAAAGAGAAGAACAAGGGCCAGAAAAAGCCCAAGGAAAACAATTGCTTTGGAACCCATTTTGCTCTTTAGTATTGGATGGTATTGGATTGAATGAAGTTGAAGTACAAATTCGATGTCTACTTATAGGCTCGTAGATATAACAGTGGTGAGTACAACTGTACACGTAAAAATTGTTTGACATATGAGGCTAGTAGGCTACGATATGGTTGACTAAGTCAGTAATTTATTTATTTTGGTTAAGTCTAACTTTTGTTTTTATGCTAGGTCATCTGCCCCTATATGATAATCAAAAACCTCTTAGACCGTGAAAATTGAATCAATAACCTCTTATATGATGATCATCCCTTGTGTAAATAAAAATGGGACCGATCAGTGCTCTATTTGACAATCCGAATCGTTCATTTGACAAATTTCAATGTGTCTAACGACCAAGGGAGAACGTAATTCATTGGATATCGGTGTTGTTGCACGAAAAATGGACTACCATACTTTGATCGTTTATTTCTATACATATGAATATGATTTGACAAAGCGCTTAACAATCTCAAATAGAATCGGTTTTTTTTTTTTCATTGATGTTAAACTCAACGAGACCTACTCAATGAACAGTTCGGGTTGTCAATTATGACAGTGTTGGATCCCGTTGTGATAGTATGAAAAATGGATCATCACACAATGGAATGTTTAATTGTGCAAATAGAATTAGATGTTACGAAAATGTTAGGATACATGAAATTATAAAGTACTGATCAGGTATGGATACCCGTTAGATTTTTTTGGGAAAACATTGGAGGGCCTATATAATTGTAAACTTCCTACACTCCTTATGTGAAAAAAACATTGGAGGGTGGACCTATGTAATTATAAACCTTGCTCCTTCACTCGTGTGAAATAATGCAAGGAAACACAAAAAAAAATAGACCGTGGTCTTCATGTAGAAATAACTACAATTAAGTTGAAACAAAATTTTCAAAATTAGTCGCCGTGTGCGTTACGTGTCTCGGACACCTGAGTTCTAAACTCTTTTTTAAAAAAATGGAAATAAAGCAAATGATTTGTTATGCAACTATAACTATTATATCATATCCATTGAACTAGCGTGCTTTTTTTGCAAAAATAAACAAGATATAAATCAACAAAACCCGAAGATATATATATCTCTGTGTGTGTGTGTTTATATCACCATCATATTAGAATCAACAAACTTTACTTACCCAAAAAAAAAGGTCAACTAAAATAGAAACAAGTCTGAAAGAGTTAGTAGGTATTTAAAATATAAAACAGTTATAAATTAATCAACAAAACAAGTAGATATATATTTATATTACCATCAGATTAGAATCAGTCAAAAGAGAGTTTGAAATATATAAAAAAACAATGTTTTCCCAAAATCAAACTGACAGAAATATCAACAAATAAGTAGATATGTTTTGTCTGTCGAGTTTTCATTTTTTATTTTATCGGTAGAAGAAGATAAATATTGAAATTAATAAGAATACATCGAGAGAGAAAAGAACGAAGGAAAATAAAATAAAATAGGGGATGGGTATTAACCAAAGGTGGTGAGTGGCCGTCAATTCTAGTGTTCTTCCTTGTTGTGTTTGACGATAGATTAGTAAAGATGTCGCGAACAAAACAGTGGGGACAAGTCTGTCTTAAGAATTGATATGGTACCAAATGTTAGCCTTCATCGTTTTTATGTTATTTCTAGGATAATCTAATGGTATACATAGTTTACATCAGCACAGTTGTTAAAAAAAAAAATGAAGCAGTTTCTGGGAATGGCACCACTCCCTTTTCTACCTTTAAATGAAAGTGCACATTCTCAACGCATAAGTTTTTAAAAGAGAGAGGGCATGCCAAGGTTTTAACTACTGGTTTTGCAACACGTAACGGTAACGGTTTTGGTGTAACAGTTTCAGTAATATTGAACTTTAAATACCGGAAATCGGGTGTAGGAGTCGTGAATTTTTAAAAACCATTTTTTCATAAAAAAATTATTTTAAATTGCTTAAATAACCCATAATGGTTGAGTATCGGCCGTAACGATCATGAACTGGTCCGTGAATCGGATACGTACGATGGTGGATATGGACGCGACGCAGCTGTGTTGTGTTGCTAATCTACTCTCCACACTTTGCTCATCATCCTCTTAGTTCAATGCGCAGACGTCCTTGCTAAGAAGTGACATGTGTTAACCTAAATTATGTTACTTTAGTTGAACCTCCTTTGTTTTTATTGCAAAAATAAATAAAAATAGAGGAATATATAGGAATCGCATACAGTTCAAAAATATCGTCTATTTATAGTATTGTATATATTTTGTTCACATAGGGAAACAGAAATGCATGGCTATCAATCAAAAGGGTGTGATTAATCTCCAACTAAATTTCATATTAAAGTATTATAAAATATCATTATCAAACCAACTTAATTATTTATTACTTAAACTTATTCAGTTGTAAATGGTGAATTGAGTAATCAAACAACCCCGTAGTGTCACATATATCTTGCATTATCCCAAAAATTCATCATAAGAAAGTGTTAGTTTCTGAGATTACACACATGTTAATAAATATTTATTTAAAAGTTTCCCGCTGTAATTTTCCAGAAACCCCTTAAGTAGTCTTGTTTGAAACTTTCTTTAAATCACACTCAATGAAAATGTCTTAAACAATATTACACATCGCACTCAAAACTTCACGGAAGGAACATGCCATCTAATGTATGAGGGCATACTTAAAAAAAACACATTAAAAAAACCTCACTCTTCCGTGCCCCACTGTGATGTTCCGAACCGTTGATCTTGTTTAAATGAGTAAAATAAAAGGTCTTGCAAAATTTTTGCTCAATCGGATATCGATAAGTAATTGATCCAAACAGTTTTGCGAAAATTGTGACAGGAACTAGTGTTTTTATAATTATTTGGATCAAGCACTTGCCGATATTTGATTGAGATGAATTTTTTAAGGACCTCCTATTTTACTCATTTAAACAAGATCAATGGTGTGAAACATCACAGTGGGACCCGAAACAAAATCAAGTATTTTTTTTATATGTTTTTTTAAGTGTAAGGAGAACCGGCTGGCGATATCTACATGGAACCACTTCCTAACGTCCCGCATCCCCACTTCCTCTAATTTTTTCATTTCTCCACCTTCCCCATATTACCACCAGATCCTCCACTTTCTTTGTTTTTGGTCCTTGGGAAAAGTTACAATTAAACTGGAACGGAGTCATAGCTAGCCACAGAGGCAGACATAAGTACAGATAAACAAAACCCATGGAAACTAGTCCAAAAACTGCCTAATAATAAGGTTATCTCTAATTAAAAGCTCCCTAGGTGAAGAGGGCTGTTGATGAGGATTTTTATGTCCTCATCTTGTTCCGCACCAAGGAGAGCGAGGTGATTAGCACATTCGTTAGCTTTATGGTAGACGTGGGTAAGCATAGGCCGTAGAGTTGGTTCTAGCCAAGATTGTTCTACCATCCGCGATAAGAGTGCTCAGAGGGTGGCTGAAAACCAAGCCATCAGTGATTAGTGTGACAGCAACAAGGACATCCGATTCAATCTTCACATTGTTCATGCCTTTTTCAAAAATACGATCCACCACTTTCTTCTTCTTCTTTTATCAGCGCACTTTTTTTTTTATAATTATTTTATCACAGCATTTAATTTGAGTAACAAGTTTGGCTTTGTTGCGGATAAAAAAAATTAACTAGTTCGGCTCCGTTTGTTACGAGAATTTGTTCACAGATTTTTTAGTATCAATTTCAGATCTGTATGCTACAAGAATTTGCTTGAGAATTTTTTAATATTAAGTTCATTTCTATTTGTCACGAGAATCCGTTCACAACTGCATACAACCTGCTCAAAGATATTTATTTGTCTGTTCAGTGCACGACAACAATGAAAACCATCAATGTAATTTTTTTTTTTATCTTTTATCTCATGCATCGAACGGGCACAATACTAATATTCAATTTTAGATAAGTGAAATATAAGCAAAATTTTAGATAAATGAAATATAAGCAGAAATTTTCATACATGAAATGTGAACGAATTTCTTTTTTCATCTGCATAAAAAAAGGACTTAGAATGCTGATCCAAAAAAAAAAAACTTAGTAATCGTTCAAACAGATTTTTTTGATCAGTATCGTTCAAACAGATTAAATGATTGAATTTCGTTCTTTTGATATGACGGTCTCTTGTATGATGAAAAATTGATGCACTGAATTTTGATTTGATGATCATAATAAATTCTTCGGTATATTGAGTGAGTGTATTACGCGTATCAGACACCAAAGAATCTGAGCACCCAATAACAATAAAGATTGTAAGTTGGAATTACACCCCCTGAGGTTTGTCTTTTTCATTAACCCTGTAAATGAACCAAGCTGCTTATAAACTATTTGAGGTCGACTCTGTAAATGCATGCCCGAGTTCTATTTGGGTGATAAACGATCATTTAATAAATAATTCGAATATGAACCTGACAGTATTTTGCTCGACTAGACTTGCGAATCTGGAGTATGTATGTATATCTTATAAGCATACACATATATTTTTGAATATGCATAAACTTTTACATGTATGATAGGCGCATGGGAAGCTTGCTTCTGAGCGCCTAAGTAGGGTGATTTGGCATGTTAGACGTGCATTTTAAGCTTCATTTTCCATTTAATATGTGCGCAAGGTGTTTTTGTGTATGGAGCGTGATTTGCAGGTACTTCAAGGTTGTGGGTGCAACTTTTAGACATTGGAAGTGCATGCACGTAGATCAGGAGTTGGAAGCATGCGGTGTTTGCATGGAAGTGATCGAAACCCGTCGGGAGCGCTACCCCATTTTGCGGGAGCGCTCAAATTGGGCACAAACGGGTCAGAAAAATGAACAGAGAGTTCTTGAGCGCTACACCAAAAGTGGTGTAGCGCTCCCAGTTGGTTAGTGGTCAACGGTCAAGAGGAGCATCAGCCGGTCAACGCACGCCTTAAGTCAAGCGGTAGCGCTACCTACAATTACCTGTAGCGCTACCGAGCGCTTATTTGGGCCATTAAACGCTGTCATCTGGTCTATTCGCGTGGATTATTTCCGATTTTCGTTTGTTTTTCGTTAGGATTACTAATATTAGTATAAATACTTATGTTTAACCCGGATTAGGGTTCCACGAATTTTTCTTAGGTTTTGTGTTTTCAAGTTTTCGGCGACAGCTCTTCATTCAGCGTTCTACGTTCAAGTTTATTTCCAGAATCTCAGTTTTCAGATTAGTTTTGCGGATTGATAATTAAGTTCAATTTCTCCCTTGCAATTTACGGTATCGATTTCTATTGTGTTCATATTTTATTCTTCAAGCATGCTTAGATCTCGGTTTAATTTGATTTCTGTAGTTATTATCATAATGAGTGAGTAGTCGTATCGAGTGCGGCTGCGGGGCGAAAGTGCCTACATCCAGACTAATCAATATTTCACCTCAGGGCCGAATCAAATCAATTTTCAAGCAATTTTGGGAACTAGAAACTTTTCTAACAAAAAACCCCAGACATTACCGGAATTCGAATGCGCACGGAATCTGGTGACAGGTGGTGCGCATTTGTTAGGAAGCTTTTCTCGTATTCTAGAATCAGTAAAAGAATTAATTGTGGCCCGAGTAAATGTCGGTTAGGCTAGGCGTGGGCGCTGGGTTCCCTCAGCTGTGCTCCCTTTATTAATTTGCATTCAGTTCAAGTAGCTTAGTGATTAGTTAATAGATCTCATAAAATCAAAGGGTGGCTACCTAAGAGCCAGATCAAACTGCACTTTCACACTTTTGAGTCAAGCACTTCAGTCGTCTCAGTGGTTCGACTCCGGGACTTCTGAATTTATTGTGCTACACTGGTCAAGAGTCCTACGCTTGGGACGCGTCTTTTTTCGTCTTATTTTTAGTCACCTGGTCGGTCAAGCATTTTTGGCGCCGTTGCCGGGGACGACAGCGAGTGTTCAAGAGGTATAGAGTCATAGTTTTGTTTTATCTTTTAGTCAGTCATCATAGGTAGACGTAAGAAGGGTTCTCCTCAGCAGGACCCTCTTTATTTCCGTGACCCTACACGCCGTTTAGTTCAACGAGAATTGGGGTCGGGTCAGCCTGTGTCTCCTAGTATTTCATCTTCTAGGTCGGAGTCAGACCTAGCTCAGGCAGAGTCTATTCCGATTAGTGGTCTTTTTATCGAATTGCCTTTTGAGTCAGTTAGTGTCAGTAATCCACTTTACCAGTCAGAGTCAGAGGTAGGTGAGATGGCTGACCAGCGAGTAGTGCAACAACCATCTTTAAGGCAACACCTGTACCCCGAGAGGTCCACTCCTAAAGGACCCATTGTGTTTCCCCGTGAGACACAAGAGCCACGAAATGCTTTCACTGTTAAACCCGATGTCCTGAGCAGCCTCCCTACTTTCTATGGGAGGGAGTGCGATGACCCATACGAGCATGTGCGGGCATTCGAGGGATTGGTGCGCAACCTTGCGTCCAATACCCAATACGAGAATGCATGTCTCAAGCTATTTGAGGCAACACTAAAGGATGGTGCACTAATGTGGTTTAGGATGCAGAAGTCTCAATCTCTTACCACCTGGGCGCAAGTGCGCGACGCTTTCTATAGGAAGTACTTCTCTGAGGCTAAGTCTACGAGCTTTAGGCGTCAGATCCAAGGGTTTAGACAGGAAAGAGGTGAGTCATTTCTTAAGGCTTGGGAGCGCTTTAAAGAATTGATCCTCAGATTGCCACACCATGGCTTTGAGAGGATTCAACTAGTCGAGTTTTTCCACCTGTGTCTCAACGCTGAGACCATCCAGCACATAGAGTATTCTTGCAAAGGGGATGATTTCTTGTCCAAAACAGCTGACCAAGGGTGGGATTTCTTAGATGACCTAGCTGATAGGCAGAGAGCCTTAGAACCATCTGATTTTGAGCGAGCCGGACCTTCTGGGTCCAATATTGTCCCTGTCACCATTCGTGACCAGCGACTTCAGGCTCAAGTTGAGAAAATGGCTCAGAGGTTAGAAGAATTAAAAGTGAGACAGACTCGACCAATTCATGAGGTTAGTGTAGAGGAAGTCTGTGCGTGGTGTGAATGCAAAGGGCACACCGCGATCGCTTGCCCTGAGTTTCTAGCAGCCAAAGGGGCAAGTCAGTTCAACCAGGAAGAGGTCAACGCAATTAGGGCTTGGGATCCATTTTCTAATACATACAATCCAGGATGGAGGGATCACCCAAACTTTGGGTGGTCAGATTCCAGACTTGCAAGTGGAGGTCAAGCTCAACCCCTTGCGCTACCTCCGCCGCAGCAATTTTCTCAGTCCCAGTCCTTCAGGCCTCCGCAGGGCCACGTCATTCCATACCACTACCAGCAACAGCCTGGTAGGGGGGCAGGTCCATCCACTCGTGGTCCTCCCCCAGGTTATTCGCAGGTGGTTGCTCGAGAGCATAAGTTAGAGGAGAATGTCAAGTCCATGATGCAGTCTCAGATGACATTCCAGACTGAGACAAGGCAGCAAATAAGAGCCCTTACCACCTAGATGTCTCAACTCACTGCGATTATTAGTCAAATGCAGCAGGAGAAGGGCAAGTTTCCAGCCCAGGGTAGTACAGCGGGAGCCCATTACTTGGGAAATTCTTCAGGTCCGAATGTTCAGGGTCAAAATCAGGAGGAGGCCAAGGCGGTCACCATTCTCCGAAATGGGAAGGAGATCGACAAGTCCATTCCGCCAAAGCAAAAACCAGTCCCACCCCCGGAACCGGTTGATGCGCCAAGGGCAAATCCTGAGATAGTTGAGAAGTCACCTGAGGTGGTGGAACCTGCTGTTGCGGCCCCCATGACTCAAACGCCGCCAGCGATACCATTAGCACCATTTCCCCATAGGCTGGCGGTGAGGCCTAAGCAGAGCATGAACTATAAGATGCTAGAACTTTTTAAGAGGGTGCAATTCCCTATTACTTTGATGGAGGCAATAGAGTCTTTCCCACAGTGTGCGAAGGTGCTGAAGGACCTTTGCACGACTAAGCGCAAGAATTAGAACAACGTGGTTCTGACTGAGCAAGTGAGCTCCATCCTTCAGACTGAGATCCCTGCCAAGTGTAAGGATCCAGGGTGTCCCACCATACCCATAGCAATTGCAGGTCAGACTTTTGATAAGGCATTGTTGGATTTGGGAGCGAGTGTCAATTTGCTCCCTTATTCAGTATTTTTTAGATTGGGCCTTAGGAATCTTAGAGAGACTCCCATCACACTCTAGTTGGCAGACCGGAGTGTTAGGGTGCCGAAAGGGGTGGTGGAGGATGTATTAATTCGGGTGGGCAAGTTTTAATTTTCCGCTGATTTCATTGTCCTAGATATTAGCCCAGGTCCCGAGGTTTTAGAAAAGACTCCCATCATTCTAGGTCGTCCTTTCTTAGCCACCTCCAATGCCGTCATGAACTGTAAA